>JANDJT010000001.1:15778593-15795862 GCA_024331685.1 Stegophilus panzeri | reverse complement strand
CATGGTGGTGGAAGTGTGATGGTGTGGGGATGCTTTGTTGCTTCAGGGCCTGGGCAACTTGCTATAATTGAGGGAAAAATTAATTGTACTCTTTACCAGAAAAATCGTAAAGGAGAATGTCCGGTCTTCAGTCCATAAATTGAAACTCAACTGCAACTGGATTATGCAGAAAGACAATGATCCAAAGTATAGGAGTAAATCATATTCTTAGAAGTTAAAGACTGATATTGGAAGTGTTTGGTTGCAGTTATTGCTCCTAAAGATGGCACAACAAGATTTTAAGTTTAAGGGGCAGTTACATTACATTAGAGATATGTGTTGGATAACTTTTTGTTTTGCTTCAATAAAAAATAAATAAATAAAAAACTGTATTGTGTGTTACTCAGGTTGCCTTTGTTTTATGTTGTGTTTCATTTGAAGATATAAAACTATTTTAGTATGAAATATGCACAAAAACTGAAGAAATCAGGATATATAATTTCTGAGAATAAATTCAATAAAATTAAAGATTAGATGTCTCATAATATACAATATGTTCATTTATTTCCTGAAGCTCCTCAGCTAGCTTATTCCGGTCACAACTCTTGACCCCATTAATTTCATTGCCATTAATATTTTATTTGATTACTGATATTATCAACCATAACTGAAAACTGTTTATGGTAGCTTGAGTCTATATTGTTTAATTAATTTAATGGATGGTGTAGCCATTATACAGAGACGGACTAAATTAGAATGGAATAATTTAATGTCACTCCCCCTCAGAGCAGTGGCTAACATTAAGGGCTGCCAGATATGGCAAGAGACAGTGAGTAAATAGTGTACCATATTCTATGAAGAGACATAAACAATTGTGCTATTTATGACTAAAGTAGCATTGAGTTTATCTCAAGAACACTTTCCCCAGTGCAGAGATGCATAGTTACATTTCTTTTGCCAGATATGATGGACATTCTTCACATGGCTCTTTTTTATGCTTGAGTCCATTGGTACAAAGCTCCAGTGCCAGCAAAGACCATGTCTATTCCTGACTCTTCCTGAGGAGAAGGATTTAACAGACATAATAGGAGAACAGCAGGAAAAGACTGCCTTCACTTTTAATGAGGGAAAAAATAGGTTTCTCAAATCAGATTCCCTCCATTTGGGCTGAGGAGGAGGCCTCTCCTAGACGATAGCAGCAGAAAAAATGAGGCTCCTGACTGTAGAAGAGAAAGTTGGAGCTCAGGAGGAGATGGAGAGGTCGGAAATAGCACAGATTGATCATGCACTCAGAGACAAATGGAACTCTTTTCATGTCAATTCTGCGTTATCTCTCCATTTCAGAGAACTTTTCTCTCATTCCCTATATCTTTTTCCTTCCCATACCTCTTTAATCTTGCTCTACTTGCTGTTCTCTACAACATGCTGTCACTTATATATGTCACTTATTCTTTGCTCCAACTATTGACATAGGCTGCCATAATCTATAATTTATAGGACAGCAAGTTATGTATTCTATGTATTTCTGATACATTCCGGGAAACTGGAAAAGCAAATTGAATGAGTCTAAGATAGGTGAGAGGCTACACTTAAACATGAACAGATAATAAATTAACTAAATTCCATAAATATGCTGTACTTTATTCATTATTCTCTGATTATCTACAGAAAGACAAACAGTGTATATCCTACCATGACTGACTTCCTACACTAGATGTTTTGCCATCCACAGTATGACAGATTGTCCATTTCAGGCAATTATGTTTTACAGAGTACAGAAAGGGGCTTTCATTAGACTACTGAGTAGCAGAGCTATAAATTACAGCCCATTTGAATCCCATCATTACTGAAACACTCTGTCCTGTTTCTGGTCAGCTGTTCCTGGAATTAGTATTTAATAAGCAACATAGGCTGCAAATTGAAGCAAAGAGAAACATGAATCAGCATATCATTATTCTAACAAAAGTACCACTAAGCTTTTGTTAACATTAAATAATAGATCATGTGGATAATGTTTGAGTAGTTCTGCAAAATTTTATTTCCTGAACTGCTTGAAGGACTAAATCCAGACCCCTGACATTTCTCCTAATTTGGCAGAAATGCTCCTCCCAATATAAATTAATAATGTAATTTAAGCCATTGTACACTGAAATTATATTCAGGGACAAACAACATTCTGCACATTGCACCTTCTTGGTTCATCTGCCTTCCTGCTGTCTGCGAGTTTTAGGTTAGTTACAGTAATGAACAGGTCTCTGTTTCTATTTATAAGGTGCATAACAGAATTGTGTAAATATAAATATATTGTGTATATATCGGATGAAATATCAGATTTCCCCAAGTAAATTATTTGTAGTTTTCTTGTGTTTGTCTTCAAGGCTAACTAATATTTCTCCAGTACCTAGCCAGCTACTGAATTCTTGCAGATTTCATTTCCTGCCTAATATTGTAAAGGTTGGGCTGCCAAAACAGCTCTGACCCTTTGAGGCATGGACTCCACAAGACCTCTGAAAGTGTGATGTGGTATCTGGCACCAAGACATAAGCAGCAGAGCCTTTAAGTCCTGTAAGTTGCGAGGTGGGGCCTCCATGGATCGGACTTGTTAGTCCAGCACATCCAACAGATGCTCGATCGGATTAAGAACTGGGGAATGTGGAGGCCAAATTCTAGCCATCACAATTTGTCCCTTGTCAAAGTCGCTAAGATACTTACACTTGCCCATTTTTCCTGCTTCCAACACATCAACTTTAAGAGCTGATTGTTCACTTGCTGCCTAATATATCCCACCCCTTGACAGGTGCCACTGTAATGAGATAATAAATGTTATTCACTTCAGCTGTCACGGGTTTTAATGTTATGGATGATTGGTGTATGTATAAATAAATACAGTGCCATAAACAAATCTTTATTTCATTTAAATAAAACTCTGAACGAAATGCAGTGCTGAAATACAGACTACCACAAGGAATAAAATCAGGTCTGGTGTGTTTTAGTTTTGATAGGAAATTATGTAATAAATTCAAAGCCCCACCATTCTATACAAGTGTCTTTGAATAGCCCACCTGCCTCAGGATGATATTTGTATACAAATGTACTCAACTGAAGGACTAATGAGCTGACAAACATCCACATCTTGTAAATTGCAAATTGCATGTTGATACAAAAGGTCATTCATTAAAAATGTCGGTAACGTTTCATTTCTGTGTGCGCAATTGCAATCGTCAATCTTGTTTGCTGTTTTTATGTTACTGCTTATATTACTCTGCATACTATACTTGCTATACTTATTGACAATATTAATTTTGTATTATGTATTATGAATATTTAACTGCAGATCAAACATTCAGGTTGGTAAAATGGGGTGCTCAAATTTACATACACTCCAGTCGGATGTGGGTTTGATCGTATAGATAAGTGAAAGATGAGGAATAAGGAATGAGGAATTTGAGGAATAAGGAAAGTGTCAATGGAATTTGTGTATGCTTGTTTTATGAGCACATTTGATAAATTAGAGCCAGTCTATTGTAACCAGAATATCATTTGTTTCTGGTTCTCCCACTTTTTCTAACATTCCATTTTCATTCTACACAGTCAGTGAATGTGAGAAAACTCATAAAATAGGAATTAGATTAAAATAAAAATGTAAGGAAGGGGGATTAGATCTTTGTCTTCTTGCAAGATGAAAAGCAGGCTGAAATAAAGGATGCAGGGCCATCTTCAAATTTACCCTACAAAAAAAAAGAGCAAGCATAATATATTTTGATATACTTTGATAAACATTGAAGTTGATGTTTGAAAAGAATACTCAGACAACAATCCTCTACCAAATATAGCATTTCAATTGTCAGACATTTGAATAGAATGAAAAATAAAACCCACAAAACTGAAAACAGTGCAGTGAAATAACTAAGCCAAATCTTTGAATCTGGTGAACAATAGTTAAAGTTTAAGCGATATGAAGCAATTTAGTCAAATGCTTGTTTACCATCTGCACACTTAAGCCAAAGTACACACTTAAGCCAAAGTAGACACTTAAAGTGTGAGCAGTAGTCATCCAAAAATGGTTTAGGAGGCAAGTGTTAAATCTAAGAAACCATTTTCCCCAGGATGGCAAAGCAGAAGAGATTTCAGTAGGCTAATAACCCTAAAGCATGGCAAGACATGCAGTGCTAGAAGGTCTTATGGAGTCGTGGTCCAAATATAGATTAGTCCAGATTTTTGGTTCACAAATGCACCAGTATGTCAGAAGAAGAGCTGGCAAGAGGTGTAAGACTGCATGTCTTCAGGCTTGGAATATATTTCAGCCGTGATGCAGGGGATCTGGAGAAAATCAATAGAATCATGAATGCTGAGAAATCTAAACAGATTTTGATTACTAATTATATATGTTATACATATTATATCATTATGATATACAGTACTAAATCATCTTCTTTTGTGTGTTTCTAGTGCAAAAAGGTTCAACATTCGCAGAATGAAAAACATTTAATTGCACATTTCATTAAAAAAAATATGCTCTAAAAAAAAAGGTGAATTCACCGTGTTGTACAAATGTTTAATAATATCCATAAGCATTTTTAGTATGTATGATGTTCAAATCAGCATGGAATTAACAGGACACTCTAAGAAAACAGGTTAAGAGAATTCTCCTTTTGAGAGTGATTTATATACACCTAAGTATAGTTTTGACAGGCCATGAAACCTAATTTATTCATCTTGCTTTGGGCACAATGTCAGTTTAATAAAATCTTAACAAGGGGCTCAGAGGACAAACCCTTCTTCTCTAATGCCAAATATGCTGAGGACATGGAAAAAAAAAAAAATAAGCATGGTGCTTGACTATTTCGAGAGACTTCTCAGCCAAATACATTTTTAATTGTTGCTGCATGTTTACTCAGGTATGATATTAAACTTATTTAAACTAATTTCTTAAATCACATCCTTGTGTTACTATGTAATTATGACATTAATTGATTTGATTTGATGTTGCACTTTGCATTTGTTCTGGTTAGCAATACAGTGAGAAAACCAATATTAAAGCTGATTGCACATCTGTCTCAGTTGCTGCTCTATCCACATGAGACTTTGTCAAAACTATCACCTGCATAAACATCCACATACTGTACTTCCCAGCAAGATTAGTATCTTTTTGTTAGATAGATGTAGCTAACATTAAGTAAAAAAGAAAACACTAAAAACCGTTAGCTTTCAGTATATTTTATCATGTGTGTTGATGAGGGATGATTTCAACCCCCTAAGTGCTAGAGCATGGTTACACTGCTTTGCCTGGATTTTGTCAGCTATAGAAAAACAACTTTCTCTCCTGAGGGGTAGTTATAGCCCCATGCTTTTGTCACACAGACAAAGAAGAAAATAAGAGCTATAGATGTTTGTGGGTTTTTTATCAGGGTTCATGACAGATATATGCAGTGGATTAATTAGGGCCTGAACAATAGATTGCTCCTTGCCTGCCCTCTGTAAGAAGATATGGAGGCCATGTGAGCCTTGAGGAAAGGAGCTGTACATGTTTTTCATTGAGGTAAGTATTCTGACTTTATATATTTCTTACAGGTTCACACAGTAATAAAAGTGCAAACATGATGCATTGGCAATAGAAACAGTTTTTCATTATAGGAAAACAGTGAATTATGTGAGGTATTGTGTACCTCAAATAACTATATGTAGTAAGTTGTGGCTGATATATTGATCTGTAAACAGCCTGTAACAGGTTCATCTGCACCCTTTGTTACTACTGTGTGTTTATCAAAACAAGGAAGATATATATCATTAGAGTCATATATCATTAGAGTTAACGTGTGTAACACTTGCTAGATCATTGAAATGTAGCCTGATACCAAATAACGTATGTAAAGTATGTTAGTTCTGTAAAGTTAGTATGTAATAACAGTTTGCTTTGCTTCAAAAACATGGTCAGCCATTTAAACTTTTTATATAATAGCATACTCAAATCTGAAGTGACAGACTCAAGTCTCACATGTTCATCTTGTGCATGTGTGGGGTTCTATGCATGGGTTCTATGTCTAGGATAAAGCAGTTACTGAAGAGGAATGACTGAATGGTGCCGGGGAGTGACTGGGTTGTTGACCTGGATAACAATTAGCTACACTTGATCATCAGTGTCCTACATTTAACAAAAATATACACATCCTCATTGCTTATTTGCAGCAAGTCAGCTAAATTAAGCAACAGCAAGCTACTAGCATCCTTGCCACTGAGCTAGGTTAGCTAATATTACCATGCCTATGACCATCTCCATCTGCATGGATGTCATGTGTATGCACCAAATTATTTCAACTATTTATATCTAGCTGGGTTGTAGGTTTTTAGTTCATACTTGGACAGCATTCACTAAGCTTGAAAATAAGTACCACAGCATGTGTTTTGCATTCACAGGTATATTGAAAATCATGTTTTTTTGTTGTTATTATTATACTAAACCTATAACATCTTTTGGTTGTTACTATACTATAATTTTGTTGTTGACAGTTTTTATTATTATAGAAGATGTTATACTGGACTTTTTGCTAAGAGTTTGTTAGAAAGATCTTTGACATGTAAAACAACATAGAAAGATTGATTTGATTCTTGTACATGTATGTATAAGATTCTTTAATACTACTTCTCAACTAATTTTCTCATTGGAACATTAACATTTACTTAAAATTTCCAGAAAGGTATACTAGCGTTCATGTAATTGGTGCTTTATACAACACTGCTTAGAAGAGTAAACGTGTTGTCCTTGTAGCCTGACAGCACAGGAGGCAGAGGAGAAGGAAAAGGTTGAAACAGATAAATTCTGCCTAGGTTTAAGGTTAACAACCTGTCACTGACACATTCTTATCAGATCACCTGCGATCGATAGTAGCATCAGCCTTAAACACAAATTCATTCATCTCCTTTTCTAGCAGCACTCAGATCTTTACACCGCAGGTTATCTGCTCGTGGCATGCGGGTGATGTATCATTTCATATTTTACTTGATAACATCTGCAGGCTAGATCAGAGAAAATTGTAAAATGGTTGTCCTTTTGTTTGGATTAAAACAAGACAAAATGATATGCAGCCTATGCAAACAACATTTTTTGTGTACAAAAATGTTCAAAATGCTTAATCTTGGAAAAATGTGTACTGAGGTAAAATTACATATATATCTCATATAGTATTCACATCCAATTTTTCCCTTTACAGCTATATTCAGGTTTTAAGGTAATGAGTGTAGCTCATCATAGCTCTTTGTATATCAGTATTGTATCTTTACACAGTAAAATACATACAAATAACAAATACATTATAGAAATATAATATATAGTATAAAGAACATAGAAAAATCAGGTCAATTCATTCATTCACAGGTGCGCCATAAATGCAGTGTTACCAAATGTCATTTTTCTGCCTTATTATTTTATAGATAAACATTGCAACACAGCACACATTTCTGACACCCTCTCCACTTTTCTCTAAAAGGTCACCATCATGAAGGTCTCGGTCAGCTCAGCTCTTACCATTCCATGGGTGTGTGATCATCTATCCCTTCACTGGTATACTATGGATTAATGGAAAGGTTAGGAGGAAATAGTACAGAGGAAACTAAAGCATTTATAGTTGCTGCTAAAAATTGGCATTTTGATGGCTATGTATTACCTGCATGCTGCTCCTGAATATCAACAGCTCAGTATTAGACACAGTGTCAGGGAATGATGCATAGATATAAAGTCTTTTGTTTTGCATTTTCTGGAAATTGGTGCCTTTTTTGCATATGATATTAAAAAGTACTAAACAAAATCAACCAACCTTTTATTGCTGCCTGCAGCATTTTAATATAGCAGTTCTCTCAGCCAAAATGAACACCAAGGAGCTCTTGGATGGGTTTTTTTTTTTTTACCCTCATGTAGGAGTTTTATGTAAATCTATACTGTTCTCACAGTTGGCTTGCACAATAAGGTGTAATGAAAGCTACCAATAAAGCATTACTGTAATGTGTCCCTTTCCACCCCTCCAGAACCTTACATAAGTAAACAAATTAAGGTCTCAGCATCCATTGTCAGATTTGAAGGTATAATATTACACTAAAGCAGCAGCCCATCTGTGTTTCTGGAGGGTATTTCTGCAAAGTGCAACTATAAACTATAACCTTTGAGCAAATACAATTATCATTTCCCTCTTTCAATCAATCAATAAATCAATAAAACAACAAACAATCAATCAATCAATAACTAACATGTTATCCCTAACCCCGTGTCTTTACTATTTAGTCTAAAGTGAATTGTGTAAAAATTCCCAAATTTAATTGTCCCAAAGCAGCTTTACAGAAATATACTGTATAAATTCAGGATCTAGATTTTGCATGTATGAATTTAACCCTAATGAGCAAGCCAGAGGTGACGGTGGAAAGGAAAAACTCCCTGAGAGGATATGCGGCAGAAACCTTGTGACGAACCAGACTTAAAAGGTAACCCATCCTCATCTGGATGACACAGGATAGTGCAATTATAAATAAATCCCTTCTTAAAATGTGTTAATACTACATGGTCAAATAGTGCAGTTATAAATAGTCCAGGAAGACATGAGTGCAAAACTGTTTGTTGCAATTGCAGTCCTAAAGCTATCATGGCATATTTATGGTTTTTAAGAGGTACCATCCTCAGTAATCTCAATGATCTTCAGGCTGCACCGTGTGGGGCCATCCTCAGCAGCAGCATGTGACTTCCAATTGATGAGAACTCAGATGTAGGGCATCAGGATGTATTGGGCAGGTCCGGAGAGCAGAAGGGGTCAAGATCACTGATATCTCAGAAGTAACATGTGTCAACAGAGAGAGAGAGAGAGAGAGAGAGAGAGAGGGAGAGGTTTGCGTATTGTCTTGTAATGGTTATGGACAATGTACTTTGCGTGAGTGCAAACAGGGACTCCAGCAAGACTAGCTATGACAGCCTAACTAAAAGGAAGAGCCAGAAGGTAACACAAACATGGGGATGCTCTGGGACATAAGGCAGCCAGCCACTCCACCATCAACAAACCTGAGAAAATGTGTAAAAGTTGGGGGGGGGAGTGTAGTGACAGCATCCAAACACCCCAGTTCACCACAACACTTTATGAACCGTCTAGATCTACTCCTTTACCTAAGAAAAAAATATTCATAAAAAGCTTGACTCAACACATATGTTTTCAGTCTGGACTCTGAGACTGTGTCTGAGGCCCAAACACTAATTGGAAGGCCTTTCCATAACCCCGGGGATAAGAGAAGCTCTTCCCCAAGCTGTAACCTTCACTATTCAAGGTACCAACAAATAGCCTGCACCTTTTGATCGAAGTAGGCGTGGCAGATCATAAAACATCAAAAGTTCACTCAGATACTGTGGCGCGAGACCATTTAGTGCAGTAGTTATAGGGCAGTAGTAGTATTTTATAATCAATGCAAAATTTTACTGGGAGCCAATGAAATGTGGATAAGATAGGGGTGATGTGGGCGCATGTTCTGGTTCTAGTAAGGACTCTTGCAGCTGCATTCTGGACTAACTGGAGCTTGTTTATGCTCCTACTGGAACATCCAGACAGTAAGGCATTACAATAATCCAACCTAGAGGTAATGAAAGCATGAACTAATTTTTTTGTATTGCGTAGTGACATTATATTTATTATCTTAGCCATATTTCTGAGATGAAAGAAGGCTATCTTAGTAATATTATCTACATGAGTGTCAAATGAAAGACTGGAGTCAATAATCACACCAAGATCTTTTACTGCTGCACATGATGAAACAGAAAGGCCAACCAGAGTTACTATGTGATCAGAAAGCTTACTTGCATATGTTCCTAGTACAAGTACTTCTGTCTTGTCAGAATTAAGTAAAAGGAAGTTAATAAGTATCCAGAGTCTAATGTCCTTTACACATTCCTCCACTTTACAAGTTGGTGTCTGTCATCTGGCTTTGCTGAAACATACAACTGTGTGTCATCAGCATAACAGTGGAAGTTAATTCCATGTTTATGAATAATTTGACCCAGAGGTAGCATATATAAAGAAAATAGAAGTGGGCCTAATACAGAACCTTGAGGAACACCAAACTTTACCTCCACCATTTACATCTACAAACTGATAATGATCAGTCAAATAAGACCATGAGAGGGCCTTTCCCTTTAACACCAACAAAGAAAGATTTATCATGTCTACTCAACATAATGAATGAGTGTCCATGCAAGATATTTTCAGAATGGAAGGAAATTTAAATGTTTTTTATGTATCATATTCTATTTTATTGTCAAAGACATCCAAAGGCATAATGTGTGTTCACCCAAAGAAACACACACTCATGCATATCTGCTGTCGAAATGTAAAATCCACCACAAAGCTGCCTGTTATCGAGTCTTAGGTGTCCCCGAAGTGATAACAGCAGATGTTGTTAGGAAAGTGCTGGAGATCAACTGCAGGGTCTAAAGGGAGCTGTAGGAGAAAGCATTGAGTATTGATATGTAGTTTAAACTGGGTTTGCAGTGGGGGTAGAAGGCTACATCTGTTTACTCCCAGATCGATTCAGTCAGAACTCACTGAAAGAGAGGAAGAGAGGGAGAGAGGAAGAAAAGGAGAGAGGAAAGAGAAGAGAGAGAGAGAGCTTTTACTTGAACAGAAAAATCACATCACAAGCAGCCTCTATGGTGAATTTAATTTTTCATTTAACATTGAATAATGGATTGATATTGATTACAGATGTCTGTCTTTAAGAGGCATGTCCTAAGAGTGCTGTTTAATATTGCAATTTCTGTGATTAGAAACATGAGGGAAAACAGTGTTATGTTTTTTTGCCTTTCTTTTTTGGTGGTATAAGCAAAATATGCACCGTCAAATAATTGCACTGGGTGACGTTTTTATAGCATTAAGTTGAAACATAATTAAAGTGTCCAATGGTTCTATTATAGAAAGAATATTGCTGTCATTAAACAATCAAGGCATTGTTTTTGTTATTTTGTTTTGAGCCAGGGTTGTTTCCAAGCAAATAATGTTAGCTCTATCTCATCTAATGACTCTGAGAGCTGTGAATGAAAAATGTAATCATTTTCTCCTGGGGCAGCTTATTTTTAATAAAAGCCTCACCGTTTTTCTATCTGTATTTACATAGAGACAAGTAGAGAATACCTAATATAGTATGGAATGACAATAAAAGAGAACTTAATTATTCATAACTTGTAGGGTTTTGTATGTGAATTCTTACTTGAAAGAGTAAACAATTCAATATAAAATGCTGCAGTAATCCCATAACTTCTATCATTAACTTAAAAAAAATGGAATAGCCTTTTCTGCCATTTTCTGGAAATTGATGCTATTTGTAAAATAGGGTCAGATTCTGGAGTTAGCTCTGGGTTTATGCTCGGGAGACTATTTGCAAAAGCCAGATTTACATGAATGCAATTGAAAGCTTGAGATCAGAAAACAGGTTATAAACCAAAGATTTGGCAATCAGGATTCAGGGA
Organism: Stegophilus panzeri; assembly: GCA_024331685.1. Taxonomy (NCBI): domain Eukaryota; kingdom Metazoa; phylum Chordata; class Actinopteri; order Siluriformes; family Trichomycteridae; genus Stegophilus; species Stegophilus panzeri. Next base: position 15,784,398 of record JANDJT010000001.1, on the reverse strand, counting down.
GAATCACAAATAACAGAAACACGGCAGGAAAAAAAAATCAGGTAATCTCAGGTAGGATAAAAAAACCACACAGAACTTACAGGCTCTAGTTTTGGCAAAATGGCAGGTGCATTCCTTGCGTCCCTTCCTTGTTTTTTACTTCCTCCCTCCAAGTGATGAAAGGATGCAAGAGAAGAAAATAAGAACAAGAATCATGAACAGGCATATTTACCAAATGAGATGTTCTTTGTCACTGAAGCATAATTTTAAACGGACTTTAGTGAATTTGTTTCCTGATGATGTTTCCCAGATGTATTAACTGTATAATGAGTCTGTCTATACAGAACAGTGATTACACACTAAATTATCCTTAATTATAACATTATTGCACATGCATTGCACATCACGCTCTTAAATGTTGATGTTTTACTAGATCACCTGACGTCTCAATTTTAAAGCAAGACATTAATTTACTTTAATCCAAGGACTTTATTTGTGCCCATTGTTTATTTAATTACAATTATTAATTATGTATTTGTGGTAGTTATTGTTGTGTAATTTATTGTAATTTGTGAAGCATTTTTTGCCACAGGCTTATGTCACATGCCACAATAAAAAAGACTTCCACATAGCAACACCTGTGTATAATCACTGTAAAAGCCTCTTATCTTGATTCCTCTAGCTGCATTTTAGGAATTTAAAGATGACAGACTTCAATCAATTACTGGATCATGGGCTGAAGGAGATACTATTGAGGAATCAAGGAGGCATCAGTTAGAATTTTGGGAAGCATCTGTTATAAAGACATGTAAAACAAACAGGTTTTGTATACATGTACCCTTGGAACCAGGAAGTACTGTAAAATCCACCACCAAAGGAGTCTTTCTCAGTATTTCAGAAACTGAGAGCACCTGTGGCTTGGAGGGTTACTGGCCTGAGCTGGTGTGACATTATTATTAATATGGTTATTATTATTATTAATATGGTTATTGTTTGTTATTATTGTTTTATAGTAGTCCTGCATCAGTCATTTCAGTCTGTTCTAGAGTACTTGGACAGCCGGCTTTTTATTTGTCTTTAACTAATCACAGTTAAAAACTGTATTGTGTGTTAACTCAGGTTGTCTTTGTTTTATGTTGTATTTCATTTGAAGATCTAAAACTATTTAGTATGAGCTATACACAAAAACAGAAGAAATCAGGAGGGGAGCAAATACATTTTCACAGCACTCTAGTCCTGCTGAATGGCTGTTAGACAGCAGATAAAACAGCTTCCTACCTTTGTCTCTAAACTTAAAATCCTTTAACACATAGGTAACATGTTAGATGTGGAATGACCGGACTGTAGTGATCAATAGGGTGGAAAAAGTAAGAGTGTTTGTATGTTCTCTGTTAGACCACAGATTGGATCACAATCCAAGTTTGAAGGGATTCAGAGGATTTGTGTATTGGAACCATAGTATAAAGTATCCCAACAGACTTAATGAGTGTAACTCCAGTTGTCTGAAATCCAGAAAAATTAGTCCTTTGAGGCCCTTTTACTGGAAAAAATTACCACAAACCCCCTTAACTAAGACAAAACCTTTGTGCTGATTACTTAAGAGGAATAATGCTCTTAATGTCTCAAGAGTCATTACAAGGACACTCGAATTTATGGAGCATAGAAAAATGATGCTGTTTCTCTCAAATGCCACTATGGAGAAACTAATATCAGGATGGCTGAAGTGGAGAGTCTAAAAGAAGAAACCTACCAAAAGTGTCATTTACTGAAATGACCTATATATGCTTTAACGTCTGTGAGCATCTTTTATATTTCTGCTTTCCAACAGAAGATGGTTATGTGTATTATGCCAGAGAGTGCTAACAGGTAGATTAGTAACAGTACTTTTACCATATGCTTTAGCATATGCTTTGAGCTGAAGGTGCTGAAGGGAATGTAGAAAGACAAAAAAAAAAACGTGGTTTTAACCTTGTCAGGTAATGCAGAGAGCAGGCTATTCTCAGAACATCTTCCAAACACACAATTATAGAAACGCCTACACATACACAATTGGTGAGTGTCAGCATGAACATCCAGAAGTGGAATTTAACCAGACTGAGAACAAAGACCTCCTGCTGTGAATTGAGAAATAGATGATGCTACATGCTGCTCAAGTTCTGTGCCAGCACATGAAGGATTAGCAATAATATCCCTGCTTTTCAATGGATGAGAGGACTGCAGACGGTTTGAAGACAGCCTCCATTTACATGAGTCCAAACAGAAGACCATCACTGACATAATGGAGCTCGAAACCAGAGGTAGTATAAATAATGGAGAGAGAGAAAAATGTATGAAAACAGAAGTACAACTAAAGATGTCTATCCCAATCACACACTGATTTTAGTTACTGATGGTAAATTAGTGCCCCTTTCACCAAGAAACATGGGAAAACATTTAAAGGTTAGCTAGCAACAGCTTTATTTTTCAGTTTTATAATGTAGCTAGCATGACAACTCTGATGATGCAAACTAGTTGAACACTAATAATTACCTGTCAAAGTACCTGCTTGGATAAACGTGAAGTGTACTTAACAGATACATTAGATTACAGTGACTGGTATTAAGCCTCATTCTTACTGTCACATCTGTTAAAGTTTAGATTTGGTAGGAAATTAGAACCTGTCTAAAGCTATAAAAAAGTTCCCCATGACTTTACAAATATATGATTATAGATAAATGCAGTGATGAAGTGTTTGAAAATGTAAGTAGACTTAAATACAGTAACAGAGTAATGTCCCAACTATGGCCAAAATAGACTAATGGTTAAAAGACCAGTGTTCTGTGAAAATCACACACACACACCCCACCCCCAGCCTTTTTTTTATTATTATTTTTTTTTATACATATTTCTCTTATACCTTTCTTCTTATGCCTTTTTTTTTTCTTTTTTATTGTTTATTTCTCCACAGCAAGATATCACTCTCAAAAGTTGAAATGCTGTTATATCAGAGGATGGCTGGATGCCAAAAACTGCAGGTAAAAGAGAAGCAAATGTCTTTGTAAAAAGGAGGAAAACACAACAGGTAGATTAGTTCACAGCAGACATTGCTTTATAGCAACACTGTTCTGTGCTACATCACGGCAGGCAACACAACTTTACAGCTACGAAGAAAGAAAAATACATTAAGTGTTTGCAGCTAAGCTGTGATTGCAAAACTTCCATCCCTGTGGTGCTGCTAGCCTTTTGGCGAAAGTCAATACCTGTACATCACAATCATCCCGCAGGTGCTGGTGTGCTATTGCTTTCTTGTGTGATTGCTTACTTTTTGTCTTACATTTGCTATAACATGCTGGCATGCTTGTTGGGAACTTATAAAGTAAGAATATAATAAATTTGAGTTTCTCTTGCCATCAATTAAGTCAGCTTCACCATTTTTGGCATACCAGGGGGACATGACTGGGCAATTCCAGAGAAATTTCACAAACATACAAGGTTAAGTGCAAAAAAAAAATGATGCCCAATTCAGTAAGGAGAATTTTTTCAGTAAGGAGATTGAGACCCAATGCAGGTAGCATTACCACCTCATAGCTACAGGGTCTCTGGTTCAATCCTGAGCTTGGGTTACTGCCTGTGTGGAGTTTCTGTGCACATTCTCCCCATGTCCACATGGGTTCTCTGATTTCCTCCCACCTCCCAAAAACAACCCCTTGGTGTGAAGGAGTGTGTAAATGTGTGTGTGTGTGTGTGTGTGTGTGTGTGTGTGTGTGTGTGTGTGTATGGTGTCCTGTGAAGGACTAGCACACCATTCAGGGTGTGTCCCCACCTCGCACCCAGTGTTCCCAGTAAAGGCTCTGGATCCCAATATATGAACCATCATGATCCTAACCAGTTAAAGCAGTTACTGAAGGTGGCTGGATGGATGGATGAGATCTCAATCTTACCAGAAAAATAATGTGACTGCAATATTGGGTATAGTGCATATTATAAGTCCTATATAGCTACTGTTTAAGAATGTCCCAGGTACCCCAGGACCAGCTTTATATTTATTAACACATACAGTAAATATGTATTGTAATGAGAAGCTAAAGTAGAAAGAATACATATCCATATGCAGGGATTAAACAATATTCAAAGTCAACACAGTCACAAACGAACAAAAAAGACACAAACAAACAAATCCAAGTTGAACATCCAAAATGTGGTCACAAGGCAGGGCAAGGTCAGAAATGCCAAAGATCAGAACTTGTATCAAAACCAAGGGGCTAGGCTAAGGCAAAGACTAGGCAGGACAATGCAAGGTTAAACACAAAAGATCTATCCACAAAAAAACACAGCTCAGAACTCAGCTGATCTGGAGGAGGAGTGTCACGGCTGGTTGTTAGACATTCTAATATTTTGAGATACTGAATTTTTGATTTCCATGAGCTGTAAACCGTAATCATCATGATTAAAACAAAAAATGCTTGAAATATTTCACTTTATGTGCAATGAATCTAGAATATATGAAAGTTCCACATTTTGAATTAAATTACAGAAATAAATGAACTTTTCCATGATATTCAATTTTTTTGAGACGCACCTGTACTGTATATTTTAGTGAATGCAGTTTTGTAGATGTTCTCAAGAAATCTACTTTGGCTTCTTGGGGATTGTATGCAATTATATGTGATAACTGAAATTACATTAACTTTTTTTGTCAAATGAGATTGTCAGAACTGACATATTAGAGTTTTTTTTAAAACAGCAACAAATTGCATCACATGCATTATTTATCCAGAAGATCACTGACTTTGGTGACACCAAAAGTTGACTAGCCAAGTAAGTTAGAATATCCTGATGATGTCTTTAGTTCACTCATACGTAACATTTGCGAAGCAAATTGTTTTCTGTTGCTGCAGCAGATGGTGGTATCAAAATAGCATAAACAGCTAACACAACGGTTTGATGTCTCATTAGTTCAACTTCAGTTACACCATCACTGCCTGTGTATATTTATTCCTAGTTTTTCTTCTATGACTTTTAAAGTGTTGCTATGTTACTTGCAAAGATGTGTCTAGTGTTTTTCAAACTTTGTACTAGCTCTTTTATTATATTATTTAATGAATTATTGTTATCGTTTTGGGGGAACACAATGGTTTAGTGTTTAGCACGCATGCCTTGCACCTCCAGGGTTGGGGGTTTGAATCCCGAATCTGCCATTTGTGCGCAGAGCTTCCATTTTCTCCCCATTCTTTTGGGGTTTCCTCCAAGTACTGATTGACTGTAGGCATTTCCAAATTGTCCATAGTGTGTGAATGTGTGTGCGATTGTGCCCTGTGATGGGTTGGCACCCCCTCCAGGGTGTCCCCCGCCTTGTGCCTCGAGTTCCTGGGGATAGGCTCCAGGCTCCCCTGCGACCCTGTGTGGGATAAGCGGTATAGAGGATGGAGGGATACTATTGGTTTTTTTTTGGTAATGTAAAATTGCATTTGCCTGCTCTTATTCTGTATGGATTCACAATCCACAAGTCACAGTCAGGTTTTTCTAAAATAGATTAACTGAAAATGTAAACATACATTACTGATTAATCTAATCATTTTAGCCCTTTCCAGCCCAATGATATTACATAGAAATTTTCAATAGCAATTTTCAGCCTTCCTGATTTAATAGGCAATATATTAAAACTACTACTACTACTACTAAAAGCTATATTTGACTGAATATTTAGCTAATGGTAGGTAAGTTCTTTAATTTGAATTGTTTTCCAGGTAGTCTCCTGGATGATATGATAGTTTAAGGAAAGGAATGTGGATTTCAAGGGCTCTTTTCTCAAGGATACCAAAATGATAAATATATGCATTTATATAT
>JANDJT010000001.1:15754380-15769351 GCA_024331685.1 Stegophilus panzeri | reverse complement strand
GTAACAATTGAAAACACACCCTCGCACCTCCGCCAATAACTAAACAGGGAAGGGACAGAACAGAAACCAAAACAAGTACACATGTCCATTGTAAACAAAGTCCTATCGTCCATGCGTACTTAAAGCACATGCACGTGTGCTCTCCGGCTCTCCATGCATGTCGTCGCCGCAGTGCCATCTGCCGGCGAGATCATGACAGAACCCCTCTCCAAAGGCGCTCCTCCCGGAGCACCAAAGAACACCCCCCTCCAACGGTGGTCCTGGTCCCCTATGTAACCTGTCCTTCGCTGTATCAGGAAACAGAGCGGCCTCTGCCAGGCAGCAGACAGGCAGAGCACCGCCCCCAGTGGGGCTGGGGCACGGAGCGACATCCACTGTGGGGCTGGAGCTCGGGGCGACGTCCTCAATGGGGCTGGAATGTGGGGCGACATCCTCAGCGGGGCTGGAGCTCAGAGAGACATCCTCTGCGGGGCTGGACAGCGGGACAGCTTCCTCGGCGGGACAGGACAGCAGGGCGGCCTCCTCAGCAGCTGAGACCTCCCCGTGGGTCTCTGGCTGGAGCTCTGAGGTCGCCATGTTCACCTCAGTAGGAGGCTCCGAGGTCGCCATGTTGACCTCAGGCGGGAGCTCCGGAGCTGAGACCTCCCCGTAGGTCTCCAGCTGGAGCTCTGAGGTCGCCATGTTGGCCTCAGGCTGGATCTCCGGAGCTGAGACCTCCCCATAGGTCTCCAACTGGAGCTCTGAGGTCGCCATGTTGACCTCAGGCTGGAGCTCCAGAGCTGAGACCTCCCCGTAGGTCTCTAGCCGGAGCTCTGAGGTCACCATGTTGACCTCAGGCGGGAGCTCCGCGGTCGCCCTGTTGACCTCGGGCTGGAGCTCTGGAGCTGAGACCTCCCCATAGGTCTCCAGTCGGAGCTCTGAGGTCACCATGTTGACCTCAGGCGGGAGCTCCGAGGTCACCATGTTGACCTCGGGCTCGAGCTCCGGAGCTGAGACCTCCCTGTAGGTCTCCAGCCGGAGCTCTGAGGTCAGCATATTGACCTCAGGAGGGAGCTCCGAGGTCACCAAGTTGACCTCAGGCTGGGACTGGATTCTAGCATGCGGATTCTAGCATGTCCACCCACTTGTAGAAAAGGTGGAATGGCGGGTCAGACTGGGGCTTTCCATTGACCCACCAACCCAGTAGATCCAGACCACGAAGATGCCCTGGCCGGTAGAACTCCTCAACAAAAAATTCCACGAACTGGGTGACATCATGGAGGGCGGAGGACCCAGTACTCACCAGTTTCTCCGCCCAGTCCCAGGCCGGGCCGCAAAACCGGGACACTAAGAACCCGATCCACTGTCTCTTATTAGGCTTGGGATACGCCAGGCTGCAGAAATATACCTGGCAATGGCAGAGGAACTCCAGTGGGTAGCTCCCCAATCCCGCTGTCACCGGTGGGAGTTCGGCGGTGTACCTTTGAGGGAACTGCACGGACAGGAAACGCGGCCAGTAATCCGAGCGTTTCCCGACAAGGCGCTCTCCTGCCACTTCCATGGTGAGGGGCGCAGTATTCTGTTACAATACGAGACTTACAGGAAGCAAGTGCAGGATCAAAGTCTTTATAATCCACTAAAGTCAATATAAACGATATGGGACCAAAACAAGTGCACATGACATGTCCATTGTAAACCAAGTCCTATCGTCCATGCGCACTTAAAGCACGTGCACACGCGCTCTCCGTGCACGTCGTCGCCACAGCACCATCTGCCGGCGAGATCGTGACAATATCCTGATTACGTAACTCTGTTACATTATTCTGTTACTCTCCAAGCCTGTATACAGACAGGTGACACATTAAAGGAAAAACGGGTTATGATCTCACACATGATCCTCACCATACTCTAAAATCTCCTTTTGTAACACCAGCATTGCAGAAAATATCATGATGACATTGGATTAGCACACAATTTATGATATAATAGTAACTACTGAGTCTTATACATTAATTATATCCAATTACCATTTTTAATTTCTCTATCTGTGCCACTTATTAATAATTATAACAATTTAAAAATCCATTACTTGTTCATTACAAATATGAGGTTAAATATACCCAACTAATGTGTGTTGTATAAGGCACTAGTTTTGGTGCTACTGTTGTAATGATATGTTCTTATCCTTTCCAAGTGTAAACCCAGTTAATCAATCAGTTTGTCTGTGTGTAGCAGTTGGTTGGAGCAGTTTGCATTTCATAACTCTTATGTAGCAAGACCCATGACATGTGACATGTGACATTTCTGGTAACCACTAGTTCATATGGCAATTTAATCAGCTAATAAGAATTCCTATCGATAGTTTGTATAATAATTTACTTACAGTTTGCATTTCATCAATAAGGAGAAGTTCTTTGTGGTGACACTGGTCTGCTATAATTCAGCTCCTTTCAGCTATCTTTCTTTTTGTAATAATTTCAGACAATTATATTTTACTTTCATACAAACTCCCTATTCAGACTACAGACTGTCTAAATCTCTTTTTGGATTTTTAAACATGTTTCACCCTGGTTAAAATAAATTACACCTATATTAACCTTCCTCACCTTGGCTTAATTATCCAATTAATCTCACTTGGAAATCTGTCAGATTATCACCATTTTGTTACCACAAGTACACTGAGCTACAGAGTCAGCTGACATGATGTTCTAACATAAAATGGCCCATAAAGTGACATAACACAACCTTACCTTATCAACAAAAATCTATATCACACAAATTATGTCAACTTGACATCAAAATTGATTAAACCTTAGGTTTTCTGGCCATAGTAAGGTTAATGAGTCTGTTTATTGTAATATTTTTGCTCCAGATCTATTGCAACTCTGACCAGGACAAAGTGCTTACTGAAAATGAAATGAATGGATGGATGGATAGATTGATGGATGAATGCTAAGTCTGTTGTGTTTTTTTTCTAGCCTAAAAACAGAAGCAATAACACTTGTACTTGATAATTTAACAGCTTAGTATTTAGTTTTTCAGGATCAACAGACAAAAGAGGATGGATAAACAGTTACTTGGTTTCAATATAAATTTAACTCATTTTCAAATGCAAACAAGCATTTGGTGTCACAAATAGCGCCAAGGACTCACACTATTCTTACTACTTTATACCCTTTGAACACTTCTTGAGATCCCCATATGACCAGCTTTGGTCTGAGTAACATTTCTATTTGGCATTGTTGCACTGGAAAATTGTAATGTAAATGTCAAAAGGTTTAACTTCCTACTTATTCTTCAAAGATTTTTTTTGGATCTCAGATATGCAGCGTATAGAGTGAAAATGATTTGTGTTTCATGGATCTAGATCAATGGTGACATTCTCACACTAACTGAGGATTCTACCCATGGACCAAATACATTATTCAAGCTGTTATTAAAGCTTCCTATAGTTTGGCAACAAACAGTGTCAAGCTGAAAAGAAAAGAGTCTTTATAACAAACTACACAGACAAAATGTTTACATTCAGCTCAGTAGCAAGCCCTGGGGCAGACATTGTACCATCAAAATGCTTCATAATTTTCTTCCCTTTCCAAGTATAAAAGGGGGAAAAAAGCATAATTTAAAGGCAATTTTTGTTCAAAAGTTTCAAGGTTATTATTTATAAAAACAACAAATCAATATAATTTATCTTATAATAAAAATAATGCATGGCTTCAGTAAAACATTTGAGGGTACTGACTTTAGACTTATAAGCATTTTCTCCACCCACACACAGAAAGCAAGCACTCTGTACACACACATATCCACTCACACACATTGCATCTAGTTTCCCAAGCGTTCTGGATTTGCCTCACAAATAGAGTCACAGAGGATTTTTCAGCAAAAAAGCAGAGACTGTAATGAAGGATTAGTAGAGAGGACTTAAATTGAACTTAGGCATACATAAATCAAGTGTGTACATTTACATGGCAAAAGCAACTTATTGAACTGCTGTAATGAAGACAGAATGATAAAAACAGGTGAAAACCACTAGCCAGTCAGAGCTGAATGTATGACTGCGACTGAGGCGCCGCAGCTGCACTTGTCCTTTCACTGTGCTTTAGAGAAATTAGAGGACATCGGAGAAGGTGAGCTGAAGACTTGCCAGGAACAAAGGAAACAAAAGCATTGAAATTATCAAAGCAGCTCTCAGAAGGAAAATAAGCACAAACACGACTCACACCTCTCTCGTCTGTTTTTCAGAAGACCACTAATTGGCTTGTCAAGCTCTTTAGGTCCTTGATAAGACAAAAGCACAGGTCTTGTGCTTCACATAAACAAGCATATACACCCTCTACCTACATTATAACCAAACAGTGTGATGTAATTTATTTCCTTGAGTTGAGTAGAACAAATATGTGCCATATTATTCAATTAAGAAGGAAAGAATACGTGACATCTTATAAAGTAGATTGCGTGTTATATTTATTCCTTCTTAGCTATAGTTTTAGTGTGGCAACAGTGCCCCCTACACCATGTTCATGGAATTACACAAAGAGAGAATGTAGCAAAAGCTGCAGAGCAGGTGTGTTGAGACACGTTTTATTTTCAGCACTGAGAGATTATTTTTTTCAGTATAATCTTTTTCCAAGCATATTAACTAGCATTTGTTTTGCCATTACAACTTATCAGATGCAACTGTAATAATGTTTAACTGAAAATATAATGGTGAAGCGGGTATTGTTGCCAGGATATTGTGTGTGTGGGGTTTCTGTGCATGTTGTCTCCGGGTCCAATTTCATCTGGGTTCTCCTGTTTCCTCCCAAATCCCATTAACACCCCAGAATGTGAACTGGCTAAACTAAATTGCCTATTGGTGTGAATGAGTGTGTGAATATGTGTATGCATGGTGCCCTATGATGTTCAGGGTGTGTAACCTACCTTAATGCCAGTGATCCTGGGATGGGCTCTGGATTCACCACAACCTTACAGTAACTAGGATAACACTTACTAAAGATGAAAAAAAAATTGCAGCAGTCAATTCTAACCTATCCTTTTCATTTTCATTTACAGCTAAAATACAATGTCTTTTACGAGACAAGTTTGATCCATTTGTTAAAGTGACTCAGAGCAGGGTGCTATTAGTACAGCATTAGCATTGGCATTAGTACAGAATTGTCCATTAAAAAAACAAACGGTTTTCAATAAATGCTTGCTGTACTAGATATTAGGTCGCTTGGTACAATCATCATTCCTCTTGTGGTTATTACAAGAAGGATTTGATTAAGAAGTGTCAAATATCAGCTAGCCATATCTTTATATAATGAGGTCTGGCAGAGTAATGCTTTTCTGCACCTGCCACAAACACACCTCAGCTCTCCTGTTTGGGCCTGTTTTAGCCCACCATGTCTATTGTCCTGACAGAGGACTGTGTGAAGTGCTTCAAGTGCCAGGAACAGGTGTTGGGCAGAGAGAGAGGGAGGCCAGTGTGCTTTAGCCTGGGCCAGTCGCAACCTCCCAGTGCACTGAACTGAGGAACTGCAGGTAAGCAACACCTACACACTATCCTCATTTGGTTGTCTGATTTAGTAATATTTCAGTTTTTATTATCATCTTAGCACTGATGAATGTGTTCTGAGTTTTAGGAAGCATGTGTAAAATTTAAGGGCAAATCAACATATCTGATATATTTGACCCTACTCTGTCAGTGGAGGCAGAGGTCAGGAGGTTCTTAATCCTCTGAAGATGTATGGCCTGTATCTGGAAGCTGTGAATGATTACATTAATGAGTCCTATGGGGAGGATGTTTGGAGGCTTATCGAGGCCCGGGCAGAGATTCCTCACCTCAAGTTTGTACGCCACCAAATGTATAAGTAAGTCTCCTATTTATCAGTGAGTTCCAGAAGAGTGAGAATAAGCAGACTTAAGTATTTGTATTACATACATGCAAGTGTAAAAGTTGCCTATCCAACAGGTCAAAATGAAAAGGACATTTAATTTATGACAAGTCAGGTTTAAAAAATGTTCCTTCATTATCAGCAAGTAACAAAAGGATCAAATAGTTTTTGGTAAAATATAAATAGTGTTATTAATAAATAATAACCCTGAGATCAGTAATCTAATAAATTGTATGGACACATTTAGCCTTTATAACATTATAACTGCCTCCAAACCCTTTTGTATCCTCTGAGCAGCTTTTAAAAAAAATATTTTGTCCCTAATTCTTAGTGACATATCTTTTATAACTGTGATTATATGATTCACACTGCCTACTTCAAATCTGGTCTCTTTTTTGTTGATATGTTTTGGATTTTTGTCGTATAGCAGGATGCACCCACATTTCATTTTTAAGATGTTGGAATTGTACCTTTTATAGATTCACGTTATAAAATAAAGTAGCATTGTCCTTTTTCAACAGAAATGATAAAGGATGCAACTTTTGCATCACCCATATGTATGCATGTATGTTTGTGTGTGATACAGGGTGCTTTAAATGAGTGGTAAGACTTCTCGAATATTTCACAATTCACAGTATAAACCCGAAGTATAGATTCACTGGTTTTTTACACATTTGTAAAGTGAAATACTTGAATTTCTTGTTCTAGTGACAATCTGATCCTTCGTCTGGCTAAAGCAGCTGGAGAGGTTCTGGGAAAGACCCACGATGAGCTGATGTATGCCTTTGGCGTTTATATGGTCAAACGAATAGGAAACTATGGTTATGAAAGGATTCTCAAGGTGACTGTGACGCTATCAATAGACAAGCCTCCAAATGAAATCCTCCTTTACTTCATGTACATTTAAATAGAAATAGACACTACTTGATATCCTTTCACATTCATAGCTCATGCATTAATAACTATACTTAAATACTCTAAAAAAATAAAATAAAATAAATTAGACAAGTCCCTACCCCCTTATTTTACCTCTGTACCTTTTTCTGTGTGGTTCAGGTGTTGGGTCGTAATGTACGAGACTTCATCAATGAACTGGATAATTTGCATGAGTACTTCCGCTTCTCGTTCCCCAAAGTGCAACCGCCAAGCTTCTGTGTGGAAGAAGAATGTGAGACGAGTCTGACGCTGCATTATCGCTCCACTAGAAAGGGTTTTACTCAGTTTGTCAAAGGTAACCATACACTCAAGCACAGGCTGGGTGTAAAAATTAATGCATTAACTTGGTAGATTGCAGGGAAAACATGTTTGTAGAATTAGTGCCCAAAAGCAGAATCATGTAAATTAAATGCACGGTGGAGATGATTAAAGTGGAGTTGTTGTTGATAACCATGTTGCCAATGTATCAACCAAATACTGACCTTAAAAATGCAAATTAGTCTTATCACTTCCATTTTACAGTTAGAACAAGTTAGAGCTTGCTTAATGAAATAGGTTAATTTAAAATTTTCTGTTTACATATAGTGACTGACTGGCAAAATACTAAATTTTTCCTACATTGTTTGTGCTATTAGCCTGAATTTCTGTCATGTATTTCCGTAGGCCAACTCTCTCAAGTGGGCCGTCAATTTTACAACACAGACATTGAGGTGGAGATTTTATCTAAGGAGGAAACAGAGAAAATGACATATGTGGTAAGTGTGTTAAGGAAAAAAAATCAGCACTTGAACTATTTTTTTAAAAAAAGAGCACGCAAAAGATGTGCAATAGCTGAAAACCTTTAATGTCTCGCAGGGCTGGGAATTGAATCTGTCTAACAGATTTCTCTATTTTCACCCCAATACTTCTGTAGGTGTACAAGATGAACTTTGACAATGCTGCATTTAAGCACCGCATGCCCCAGCAAAAAACAGCTCCTGGTTATGAAAAGCTCCCTATGAAAAGAGGCATCTTCTTTGACATGTTTCCCTTTAGCGTGATCTTCCGTAGAGACATGACTATGTACCGCATCGGAGATGGCCTGAAGGAAGTGTTCTCAGATCTGCAAGGCAAAAAGGTCAACGAGGAGTTCACTCTGGTGCGGCCCATGTTGGAGTTTAGCTGGGACAATGTAAGTAGGGCAGGTAGTTATGTTTGTTTTAGCTGAGCAGACACTTTCTATTCAATAATGCAAAATGTGCCAAAGGGACATTAGTGATTTATGAATTCTTAGCTACTCAGTGTATAAACAGATTCGAAAGGCTCAGCAGTGAAAGATAACATCACTGGTCCATTTAAAACATTCAAAACAAAGTACATTATGAAGAGAAGACGTTCGGTTAGATTGTCAGTGCAAATTGTGATATGAGAAAAGGCACTTCATTTCTCAGACACCACTAAGACATTTTCACTTACTGATTCAGAGATGGTCCATATGAATTGGAGGAGGAATTGAATTTACATCTCATTTCCCATCTTCCTGTGACACGAATCACTAACATCAAAATGGATAAAGGTAGAAGGTTGCTTTATTACAATTAACAGATAACTACACTGTCCGTAGGATCATAAGAGAACCCCCTGAAGGGTAGAGACATGTGTCGATTAGGAGCTGTCTTACAAAACGAACTGTGGAGAAAAAAAATCTGAGGCCACACAGAGTTCTTTGAGGCTACTGGCCAGCACGTCATTCTGTATCTATAGTGAGCAGCAAAACACACATACTATGTGTTCTCCTTCAGATCTACACTCACCTCAACAATGTGTTTGAGCTGCTGTCAAAAGCAGTTGTAGAGAGCAAGCAGAAGGTCAACATCCCTAAACTCAGCAAAGAAGAGCCTGAGGAGAAAGAGGAGAGTGAGAAGCCAAAGAAGGAAGAACGAGGTACAGACTTGCTGTCAGCTTGCTATAATCTGACTGGAGAATGATGAATTTTCGGCAAGAAAGGCAAAAATTTTCACACTGCATTTCATCCCACTAGCCTTGAGTTGTCTGTGGTAAGATTAACAAAGTCCACTGCAAGGTGGTGGACACCTCTAAAGTGTCCAAAAAAATAATAATTCAGTATTTTGAGACTTGTGAGACCTGCTTATATAAAATTTAATTAAATATGAATATCCTGTTTGCTTAATATCCTGTTTTCACATTATGTTGATGCTATATAGTCCATTCAAATGGTAATACATTTACACCCAATACACAAAGTGCTAATTAAGACTTTTTACAGACTAATACCCAACTGTGATTCAAGTAATATTGTCCTATATACATTGTGTTGTATATTGTATAATGTTATTAAATAATAACAGCTAATATTAGTGGAGAATGTATGTCAAGTCAAGTGGGTTTTTATTGTCATTCCTTCATATAGGCCATGCTTGTGTACATTGGAATGTAATATAATTTATCCAGGACCATGGTGCAACACATAACAGTACACAGGGCTACATAAAGTGCAAATAGACAACAGTGTGAGATGAGTGCAGAACAACAAATACACAGATCAGAACAATAAATACACAGAACAATAAAGATACAGGACAATAAAGACACAGAACATGGGCTGTAAACTGTAAACTGTATCACAAAAGTTACTAATCATACATCTACACTGGACATCTGCCAGCTAATCAGAATTACAGAATAATAAATAAATATGCCATTGTGCTCCTTCAGACAGCAAGGCAATGGATGAGATGAAAGGAGCCGATCAGGAGTATAGCAGCGCTCTGACCCAGTACAACAGCTCAGCAAACTCTGGAGGAGAAGACATTGAACTGCTTGCCTTCCAGACTGTCACTGGTTAGATGTGATATTTACAGACCCACTCACAACCGACCACCCTGATCAATACAGTATCATGCTAACTTACTAGAGGAATAGAGGATCATTTTCCCCAATATATTTGTAGATTAGAACAGAATGTTAAATGTCATATTTACACAAAATTCAAGCTAAGGAATTACAACCTCCGTTTTGTTTAGTTAACACTTATGTCAGGTGAACATGCTTGAAGACATGCTTGCACTGACTGTCTAGGAGCGATTTGACTTATTGAGGCTCTCTTCTCTTTTGTATTTAGGCAAGTGCAGTGAAACTATATTTGAGGACATGCGAGAGCCACCTAAAAAGCCTCTCCATTTGAAGGGCCAGATGAAATACGTGCCTCAGTGGGATTCACTCATCTTCCTTGGCACACCCATGTAAGCTTTAATTACATCTGCCATGCAGCAAAATGTGGTGCTTCTTGTTTAATCAATATGCTTGAAGCAATATAGAGCAGTCAATAGCCAGTCTGATCAAATTAGAAGCCAGCACTAAAGCTTTAACATCACATGATTTATCATTTTAGATGTCCATTTTAATTGTCTAGATTTGTTTGAGCAAACATACCATAAAGTCAAAGCTAAACAAGCATCAATGAATTAAACAGTGCTACAAATGATTTACTCTACATTAAAACCTATCCAATTTCCTTTTTAGTATTGAGACGGTGGAGGACATGATTAAAATGGGCGTTTATGTCAATGACCTTAACCTGCATGATTCTAGCAGAGAGCTCATTCTGGCAGGAACTCAGCAATCAGCCGAGCTGCAGCTGGCTCTGGACCAGGTACACACACCACAGTCTCAAAAGTGGCAGCACTTAACATTTCCTAACAATACACTGCTAAACATCAAATATCAAATATCAACATCAAGTTTTATTATGTGATTATTATACAGCTTGAAATTATGTTATTTTATTGGCAGATCATTTTGCTTCTTTATGGAAATAAACACTTGAAATTAGCATTATCTGCCTATAGAGCAAGACAATGTTAAACTTGAAATAATTCAAATGTCAAGGCTGAATAATCCTGACTCTTTCCTACGTTTGACTATATAAGTCACTTGCTAATATGTTGTTTCTGTAATATATGACACACCTGGGTTTTTATAAGTAAAAATAAAGAACATTGTAGGGTTCTGAGTTTCCAATAAAGGGGTTACAATAAAGGAAAATGTGTGCTGCCTATACAGGAGCAACAGAAATATGCCCAGCTGCAAGAGATCATTAAGAAACTGGACGAGGAGAAGAAGAGAGGAGACTCTCTGCTATACGCTATGATACCAAAAGCTGTGGCTGACCGACTGCGCAAAGGCATCACAGCACTAGAAACCTGTCAAGTATGTACATGCACATGCACACACACACACACACACACACACACACACACACACACACACACACAATGCCTGTCCAGCTAATTAGTTGGCTAACCTTCACATCATTTACATAACAGGCTTTTGTCCCTTGCCAGCACAATGTCCTCATCAGATACTCTATCTAAATAAACATTATAAGCAAGAAATGTTCATGTTATTATAATCCTGCTATTTGTAGCTTGTGGCTGATTTTTGTCCTGTGGCTCTGTTATCTAGGTTTTCCCGGACGTAACCATCCTGTTCAGCGATGTGGTCAAATTTAATGAAATCTGTATCCACATCACACCCATGCAGGTGGTGGACATGCTCAATGAGATCTACATCGTTTTTGACACCCTCAGTGAGAAACACAATGTGTATAAGGTAACAAAAGTTACATTAAAAAGGACATTATTCAAATCAACAAAGACAAGGCTTTCTGACCTCTTCGTTATTTATTTCAATTATGTTATTTAGAGCTTCTGCTAGGCCTCACAGTTCAAGTAGCGGATCAAGAGATTGGTTTAACCATACCCATATCTTTAACCAACTTGTTTAGAAATCTTATATAGGTGGGTTGCACGGTGGCACAGAAGGAAGTGTTGGTAC
Source organism: Stegophilus panzeri (assembly GCA_024331685.1). NCBI lineage: Eukaryota > Metazoa > Chordata > Actinopteri > Siluriformes > Trichomycteridae > Stegophilus > Stegophilus panzeri. The sequence continues at coordinate 15,757,721 of JANDJT010000001.1, read as the reverse complement.
CTCTCAGATACAGGGTCCAGAGAGCAATTCTGAGCTCAGGATAATGTCTGTGTGGAGTTTCAGATGTTCTCACCATATCTACATGGCTTCCCTCTGGGTGCAGCAGTTTCTTACCACTTCATAAAAACACACCAATAGATAGATTGGTGACTATTACAATAAGTAGATTGGTGACCATAAAAACTACTAGTGTGTGGGTGAGATGTCCTGTGATGGACAAGCATCCCATCCAGAGTGTATTCCTGCCTTGTGCTCAGTGTCTCTAGGACAGACTCCAGAGCCACCTTGACCTGACTGGGATAAAGCAGTTACTGAAGATGAATGAATGAATGAATTAATGAATTAATTAATTAATTAGTCTTGGCTTTATGAGAATAACCAGGACACTGTGATGTATACTGTTCCCAGGTGGAGACCATAAGAGATGCTTACATGGTGGTGGCTGGAGTGCCTAATAAGACCACATTTCATGCTCACCATATCTGTGACATGGCTCTAGATATGCTGAGCTCCATCGATCACCTCAAAGACCCCTCTACCGGGGATAACATTCAGATTCGTGTTGGTAGGTGCACCGTGACCACTGAGATCTGATTCTCATCGTATTCATTTCAGAAATGGTAGTCCTCGCACCTGACATTTTACACTAAAAAGGGACATTTTGCAATATGTCCATGAAGTTATATTTTATTATTATTGTTGTTGTAACATAGCCTTCTTCTAGTCCTTTGTCATTCTACAGTCTCTTTTTTCAAGGTTACATTCAAAATGTGCAGTTTAAAAATATAATTTCCGAGATGAAAGTAACAGTGAGACATTGATAAGTGTACAGTATTTGTGTTGTATCTCACAGGAATACACTCTGGTATGGTGGTGGCAGGGGTAGTGGGACTGAAGATGCCACGCTACTGTCTGTTTGGAGACACGGTGAACACTGCCTCTCGCATGGAGTCCAATGGTGTGGTAAGAGATGATCTACTGGTGTCTCTGATACCATAACTATTTCTTAATTTATAAATTATTAGACAAGCCAGCAGGAGGCAATGTAGCAGGTCCCAGGACAAACAAAGGATTAAGAATGTTAATCACATTAATTTGAATTGGGAGTTATAAAACGTATGTCTCTTCCTCTGTGATTAGGGCATGCAAATCCACATTAGCCAGACCACTAAGGACCACTTGGAGCATGAGCCATATATCATTGAAGAAAGGGGAAAGATTTTTGTAAAGGTACATATTACCCCACAATCCATCCAGTCTACTGTGCATAGAACAGATTCCTAATGGATATAGAGTATATGGCTTCCTGACAGTATTACCAAGGGATTCACAAGATTTTTATTTATTGTGAAATTACTTAATAAAATGTACTTGTTATGAATAATATAAAAACATAATTAAATAATATAAAAAATAATAATTATGATTAAGGGGAAGGGTTACATGAAGACATATTGGCTGAAAGGGAAGAAGGACCTTTCCTTTAAAACCCCAGCAGAGCTTCGGTACAGCAGTGAGCAGAAAGACTCTGAGGATCGAAGCTCTAATGGGTAAGTAGAGGATTTTAACACTAGACTTGAATAGATTCACTGCAACAATAACTAGAATCATTAGAATAATCATGACAAAGAGAGCAAACTTGCTTGCTTTTATTTGACCTCTCTTTCCTTCTCACTGGTGGTTGCTTGTGGGCAGTTCTACTTGTACTAATACCAAGCACTCTACCTCCAACCTAAACATTCCCAACGAGGAGCAGGCAGAGGGGAAGCCCACCCCTACAGACCTGCCCCCTGACACACTCCCACCATTGGAGGGCACCACAGACTCCACTGTGGCCACTAATGAGCCTCAGGACAAGGAGAAAGTTAAAAAGACAAAGAACAACAAAGGAGGCAAAGCCGAAAATTCCTCTGCTAATTCACAGGAGAGTTCTCCCCCTGCTGGCAGCCAGAAGAAGGAAGACCCAGAGCTCAATAACAAAAAGCACAGCTTCAGGAACCAGTACGCACGGCTACCAGCCAACCTGCCCATGCGCAGTGCAGCCTGCACCCTTCTGTGAGACCCAAGCAATCATTCATCCTCTAGTTTAACCAGACTGAACTCCTAAAAGCCCTGCTTCACTGACAGAACAAAGTCTAGAACCAGCTTAACTCAAGTTCTGAAATTCGTAGATTATTACCGTACATACCGTACGAGAACTGAATTCCAGAACTTTACGTGAGATGCCTCTATACAGCAGTGGGAAAAGGAAAACTGGCTTTTGTGGAGATTTATACTGCATTGAAAAACCTGTTCATTTATCATCCTTAATACTGTTGCCATAGCAGTGTCCTAACCAGACATACCAACTGTTCTCATGACATAAATGTCACCTGAATTCACAATCAGAAAAAGCATTACAGTAGCACATTTGCATGCATTTCTTTAATTACCAACTTTTTCCTAAAAAATAAAAAAAATAAGAGACAGTTTTTAATAAATGGAAACTGATAAGTAACCAAGTTGTTGTGCTAGTACAAAGGTGGAGCTAGTGGTTGCTGTAAATGAGTAAGCGGTACAAATACAGTATATTCAAATCTTATGAAATCATAACTGTCAACACTTAGACCACAAGCTGTGCTACATTCAAGTATTAAATGTTAACGAGAGCCTTATGCTGCTGTTGTCAGGAGAAGAGAGGTGCTTTCTTTTAGCCAAAGTATCAGACGTTTAGCACCATGCTTTCAGGTCTGATACACAGGCTTGCTTTAGTTCACATGGTGGAATGGTGGGGCACATTTCAGTGTCTGAACAAATCATTTATATATACAGTCATTGGATTTCAATGGATTCATTTCATTAGCATATATGTATGTACAGTTACATTTTCTTCTCAGATTCATTGATGCCTATTGAATGAATATAATAGGTAATGTAATAGTTCTGGTATAGTAAACCTGCATTAAATCTGCATTGTTGCTTTGTTTATCTTTGCTTTGTCGGAAGTGAGCGCGTATGTTGTGATCGTTTAACTGCTTTTAAATAAGGATATTTATAGATCAATGTTGTGTGTCATTTTTTAATCAATACAATATTTTATGCCTTTTGAGGTTCATTTAATGACTAAAAGCAGTGTTACACATATAGTAGATAAAAGTAATAATTGAAATGTACAATTGGCTCGCAAAGTATATGTAAATGTTTTAGATGTTAAGCACACACACACACACACACACACACACACACACACACAAATATCTTTGTGATTAATGGGAAATACTAGCACACAAAAAATCAGTTTTGTGCAATTTTCCATAGTCACAGTTCTTTTCAAAACAAAATAAATGTAAAAAAAAAATATA
>JANDJT010000001.1:15741570-15754364 GCA_024331685.1 Stegophilus panzeri | reverse complement strand
ATTCATTTGCAACTCAACAACAATAATGAAAATTATGATTTCTCTAGGTTGGCCTTGGTGACCTACATTATGTGAGCATTTTTTTCTCTCTAAAGATCATGTAAAATGAAAACATGCAGAGGTAAGCAAAACCTGGGGTTTTATCAAGTTATATCTCTCTTTCACCAAGCACACATACAAGTAGTCATGTCAGATGTCACTCTATGATAAAGAGGAAGTCATCAGGAAACCAAGTAAGCGACACTTCCTGTCTGTTGCCATGGAGACAAACCTAATTCCGCAGTTACCCTGACTCTCCCTGCACTACTGTTCTGTTTCTGAAGCACAGAATAATTCTTATCTCAGAGAAGAGCATTAAACAAGAATCATCTTCCTGCTCTGATCCACTTTAACAGCTACACTAAAATGAAACAGTTTGCTTTGATTAACAATTTATTAACATATTAAAAACAACATTTTTTTTACTATGTCTAAAGAAAATAATAAGCCTTGATGTCTACTTCTTGGCAACCCTGATCTGACTTAAATTGGACTATTATACTATCAGTTCATTTGTCTTCTTGAACTAATCCATTTAACAAATGTAAATAATTTGAGTTTTATATTAAGTTTAACATCTTGTATACAACCCTAATAGTTGTCTTCTTTTACATCCTAAAAAGGCACACTAAAGGCTCAAAATAGTGGCTTTATTTATGGAAAAGGTGTTGTTTTCACATCTTTGTGCTAATTTGAGTTGGGGGGTACAAAAAAATATTTAACCACCAAGTTGCACTTCCAAGTTTCAAGAATGAGTTGCAAAAGTAGAGTAGTTCCTTGTTGTTCATTAACCACTTCTAACAACACAATAGTGTAGTTTCGGTTGAACCGTTTAAAGCCTGCGTACTAGACCTTCCATGAAATTGCTGTGTATTTTGAAAATTAAATCAGCATTCATCCAACACAAAAAAAGTCATAATTATATAAACATCTGTGAAGTCTTTTTTGTTGTTGTTTTTATTGTTGTTGTTAAAGATGCACTCAACTGGCATCAGGTCAGTTGATGGAACTTTTCTCTGCAGAAGAATTCAAACCTTTCAAGTTTTTACAGTTTCTCTATATTACACTCAGCTGCCAAACAGCCATTTCTCAGGGGACATGAACATGAGTCAGAGTGCAGGAGCAGTGCTGTTGAGGCTGGCTGCATTCCAATAATAGTGATCGCAAAAAAAAAAAACCGAACCCCTCCCCGTTGCAATGGCCTGCATCCCAGGATTACTGCAAAATTCTTTACAGGGGTTTCACTTGTTAGGGCACGTTGGTGCTCTGTCAGCAGCTAGCAGAGTGAGAGAGAAGGGCGGTCTATGACAGTATCTGTGTGTGTGTGTGTGTGTGTGTGTGTGTGTGTGTGTGTGTGTGTGTGTGTTCATGCGTGTGTGTACGTGTGTGTGGACAGAGAGAGTGAGAACGAGAGAGAGAGAGAGAGAGAGAAAGAGAAGCAGACAGAAACATGCACACTTAGGGGTGTGTCTTAGACAATTAGTTCCTCAAGGAAGTACAACTCAGATTATCTTGAAACAGAGTGTCGAGCAGATCAGAGAGTTTCTTTGGAGGTTTTTGTGTGGTTCCATCCTTGCTTAAGGAGAGGACTGTTGTTGGTTTTTTTAAAAACAAAAAACCTGGATGTTGATCACCTGAGCCGCACACACAAGGAGGACAGAGACTTGACAGAGAGGAGGGAGGGAAAGAACAGAAAAAGCAGGTAAGAGCCCTCTGTTACTGACCTATGCCCTCAGCTCGATACACACTGTGCAGCTCTAGAGACAGACATGTGATTACTGTATCAGTAAACTAACCGTAAAGCAACAGAAAACAAGTCCAAATCTCTGTAATTAGTTTCTCTAAATCAGAAAGACAAAACAAGCTGTTTTTTTCAGCAGCTGGAGGAGCTGGCTCTTGTACAAATTCTTGGCACTATCTCTTACCCGCCTCCCTGTGTAAGCAGTAGTTTGGAGGGAATTTATCCTGTGTTCAAGTTGGAACAGGTATCATGTCCTGCCTCCTATGTCATGGGCCGATTAGAAAAGATAGAGCCACTTGCTGCAATTATGCAGGCAGATTTTAAACACTGGAGTTTCCCTGTCTAACACTGACCTAAATAAGCAGAGATGTTCACTGATCCTTTTGATGTAGAGTAGCCGTTGCATGGAAAACTACAGGGCCTCTGGTATCAGAACTGACTCAATGTCTTGTGAAATTGTGAAAAAGCAAATGATTGGCAACTTTTCGTTGCTGCCTAACAGAACAGGGTTTCACTTCCTTTATGAACAACCATGTACATTCCTCAGTCATCTAATGAAAAACAACCGCAGTGCTGAACAGGGCGTAAAGAACATGACACACACTAAGAGACATGGAGAGTCTGTGCTTGCCATCGCACAAATCAAACATTCCACACACAGCTACCATGTGCTATCACTTGTACTTACCTGAGAAAAACAAAATCAGTAAAATATTGATAGTGTACATGAGGGAAATTTTTCACTGGTGCCCTCACTTATTTGCATAAAGAAATCACCGAACAGCCCATACAGTTTTTTGTCAGGTTAGCCACGGTGAAATCTATGACAGCTTGTTTTCTTTGAATCAAAACGTTTAAGAGAAAGTTTCATACAGTACTGCAGTAAAATTTCACACATACTATATAGGAACAAACGTTTTAGCTGATATGCCCACAATACAATGCTAGCAAGTGAAGTAAACTTGCATCCATGTAAATATATAACCATATAGTTCTTTACAGAACAGTTATACAATCCTTGGATTCAAGAAAAGTCAAAACTGTAAGCTTCTAACTGTATATGTATAATATAATATAGCTATTGTGAAATGCATGGCAGCCTGCCTGCTCTGTTTGAACAAGAGCATTAACGGGTTAGTATAATCAGCGTGATCACCAGCCAACAGTCCTAGCTCTCCAGCAAGCAGGTTATGACCTGTCCTTTAGCTGTTTTCTAATGACATGGTTAGTGCTGCTGCCTTCAACACAAGCCAACAGGACACTTTACATCATATAAAAGCTCCAGGCCTTGCCTCTTTAGATGCACCGGCACACTCAGCCCTCCACTGTATACTGTAGCACGTCAGTCATTTGAAGAACGATAAATATTTACCTTGCTTGTAGATAATTCACCAATCACAGTTCTCCTTAACTCATCCGTATAGCACAGGTTATCAGCTAACACTTAGTACTAAGTATCTAATGAATGCTGGCAAAGGGGAAGAACTTTTAATGCCAATGGATTGGAAACCTGTTTAATCTAAATATATGTAATACAAATCTATTTACACCACATCACATGAACAGTAATATTCTTTAATGCTAAACATTAACGTTTCTTATCAGGTAGTCTACAATTTGATCAGGTCTGTTACTATGTTATAAATACACTATAAGGAATGTTATCATAACAGATTAAAGATGATGTTGCATTGCCACATCAGTCAGTCATCAGTATTAAACCATGCGACTAGAAAAACCAACTTGTTTAACAGACATTGAAAATCTGCTGTAATTCAAATATGACAGTGAGTTAGTTAGGTACATATCTTTCTTTTGTTTAAAAAGGTGATAATGACAGTATCAGATGTGTTGCCACTGACACAACACAATTAACATATTCTTTACCATACCAAAGAAAAAGACTGGCTTAGCTAATTGGATGTACCACCAACATGATAACATTCTTTATTTTTGGATCAGGCTATCAACTGCACATTTGTCGTGTGGCACAATAAGAGACTACTACTGTGTACAATTAAGTAATAACAGTAATTAGTGTAAAACACAATGGGGGATCAAAAATGGTAAAGCATAGTAGTTAGATTTTGTTCTTTTTGTCACTGAGAGCTGCTTGATTTGGAGCAGCTTTGGGTTCTGGTGTTCCTGTTTTTATGGCCCAATCTGGAGATGCATGTGGAAACTTGTGAGTTATGCAATCATCTTTTCCTTCATACCTGCCTTTGCATGCTTAGTCAGTTGCAAGAAGCAAAAAGACCAGAACAGGAAGTGTATTCTGCTTGTGTCTGACTATTTTTATGGAATTTTGTAGTCTAATACATGGCAATTTATCTGAAATAAAATATTAAACTGTTTTGGTATCGTGAAAGATAAATGAGATCTAGGCTGACATAGTCTTTAGTTTGTTTACATGACATGTTGGTACTGATGAAGTCCTTCAGGATACAATTTCCACTCCCTCAAGGTTACACTTTCTACAGCATGGCCCTAAGGGTATATCCCTAAAGGCTGAAAATCTCAGTAACACAACACACAAACAGAGACAAGAAACAGAGGATGTGGTATTGTGGACCGCATGCAACATAAACGAATAACAAGGCATTTGCTAACTTGAATATTATATTTTGTGTAGATCCACATTATCTTTGTAATAAGAATGCACTCATATACATATTTTAAAATCACATGCATATCATGAATATTTATTTCAAAGTATCTATTTGTAAAGAAAAAAAAAGAAGGAAAAAAACTTGCTAACTTGTATCTCTTTCTCTCCCTTCCCCTTTACAAGAAATGGAGAACTTTAGCTCCAGAGACTTGGCTATGAGAGCCCAGAAGAAGATTCTCAGCAATATGGCCAACAAATCAGTAGCGCAGATGTTCATTGATGACACCAGCAGTGAGATCCTGGACGAGCTGTACCGTGTCTCAAAGGAGTACACAGGGAACCGCACAGAGGCCCAGAAAGTGATTAAGGACCTGGTTAAAGTTGTTGTGAAGATTGCTGTGCTTTTTAAGCACAACCGTTTCAGTGAGGACGAGCTCAGCATAGCCCAGAACTTCAAGAAGAAATTACACCAGGGAGCCATGACGGCCATCAGTTTCCATGAGGTACACCCCACATATTCAGAGACAAAAATGTGCCAAATATCAGATCCATCATATCATATTTGCAACCATATTTCACAACTTGTTAAAAGAGCATCAACACTGCATTATTTGAATCCTTTAAATGGCAGGGATCTATGAACAAAATGGGAGCGTAAGAGAGTAAAATGGGTCTATAGATGTACAGACAACTTGTAAAGACAGGTTGTACAACCTGAAACATATTTAACTCAGTTACATTCATGTGAGTTCAGAAGTACCAGATAGCACTGATCAAAAACCACAAGACACATTAATCTGCATTTCATCATATGGTGTGAAAAACACAGTTAACATGTTTTATATTCTATGGTTACTTTATTATGTGTGCCTTTTCTATAGCTGTACCTAACAGAAGCCATCTTAGCCAAGCTGCAATTTACAAATTTGTGTCACCACTATTTGACTTGGAAGTAAGATGAATGACTAAAACGACTCTCTTATCATGATAACTGCATTTGCTTCTTTCAGGACTTACCAGGTTTTTGAGACATTAGCTTTACTCTCTTTAAGCATTTTTCTCTTCCATGAACTTCCCATAAATCATTGCTCATTCAGTATCAGTTATGCACCAAAGTGCATTGTAATTGTGTAGCCTCGTGTATAGGGGATTAGCATATGAGTAGTTCATGGGAAGAATATGGGATTTATCATTACTGTAAGTATGACAAAACACTCACGGCATTCATGGAAGAGGCCAGTGTGCGCAGTACAAAACAGTTAAAGTTTCCTTAGCCAATAGCTGACAGTATTGATTGCAAAACCGTGTGGATTATAATTACCTGTTATTCATCACAAGCACATTAAAGTACAGCAACACTACCAATTTTTGTTCAAGTATGTACAGTATATTGGGCTGTTAAGAGATTTCCCTGCTGCTTTTCAACATTAATACAGGGTAGGACAGGGTAGGATTTTACCAGCAGTAGGTTTGTATAGCATTTTAATTATTGTATAAAAAGTTGATTCATTTGTTCAGATACTCCACATATTTATCATTGTACTTTTAAAACTATTCTGTTTCTGCAACTGGTCAGCATAACCACAAAGAGGAAGAACGTAAATGCTCATTCTAACAAACATCTACATGCACAAGAATTATGACATGTTAAAGCAGAAAGAAACTTCACAGCAAAAAAACCCCACAAGAATGTTACTCATATGGCCAAAACTGAGCTGTTATCGTGTATACGTGTAGGATTCAGGTAAAGAGTCGATACAATTTAGCTTTGTGTTAAGTGTTATGTGAAGAAGAATAGTTTGACGAGAAATCCTAAATAACGTATATCTCAAGAGAAGTAGATAAAGAAAGATGTGATTTGAATATACTTTGGGTCAGTAGTTTTAGCACTGAAAAAAAGCTAACCATGCTTGTAAATAAAAAACAGCAGCTAATAATTAGCATGATTCAAACCACGGGGTTAAATTACATACTTGTCTCAAACTGCATCATATAATTAAAAACTTAAGCTTACAAATTCTTTTGAAATTAAAAAATAATAATAAAATACATGTCTCATATTTATTGTGAACCATATTATTGGCCAAATCAATGTTTTAGGATATTTGCATGCTAAGTATTAGTGGCTAATGACTTTTACTCCTGAGACTTATGGCTTTTTGCAGCTCGACAGACACTGATCATGACCCTATATATTAATATATTTTCATCTACAGTGAACCATGAGCTATTATACAGAATTTGCGAGTTTGTTTATTAATCTAGCCCTGATTATGTTTTAGTCTAGTGCAGGATAGTCTAGTGTTAACTGATAAATGTCTGTCTTGTCTGCTTCAGGTGGAGTTCACCTTTGACAAGGCGGTGATGTCAGAGATCCTTACCTCATGTAGAGACATGATGCTCAAGCTGGTAGCCAATCATCTTACGCCAAAATCCCATGGACGCATCAACCATGTCTTCAACCATTACTCCGACCCTGATCTTCTCACCCAGCTTTACAATCCAAACGGTCCTTTCAAGGCTCACCTCAGTAAAATCTGCAATGGACTCAGCAAACTGATCGAAGAGGGCAAATTATGAGAGTGTGGTGCCAATGGGACTCTAAACAGTATTTCTATAAAGAGACTAACAAGGTGCTGGACTAGAAGAAAGCAAGGCAAGATTGTAAACTCAGCACACACTCGGTGATTAACTCACTGATGGCAGTCTCTTTGTTCAAGTTTTTGTACATTATAGTTCACCACTGTTCTCTGCTTATTGTAAGGAAATCACATTTCACGTCATTGCTGGCAGCACAGCACAGAAATATCGATCAATTTTAATTCCTGATCTCCAACGAGTGACAGTCATATCAGCAAAATTGTTTTGATGTGAAAGATTTGTGGATGACTTACTTTTATTAATAAGAACTATATTCACATCCACTTTTTTGTAAACCTTTTTTTCAAGGTCACATGTATCTATAAAGCTTTGTGAACATGTTTTCTAGTAAAGGAACAATAATTGCAAGAGTTTGGAGTAGTGAAGGAATATGGCAAATTCATTTTTACACTCATAACCAGTCCTACATTTAAAAAAACAAAAGGGAGGATGAAGGGAGATTTCATAATAATGAATACCAGCATTGACTTTTCTATAATTTTCTGTAGGCTAAATGAAAAGGGAGTTTTAGCACTGAATATTCAACAGTTAATGATGAAATAATGAATGAAAAGCTGCAATGCTCTCAGAATTTATTTCTGTCCATGATCAGGTGTAGTAAATGTTGTAAAATTATGCCCTGAAAAATATGTAATCAATTCAAATCCCAGTTCCAAATGAGTAAATCTCTTCACTGCCACCTGGTGTAACTTTGTAGTAATTACAAAGTTGGCACGAAGTAGTTGGCCCGTCTGCCAACAATGCAGTAATGCTCATAGTGCATTGACAATCCTCTATTATACGCTTTTATTGCCCCAATTTCAGATGGCCATATAGGCTACCTGTCAATACCTGTTTAATATATATATATATATATATTAAACGTTTATACAGAAAATTTTAAACCACTCATGGATTTTCATTTCTGGGCATGCATACAGTTGTATGAGTGAATCCTGGTTGCAAATAAACCTTGTGCTTTTATAGTTTGTTTGTTTATGCTACAAATACAAATTTAGTCCTAAAAGAATCTGTTAACTATTAAGAAAAGGAAATTCAACTTAGGTGCCATGCGCCTTATTATTTCTCACTGAGATATGAGATCACAACTTATACACACAAACAAAATAGACACATTAACACATTTGTATACAACACAGGATTTATTCTTCCTCAGTCCTTCATTTGTGTCTGCTGTACCTGTATTATACATATTGTTCACAGTTGTGCATTGTATGCAATATGCCCATACCACAAACAATGAAGATTAAGCAATTCCCACTGACAGTCAGTGGGTCATCAGCTTGAATAGTATAAACTAGAGGTGTAACTGAATACGACTCCATTGTTTGATTAGATAATGTGTTCTTAATGGATACAAATTCAAATTCAGAGGCACACTATTCTGTCTTTTTGTTTTGTTTTGCCAGAAAGGTTCACAGTGCTCTTGAAATATTGAAATTAGATGTGTGCATCAGCATGAAGTAGAATGCAACCAAAAAGTTTTTTTGTGGTATGAGCAAGCAGTCATGAAGCTCAAATAAAACCACATTCATGAACATGAACATGCCACAGTCCTTAGTAATTCTCCAGTCAGGGTCAAAATGGTTTAAATTAGGCTACTAATTTGGTTATATTTTGGAAAACAGAACCAACTAAATTTGTTTGAAAATATTGTGGGCAGGTATAAACAGAAATAGTAAAACAAAAACTGTGCAAACTGGATTCAAAACAGTCAAACAACATCTCTTAAGTCATATGAGGAAGTGTCAGAGCTAGAGTTCACAGACAGTGCTGGCATTTCTAGCTCTGGGATTTTTCAAGTGTTTCCGAGGGGACTGTAATAGGGATCCTATATAATTTCTAAAATAATAACAAGAATTAGAAAAAAGCACCTTCGAGATTAGGCCACACCCATTTCGAGTTTAAGTCCAAATACAGATATGGATAAACAGGTAGAGAAGTGCCACTGTGTTACACTCCTAATACAAACAGTACACTGATTACACTTGGGCAGTTGGCACCGCTGTTCATGATCAGTCTTAACTACTGTCTACATATATAAAGAAAGGCTACATCCTGTTCAAATCTATATGACCACTAAATACCCGGCATTATTATATAAAGTACTTTTTTTTTTTTTTTTTTTTAAATGACAAACATAGAAACCAGTGCATACGACCTAGCAATCAGTGCTGACTCACAGTGACTAAGAAGGCAGGAATCTCGCATCTAGGCGATGTTTGGTGACGTCACTAATTAAGATGACATTAAGATGGTGTTTCAGAGAGGATTACTTAATGAGCCGGAAATGCTACGGACTGCTTTTCTTTTGGCTTAAACTTGTCTAACTGAGCCATCCTGCTTAGTGAAATAACGCCCTGACAGTGTAGCAGCTACGTGAACAAAACAAACTATGCAGTATCACATTCAACATGAGAACAAAATCATAAGACTGCTTAAGAAATCAAGGTAAATTTATAAAGTGCCCATGAGAGATTATTTTAAACTTGGCTTAGACATTGAATTTCTTCTGCAGGTCAAGTATATAGCTTATATTTTCAAATTCTGATTTGAACCACACTGCTGATCCATTTTCAGCAAATGTTAATGTGTCAACTATGCAGCTTAACCCAAAGACATAACCAGTGCTCGTTTGTGCTCTGTAAACAATTAGGCTAGGATGTCAACATGACACATGACCTGATACCATATTAGCACACCCAGTCAGGTGGGAGTGCACATCAATTCCACAACACATCATTCATCGAGTTATCACAGTTCCTTGCAATCAGAAAAAATCAGCAGTCCTTTTTTTTTCAGTGAAATCAATCCAACATCCATACTTTTCATTTGCTCCTATGCACGTAAACACTTTACACTAATCAGGCAGTTCTGTTAAAAAAAAAAAAAAAAAAGCCAGTATCAGAGCTGAAAAATCTCATCCTCTCTGTCCCTCAGTTTCTTTGTACGTTTTGTGATGGTGAGTGGCACAGAGCCTAACATGGCCTGCTGACCCTGAGAAGAGCTGCAGGAGTCCTGACTGTTGTACCGGACCTGTTCTGTGGAAGAAAACCTTTAAAAAACAAACAAACAAAAAAAAACATTAAAAATAAGATGACAATTTGTCATATACCTCACATACATATAAACGTCAAACGCACTGATAACATACCAGCTTATTACATTTGCATGATTTACATATTTCAGGGATTCTCAACTCCAGTCCTGAAGGAACAATTAACTATAAATCTCAGATTTGTCCTGCTCCCCATACACCTAATACTTACTGTATAAGCTTTTTATCAAGGACTCCATAAGTATAATCAGGTGTGTTTGAAGAAGGTAGAATTTGATATGATGAAACCTTGATATAACCTACTTCTGTAGAGTATCAGGATTGGAATATGCAAAACTACTGGATAAACTGTAATTGGGGCATTTTAGCACAAAAATAACAAATTAAACAACTTCAGTGGATTTCATACAGCATGATATGAAAATGAGACCCATGAATGTCATAATACATATATAACAACAAGGGGTTATTTCAGAAAGCATGATATCTCAATGTGCTGCTAAATCTCATCATACTCCTAATAAACAAAGAATTGGAAACTACACTTTTTGCAAATACACTATATGCACTATATGTATATACACTATATACACTAAATACACGCCCCTGTGCACAAAGCGAGCTCCATGAAGACATGGTTTGCCAAGGCTTGAGTAGAGGAACTCAAGTGTCCTGCACAAAGCCCTGACCTAAACCCCACTGAACACCTCTGGGATGAACTGGAACAATGACTGTTCCAGACTGGAACAATGACCAGGCCCCCTCGCCAAACCTCACTAATGTTCTTGTGGCTGAATGGGCAAATCCCTACAGACACGCCCTAGTGGAAAACCATCCCAGAAGTGTGGAGGTTATAATAACAGCAAAGGGTGGACCAGCTTTAGAATGGGATGTTCAAAAAGCAAATATAGGTGTGATGGGCAAGTGTCCACATACTTTTGGCCATATAGTCTATCTGCATATCTTTAATATAAAATAAGTAAGATGTTTAAATTACCCCAACAAGACTTTTATTGCATTCGGTTTCACAGATGTCTGTTCATCGTCATATGGTTCAAACATGGCCAAATGTTAAGATATTGAAAAGAAAATAGTTTTCATTTTCCTTTCTGAAAAATACATTCGAATAACTTGTATGCTCAACATTTGGCCTTTATAACTGCTTACAACCGCTTTCGTATCCTCTGCAGAGCTACTGGATCCTATTTGCTCTCCTCAATATTCTTGAAATATCTGATCTAAACGTGCCAAACTGCTTGCCCAATCTTTGTCTATTCTTTGGGGCATATAGGTTATAATTCTGCCTTCTTCAGATCAGGTCTGGAGACCAAAAGAATCATAGCACAACTTTAAATAATGACTTTTGCATTTACTTACTGCTTTTTTCCTTCTTGACAAGTCTTTATGGCTGCTCGTTTCGACTGATTAATCAAGCTATCCATCCTTTTCAAATAGTCTGATGGAGAAATATCGGCAGTCACTTCTTGACTTTCTGAGACTATTTGGCTGTTCTCAACAGGGACCTGTTGATACTGATGACTTGATTCCTCTTCACGCAATTCGTTCTCATTAGTGAGTGACAGAGACTCTGTTAAGACAGGGATGAAGAGGAACTTCTTCAGGAATATTGAATCGTTGGTGTACAGTCTGTTCGCCCTTTTGATTTGCTCCATCTGCAAAGAAGAGGTGGAAGAATTTAGGTCAAGAGCAAAACATTTATTAACCAAGCTGAATTAAAATAGCTTTTAAAGCTTCCGCTTACAGACACGCCGTATTTTAGGGACAATCCTTGTAAAGTTTCTCCCGGTTGGACTTTGTGTTGGACTAGTTTTTGTCGAACTGGTGATACAGACGAGGTCACCAAGCTGCCGTAAGACTTCGCCGGCTGTCCGCGGAGGAGACCGTGTTCTCCACTCACCACAGATGTCTGGACCGCGGACATGATGAGGGATGACTTGCTCAAAGATGGCTAACAACTGACTGATATTTTGCTGTGTGCAGCGTGTCGTTACACGGTGGTAAATACTTAGCGACTGGTGTGACGTTGTCGCTCGCTAGCTTTCACTTCCGAGACAGGACTCCAAACACTTCGGTTCCAGTCATGTAGATGATATTTGATAGATAGCTAAATTAGCTACGTGGCAGACATTTTAAGTAGTTTCTATAACGAAAGCTTATGGAGCTTTTGTAGCTTCATCGAAAACATGACACTGCGCAATTTAACAGCTAACACTGAAACGAGCACTGTTAAGCAGTTAACTCTCATGTTAAGCAGTGCAACAACTTACTCACACCGTCTCGCTGTAGTTACTCAGCGAGCGTCTTTAAAAACAACAACAACAACAACAACTTACGTTTGAAGTCACATGAAAAAAAAACCCTACACATTACCTAAGGTAGCTTTCTCAATGTCACTATTTTATTTACCATCAATCGAAACAAGCTAGTAGCTATGCTAATCTTCCCGTGTTGCCATGGCTCCCTGTTACATCAAGAACCGCCCACATGTCCCATAATTCCGTTTTACAAACAGGAAGTGCTTCGATAACCGAATTCGCTTAAACATGTCTTTCAAAAGAGAAGGTGATGACCGCAGTCAATTAAATGTCATTTTTATTTTCATAATATAAAATAATATCTATAAGAGCGCGTGCCACTATTGGATGTGACGTCATGGGGCAGGGCGA
>JANDJT010000001.1:15722282-15735660 GCA_024331685.1 Stegophilus panzeri | reverse complement strand
ACACACACACACACACACACACACACACACACACACACATTACCGGTTAAACGTTTGGAGACATTTGACTGAAATGTTTTTCATGATCTTAAAAATCTTTTGATCTGAAGGTGTATGATTAAATGTTTGAAATCGGTGTTGTAGACAAAAATATAAATTTCTTTCATTAGAAAACTAACATTTTATTTACAAAAAAATATTTTTTTAAACGGATGACTTGACGAAATATTCAGAAAACCAGCCAATAAGTGTGCAGCATAAGTGGGAAACTTCTTTAATATTGTTTAAAAAGCATCTCAGGGGGATTCCTCAAGAAATTTGTTGAGAAAATTGAAATTCTGGGCACATAGGGGGTCTACTTTGAAGATGCTAAAATATTAAATTATTTTGGATTTGTGTTATTCCAGAGTTTTGATGACTTTATTATATATCACTTATCGTATTGCAAACAATTTAGAAATGCCTACAACGCATGTCTTTGGACTGGGGGAGGAAACCGGGGTACCCAAAGGAAACTGCCGAAGCACAAGCAGAACATGCTAACTTCACACAGGGTGGAGGCAGGAATCGAATCCTCAACCCCAGAGGTGTGAGGCAACTCCACTGTGGCTCAGGAGCTTCTTGGGCATATTGACAGCCTCTTTCTGATCACAAACTGAAATGATTAGGTATATGTCCATTTTGCAATGGCACATAGCTATACAACAATCTGAACAAAGTGTGACACTCACTTTCTGAGCAAAGGTTTTAGACATCTTTTAGCAGTTTTGTGTGTGTATATATGATTTCATAAAGTGGAGAAAATCACTTTATGACTTGTCTGTTTGTCAGAATTCAGCCACAATCTCATTCAACAGGTTTTCCCAGAAAACACAAATGTCCAAGCAATGCATGGATCACAAATGCAACTTGGAGTACTCACGTAAGCCACAGGATCATTGCTGCGTGTAGCAGCAATGCTTAAACTCAGTACGTGCGTGTTATTCTTCATACTCTGGAATATCTCTTTCAGCACTGGGATGGGAATGTCCTAAAAGATAAAGCAACCATTAAGGTCACTGTTCACTGACAAAAAGCAATTGTAAAAAACTACTGACAAAAAGTAACTGGCAAGTACAGTAAAAAGCTGTATCTCAAGAAACAATACATAGAACAAAAAATAAATAAATAAATAAAAATACAAATCAAAAGGTAATATAAGTTAAGTAATATTAAATTAAAATTGGACTATAATAGGACTTCCGGTGTGGCGATGTAGGAGAACGCAGCAGAATGGACGGTCTCCTGATTTTTTCCTTGTACATACACATATACACCTTTTGCAGTGAATTTCCCTTTATAAGATGTTTTAAAGCCAATTAAACAAATTAATTTTGCAAAATGAGTAATCCTAAACAGAAAAGTGCTGTGTAGCAGTCGAAAAAGACTAGCGTAGCTAGCAAACTAGGAGGCATGGTGGCTGCTTCGCCTCAAGTCGGAAATCAAGATGCGGAGGGAAACTTGGACGACTCTCTCTATCCATGACGCAACTTATTTCTGAACTAGCTAAACAAAGGGAAATTCTCAAGGAGGACATGGCTGCCTTTATAAACTCTGCAAAACCACTTCAAACTTCGGCGGGTGCTTTGCGCAATACGGGAAACTCTTTTCATTGTCAACAGACATCAATAGAAATCATTGCAAGTGAAAACTTTGAGTGTCTTGTGGCAGTGGAATCTACAATCACCTCCCTTAAGGCTCAAAACAGTTTTTTATTGGAGCGTCTAGATAACCTGGAGAACAGATCGCGCCGATCTAATCTGCGTATCCTGAATGTACCTGCAGGGAGCAAGGATGCAAAGGACCCCGCCGTATTTGTTTCAGAACTGCTGGCGGAAGCAATGGCTGAGGTGTTCGTTAGCCCACCACCGCTGGACAGAGCGCACCGTTCGTAACCTTTGTGCTACGTTTTGACCGTTATAGTGACCGGGAGCTTGCCTTGAGATGGGCCAGACAACATGAGGTGAAGTTCAAGGGGTATACGCCGAGGGTCTATCCTGACCTGCGCACTGCCCTTGCTAAGAAATGCGGCACGTTTAACCCGGTGAAACGAGCTCTGTATCAGGAGGGCATTCGGTTTCGTCTGCTATACCCTGCACGCCTCAAAGTCATGTTTAAGTTGGAGAACCACATCTTCAAGACCCCAGACGAAGCAAATGACTTTTATGAGAAACAGGTTCTTGCTCAGAAGGAAAAGTGAGACTTCATTAGTATTAAAATGATGAGACCTGTCCATTCGAGAGACTTCTACAAAGGAGACACATAACGTTTTCATTGACTAGGGGAGTGTTCATGACAAAAACTATTCTGGAGTTTTTGGACTTCAATGGTTCCTTCCCCTATTAGCAGGGACTAGATAAAATAATAATTGTATTCAAAATTAATTATTTATCATACATGCTTCCCCTTGTGTTACTTCTGAAGAAATACAATAAATGTGTAGAATCCTTCATATGGCAGGGGAAGAGACCCCTTTTTAATCACACTAATTTGTACTAAAGGCTCAGGTGGGCTCTCTCTTCCCAGAATTGACTGGTATCATTGGTCGCTCTCGCAGTTGGCTAAAAACAATATGGCCGTCAACGAAGCTCCTGCATGGGTGCATATTGAAAAAGAACTAATTGCCCCCTTTCCAGCAGAGACCTTCTTGACACAGCATGCTCGACCAGTACCAGATCAAAATCCAGTTATTAGATTTATTAGGAAAAGCTGGAAATTGTATCACCAACATTCAAAACAAACCCCATGGCTAACCGAGAGCCTTGGTCTGGCACAACATCAAATTACGAATAGATAGAAGGCCTTCCTGCTGGATACAGCAGGCTAAAAAAGGAATATGTTTCTTAGATAACCTTTATGAGGGAGAACATGTGGTCTCATTTAATCACTTGAAACAAAATTACAAACTATCGAACACTGACTTTTCAAAATACCTCCAAATGAGACTTTGTCTCTATGCAACTCTTAAAAATGGTCCTGACCCACCAACGGATGTACACCACCTGTCTGCTGTTATCGGACGCAAAACGGGGCGGGAGTGGTGGGGCTCAGCTATCTATGCCTATATTAGATTATATCTGCCTATATTAGGTTGTATCGAAATGGCATACTAATGTTCGTGAAATTCAATAACAGATGCTACTGGACTCCAAGCAGCTTCGCTAGCCTTAAACTAAGAGATACTGCACTATGCTGGTTGTGTAACAAATATACAGGTACTATGGTTCACACATTATATGAATGTGACAAGGTGGAGGAATTGTGGAAAAAATTGTACATTTTGTTAATAATACTTTTAGTCTATCATTATACAAGAACCCTGCCTTGTTTATATTGGGTATTATACCGGAGA
Source organism: Stegophilus panzeri (assembly GCA_024331685.1). Lineage (NCBI taxonomy): Eukaryota > Metazoa > Chordata > Actinopteri > Siluriformes > Trichomycteridae > Stegophilus > Stegophilus panzeri. The sequence continues at coordinate 15,732,269 of JANDJT010000001.1, read as the reverse complement.
ATATGTGCATGTTTCAACAACAGATGCTATGGTGCCTTTTAGCTATGGCTTCCGAATGTAGAGTCATTCTGAGGCATTGGAAGTCAGACACGCCTTCCTCATATGATGAATGGATGGGACTCATGTCAAATATTGATAGTTATGAATGTGTGATATTCAGAGCTTCAGAACGTCAGGATCTGTTTATGAAAACGTGGGGTCCCTTTCTCTCCCTGACTGAGAATGTATTATAAAAGGAGAAACACTCTTTCAGATTTGTCCTATATCTCTGTGTTGTTATTTACTATTTTTGTAAAGTCTAAACAATTTTCTTTCTTTGACCCAACCCTTTATGTATATTTGTTATTTATTTTTATCTTTCCTTTGTTTTTAGAAATTTTCTTTTATATTGTGTAATTTATTTATTTGTTTGTTTGTTTGTTTGTTTGTTTTTGGGGGGAGTGTTTAAGCTGGGGTAAGGGGTAAAAACTAAAACATGTCACTGTTATAACTTCATTTTTGACTGTTCATGCTCAAAAAAGCAAAAGAAATTGTACTATAATAAAGTAATATTAAAAAAAACAAAAAACAAATACACGGTATATACAAATACAAAAAATACACAGGTATAACACTGAGGAAATGTATTTGTCATGTTAAATATAATCTGTTTGATATTTTTGTTTATGGTTCTTATACATTAAACATTTTAATTTCTATATTGTTTTAATTATCACAAGTAATACTAATTAATTTGCTAGTACTCCTGTATATGTAAATATGTACTTTGCTATATTGAGCTCAAAATTAAGTGCTATGTACTTCATTTTGAAGTTACTTTTGACATTTATTAGTCAAAAGTTAAGGGCATATTAATTCAAATAAACTGAAACGTACAGCCCACGAGTGCTTGAGAGACAATTAAAAGATGTTTAAAACTTTCATAAATAAAATGTAGCTCCAAAAGGTACTTATGAAAAGCATCAGTTTATTTGTGTTATATGCTATCTGATGATAGCAAGGTACTGTCACGGTTTAAATTACCGGGATGTTGTTGAAGTTGACCTCTGTCAGGCTGTTGTCATTGTTTTGGATCCTGCGCAGTGTGTCTTCAACATCTGTGTCATTGGGAGGCTCATCGGGGTAGATCTTATAAACATCAGGTTTTACCACACCTGTAGGGGGTTGCAGGACACACCACAGTAAAGAATTAAGGAAAGCAGAGAATAATCACATATATAATGCTGCAAAAATGAATGTGAGATGAGTACGTACTGTTGATGCCTTCTGTGTTGGCAATTCTACCAGTGGCACCAAGAGCATCATAGTATTGCTTATTACTCATCAGTGTGTACATTCCCAGGATGGCTGCAAAGATGCAAATACAAGTTGTTAAAGCAAGGCGCAAATTGTTTTTACATCTCTTGTTTTTGAATGTATGGACGTGTGAGATTTTCAAAGCAAGCAAGTTCAACATAAGTCGCTTAAGGGATGTGATTGGAAAATATGTCAGAGATGATTGTATTGCACATCATCACCAACAGGTGAAAGCATTTTCTAAGAAACCCACATCCTCAATTCCACTGCAATTAGGTGAAACATGTGTCTCCAACTGCTGTGTTGCGAGACTCTGCATTTCCCACTCTGCTGTGCTATTTACTTATTCACACTGGGATGGGGGAAAATGGATGGTAGTTATAATTTGGCACGGTTATGGTTTGGTTTGTCCAGCAACAATGTGCTGCAGCTGGGACAGGAAGACCTTTTCAGGCATAATGGCAGACAGAAGGGCAGCTGCTTACGAGCACATTACTCTGCCTTTACACTATGGCTTATGCTCACTGTAATAATAATCCTGCGAACACAGCACTATTAATAACAAAGACAATAGGACTGGCTGTGTTTTTATGAAATAGAATCCACCAGCCTACAATCCATCAATTTGGTAAATGTGAATTTTCATTCAAAAATACCACAGACAGAGGAATGACATAGCTGTAAAGGAGTTTTAATCCCACATTGGATGTGTTCCATATGAATGGCTGTACCAAAGTAAGCTTCACCCAGAGAACTGCTAAATACATTGTCCACCACCACAGAGTGAACACTTTTAGCTTTCCTGTAATTAATAATAAAAAAAAATATTCGGGATTAAATTTACACAATTTTGTGCTTTAATCTTTTTTTAAATGGAGTCAATTAGTCAGTTTTTCACACTGAATTTAGGAGGTTAATTGGTTTTATTCGGTTGTATAGCCTACAGAATGCCATGTTCTGTTAGAAACCAACCAGACTAGTATATTTTAGATTACTTGACCACTCAAGTTTTCAATGTCCAGTTTACATTATGCTAATTGATGGTCATAAACTTTACTGTTAGCCTCATAGTTCGAGTGCACAACAAGGAGATTTTTTTTTTCTAATAACCACTCCTTTAAAAGCAAGATGACTTCAGTAGGACTGGGCCATACTCTAACACTGCTCAGCTGCTACTGCAAACATGGCTCCTTTCTGCTGCTTTAAACAACATAAATAGCCTGTAACACTCTGTTGTTTTCCCATATGGTTGTGTAATCCTAGAGATCACAATCCTATAGACCCTTCTCAATATTCTCAACAAACCTACCAACCCCCCTTTCTACAAGTGTTAATGCGAACCCGGTGGCCCATGAGCAATTTATTTTGGTGACCTGCTGAGCTATGGGAATCAGATACTGTGGGGTATGGCCCAAGCTCAATCACATCTGTAATACATAGTGAGCCATAGAACTATCGCTCTTTTAGACTCTATTACTATGTCTCTGACTCTTTTAGGTCATCTTAAGCCATTCAAACTACCAGGCAATGTTGTATTGTTATGATGTGTCACTTAAATATGTGCTGTACGGCCAACAGTCACTGTAGTAGGACAGTTTAATATAGTGGTTCATTTAAGACCATAGCAAATGAGCTTTTTACTCATGATGACATATTTCACTAGCTGAATACCATGTGGTTCTGTGTGCTGGTTGACTTGCTATATTTTAAGTAACTGTGGCTTAGACTGTGGATTTCTTCTGAGAGTAGGCACAGTGGATATTGGACGAAGGTTAAGTAAAGGCCAAGGATGGCCAAGATTAAATATAGGGACAGCTTTGGTCGATCTGTCAACAGAGCAGAGTGGCTTTTGCTGAGAATTGCTGAGGCGTGTGCCATTCCACCCACCTGCAATGTCACACATCTCAGCATCCGTGGCATTTTTTAGAGCTTCTTCCAACTCTGGCTCCAGAGTGATCTGCTCTTCTTCTGGGATCTTTCCTGCTCCGGGTTTGGGAACAAATTTCTTCCCTAGAAAGAGATTGATATTTAGTTTGAAATAAAGATTCCATGAAATATCCCTCCCTTTTGACTGAGGGAGTAGCTAAACTACCTTTTTTCTCCCCGGTGAAGGGCACCAGGTCTTCCCGATCCCGATGTTCTAGAGCCTGTTTCTCCAGGTGATCGAGCAGAGCACTGCGGTCAAATGGACCCGTTGGACTCTTCTTGGTCTGATCACGCTGACGGAAGCCAGCTGGGAGCATTGCATTCTGAAACATGACCAAAAAAGGATAATACACAGTATTTCTTATATCAAATTAAGTATAAGTTTTAGACTTTACAGTTGTATATTGTTAATTAATGCATCTTACACTACAAATTACAATACAAAATCCTCTTTCTCCATGTGTAGGCTGTGCAGCAATTTGAGCACTTGTGTGGGTGGTGAGCACTTAGCTGAGCTTCATGATGGGGAATGCTTATTAATGTGCTATATGTTCTTTACCTCAGGGTCCATCTCCTGCAGCTCGTACTCGAGCTGGTCCAGCTCCTCTGCACTGAGCCCCCTGAGGATAGCATCCTCATCAATGTCCCGGGGGTCGCTCTTTGACATCTTGGCTGCTTGATCTAACTCCTACAGCAAAGCACCAGCCCAGAGAAGAGCACTCTGGCAAGCGAAAGAAAGGTTGTGCAGTATTCACTGAAAGTGCAAATACATTCATTACATGGACACAAGCATGGTAGCTAACACAAAAGATGGCAGGCAGAGCTAAAACCCATCAAATTGAAGGAATACTCCACTGATAAATGGTCTGTGTGTCTTTACAATTTTGTTTCATTCATTCTCTGAGCAACAGTTTCAGTGGGGAAACAACTTTTTTTTCCAGGATGTACAATGACTAGACAAAAAGCAAGTATGCAGAAAGCAAAGACAAGAACTGCATTCATATTTAAATGCAATTAAACCCCACATGAACTGGAACAAAAAACTTAGCATTGGTTCACCTGACTGCATTACTGGCATTTAGGTTTTCTGGCATGTCATGCCAAAGAGGACTGTGCGACAGCACACTCAGATGACAGCACATAGCCCCGTGAACAATATTTGGAACATTCCGAATGTAATATATGAAGAGAAAACACTCCACTGGAGAGATTTTTTCCTAATTGCAAAGTTTCTTTGCCTTTTCTATGTTTTGGCAAAATTGTAACATTTGACTAGAATTAAGAGAGGGAGAAGAGAGACTATAGCATGGTGATACAGCAGGTAGTGTTGCTGCCTCACAGCTCCAGTGTCCCTGGTTCGAGCACGGGTTTCTGTGCATGTTCTTCCCATGTCTGTGTGGGTTATCATTGGATTCTCACAAAAATAAGCCAGTAGGTGGATTGGCTAGATAAATTATCTCTAGGTATTTTGTATAAAATGTCCTTGACCATTTCAATACATGGCAATACTGTAACCATTGAATTGAACTGTGAGAGATGAACTGAGAAAATGAGAGAGAGGGAGATCTTTGCTATTCTTAGTGCCAGGACGGCAGGCCTGAGTTTTGGGTTACAGTGGTGAGGAGTGGAGAGAGCCATGCTTCCACATTTATCAGCAGATTACATTCACTTCTACGCAGCCCTCAACCCAGTGCTGAGCAGAACTGCAGTACTGATAGGAAACATCATACAAAGCCACAGTTTCACATCACCACACCCAAAAAAAAAAAAAAAAACACACAAAAAAAGTGGCATGTACAGGGCTTAAAAATAAAACTGATGATGATGAGCTTAAAGGGTTTGCATGGATGCATCTCTTCCTGATCCCTGAATCTCGCTACACACTTCAGGTGTTGTGAAAGGTTTCTGTGAATGATCAGTCACTAATGGCTATATGTAAGAACAAGTAAACAAAATCTGTGTGCAGTGTATGCATCAGTTTACACAACACTTTCTTAGCAGGTCTTCTCAATTAAGCTTAATCCTGTAATGCTAGAAAATACACCTGTGATTGAGCCATTTATACTCTAATGAGATCATTATATTCACATGTACACATCATTTGATCCATTTTGGCAGAGATGCTAAATCTGACACAGTTTAGTAACATACGTAACTGCTCTGTCTCCTCCAACACGGCAATCAGTGATATAAAACACTTTGGTGATGAGTTCTCTTTCAGCACAAGCACCTAATATGACAGCAAGCTTTTCAAAGCAGGATTGAAAAATTGCTTTGGTGTTTGTAGGGTTTGTTTTCTGAGACCATTGAAGATAAGGACTGTGTATATGTATGTTTGTTAACAGAGGTTGTGGCTGTGCAGAACAGCTTTAATTTGTTGAGCCAGTATTTCTAATACTGCACAAACAACTTGGCATATGACAAATTAAAGCAACTATAAAAGTTCATTTGAATGGGTGAGATGATCTTAGTGGAGGGGACAATAATATGTGGTCTTACACATTTTGTCCTACTCTATCTTGCAGAAAAAATGTATTCCAATTACCATCCTCCTACATTTATCACCAGTTACATTTTTACTTAATGAGATGCATGCCTATTATGTATCAAAATGTAATTAACATTTCACATGAGGATTTTGATCGTAACATCAATATAAATAATATTTTCTAGGTCATTTGCTGTTGCTGACAAACTGACTTTCCTAAACCCTTGAACACATCTGACATTGGTTTGTCATGAGCTAGAAGAAAGACTAATAGGAGATAGAATTATAAATAGGAAGAAAGCAGGTCAAACACGGTCAATCCCACTGGCTAGGTGACATCTTTATGAGCCCTTTTTAAAGCTAGCTGCCTGCTTCATGCACCTGTCTGCAGAGTTCCCAAAACACATCAAGTCCTCTTCAGACAATATTAAAGCACGGCAGGACAGCATGTGCCACCTGTTCAGCCAGCTGGTAATGAAGTAGTGTAAATGAGATCTTTCTACATGGAATCTCTGACTTAAAGCTGCCTTAATATATCTCATGCATTCAATGTGTGATATGATCTACAGCTTGATAACAGGTAGATTTCACAAATTAAGGTAAGGAATTCCCAACCAGAAGTCCAAAACACATGGGCTATGAGCCTCAGGATCTTCTGAATATTAGTGCCAGTTGTGTTAAAGGGTAACACCATGAGTTCAGATTTAATTCTGTTGAGTAAATCACCAGGATCAATAATTTACATGTAAAATTCAACATACAGTAAAGGGTCAAATGTCCAAATGTCTCAAGCAGAAGTCAATTATAATTACTGTCCATCCAACATCAGAAGATAAATATTAGAGTCGATCAGACAATATATATATATATATACAATAAGAGAAACTGTTCGATCAAAATAGCATCACAAAAACAAGGAAGGGCATGATCTTTCAGTGTTGCGTCTCAGAAACCCAAAACTGCCTGTCTGCTGTTACATGAGTGAATGTCAAGTCATTGGCACACAGCAGAAACACTTGAGGGTGAACCGCTTAAGCTAAGTCACTGAATAACCAAGTCAAGTTGAAGTCGAGGATAAACTCTATTCTGCAGGGCATTCTGTTTGTGCAATTACAAACAATTTTAGCTTAGAGAATTGGTTAAAAATTCATATATAAAGATTTTTTTTAAAACAATACTACAACTCGTTGAGTGAGTGTTCTTGTGTGCACAAGAGAGATGAGGTTCCTCTACAGCCAAGCCCTTAAACAGATTTCACACTATTTGTGGGTCAGCTCTTTCACAACTCACCACCGAAGTGTAAAATTCCAAATCAACCCCAGCTTAATTTTAGATTCATAAGTCAGCTCCTTCCAATAGTGTAAATCTCACTGTCAATCTTTACTTCAGCCTTCAGTTAATTCCAGTATCCATAAGAAGAGACCCACTTTAAACTATTCCAGCCTGACTTTGAATATACCCAAGTTGTGTACCAGCCTTACAAGTAAATAGAGATGAATGAGATTTAAGGTGCTATAGGAATCTCATGCACACTTGCTACCAATCCTTGAAAGTAAAGTTAATCCAGCGCTTTCCTGCTATTACTTAGTTGACTGGACTGACGGATGTCATCTATGTTATGTTACACAATGGCCACACTAAAACTGATCACTTCATTCTTCATTAAGTGCTGGTTGCTGTAATCACAAAAAAAGTGACTTACTACATTGCAATGCAAGTTTATTACCAGGTTTATTATTCGACATAAATAAATCCTATACAAGTATTAATATAAATACACAGAATTAATTGATAGAACATAGAAGTAGTTGTGACTAGTAGTGCAGAACATCCATATGAATAAGTATTTTTAATGAGTAAACAGTACATTCTCAGGCATGAATACACACAGAGTTTATAGTAAGCATAGGCCCTAGTCAGTGCGAAGTGAAAAAGTTGACTGCAACTTACCTGCACTCAGAGTCAGTGTTGGATCCTGCCGAGCAGAGCCAGCACTGGAAACCAGAGAGCTGCAATACATTTCCCCCCTTTCTCCCACCCACAGTGTACCCACCCCTCCCGACCCCCTATCTCTTTCTCTGCCTTGTGCCTGCTTTCTAGGTAATGCTGAAACAGGCATACTGGCACACACTTGCAGAGATGTGCTATTATTATTATTATTATTATTAATTTTTTTTTAAATTATTATTATAGAGTGCCCATAAACCAGTGACAGAGAGAGAGAGAGAGAGAGAGAGAGAGAGAGAGAGAGTAATCAGACAGAGCATGTGCTTATCTATCCACCAAACTTGGGATGACATTTTGAGCCAAGGAATCACACACTCTAGTGGTGGAATTTTGTAGTTCAGACTGTCGTGATCACTAATTGAAAGATACACACACACACACACACAACCAGGTGACAAGTTAGTGTCACTGCAAATCAATACAACGTTATTCAAACTGATCACCTTCATCCTATGATGAAACATTTCTATCCTGATGGGAGTAGGTTCTTCCACAGGATACAAGGGTCTGTTTGATGAGAATGAAAATTGTGGAAATAATATGCTATGGTCTATGCAGTTACCAGATCTCAAACCCAAGTGAACACTTATGGGTGATGTTGGACTGCTGTGTCATCAGTCACTCATAAAACATAGACCTTCAGCTGCATGTAGGTGGGTGAAGCTCCAATGTAGGGAAGCATTTTGACCTTGAACTTGATGTGAGTAGTTAGAGGGAATCAGTGAACTACTATGATCCCTCAAAGCACAAATATATCAATATTCAGTTGCATATACAGTACTATGCAAAAATATGAGACCACCCTTTTGTTTTCAATCAAATGGCCATTCAATACTTGCTGGGAAAATGTATCCATTTTCCAATGTACCCATTTTCATTCAAACAGCCTTGCAGTACTTATGTATGCATGTAAATATTACGTTTCAATATTACAAATAAAATACTAACAGATTTCATCCTGTTTTTACTGTTGAAGATCTTTGTGTGATTGTTGAACAATAACCATAATGAACAATAATGATGGGGGAAATGTATGTACCAGAAAATCACACAAAGGTACTAAACAGGAAGGTAACAAACATTAACAGTGTTACGAACCCTTTCATATACTGTACATATCCACCAGTTTAAAAAGAAAGTAATATGGTAGCCATCTCAATTGACACAGAGTGTAGGACTTACACAGAAGAGCGAATATCATGAACTGTTTCCTCACTCCTCTGTCCTCCGTGACCCGGAAATCGATCAAAGTCAGCCATCTTGAAGGACATATCAATTCTCTCATTTCATCATGAAGAGGTGAGGAACAAGGAGTAAAGAAGCTTCCAGAGGAGCTAGAAGCGAGGATACACAGGTCTATCATCAAGTGTTTCTTGTTGAAAAACTTATATATATAAAAAATAATTATACATTCTTTATTCTAATATTTTGAGATACTGGATTTTTGATTTCCATGAGCTATAAGCTGTAATCATCAAGATTAAAAAAAAAAAAAAAAGGCTTGAAATATTTCACTTTATGTGTAATGAATCTAGAATATTTGAAAATTCCACTTTTTGAATTAAATTACAGAAAAAAATGATATTCTAATTTTTTTTTAGATGCACCAGTATATTGCACTGCACAATAAGTAGTCTGTGTTATTATTTTAGGCTACGCATCTCAGTTATGCGCTAGGACTTACTCCTGAGAAGTGCACCTATAAAAGTAGTTTCATTTAGCAAATCTGAGAAAAGTGGTTCCCCCTGTATATTACAGTGTGAGAATTTATAAAGCACTACACTGTAGTGACTACAGTGATGCTGGTGATGTATTTTACAGTCATCATTATGTGTAACAAATTTCATCTATAGCTCAGTCTCTTACACTGACTACGTTTACATGGACAGCAGTAGTCTAATTATTGACCTTATTCTGAATAAGACAATATCATGATTAAGGTGTGTACATGAGTTGCTTTTAGAATATTCCTTTCATGTTCCCGTTTTACATGTTATAGAACATAGATCGATCAATGGCATGTCATTACATCCCCACGCCACGTCGTCTGACATTCCCTCCAGAATTTCACGTACAGTGCATCCAGAAAGTATTCACAGCGCTTCACTTTTTCCACATTTTGTTATGATACAGACTTATTCCAATATGGATTAAATTCATTATTTTCCTCAAAATTCTACAAACAAAACCCCATAATGACAACATGAAAGAAGTTTGTTTGAAATCTTTGCAAATTTATTAAAAATAAAAAACAAAAAAGCACATGTACA
>JANDJT010000001.1:15678231-15712179 GCA_024331685.1 Stegophilus panzeri | reverse complement strand
TTACACAAGCTGTACACTCACTACTTTACATTGTAGCAAAGTGTCATTTCTTCAGTGTTGTCACATTAAAAGATATAGATAGATAGATAGATGGATAGATAGATGGATGGATAGATAGATGGATAGAAATTGGATTAAATGCCTCAGAATGTACTTAGATTAGCATTTGTTAACTAGTTAAACTATGTTTTCGAATCTGGCCACAATAAGGCACCTCAGTGGGAAGTTGCCTTCTGACTGGGACAGTTCTTTTCTCAAGAGTGTACAGATGTTGCCCGAAAATGCCGTCTACCTCAGGCAGACACTGCCTTCCAATTGGAAAGCACTATATACTTATATTGGGTTCACTTTGTTACAGACTGCAGGATATGTGCAACAATCTGAAAAAACAAACTGTCATGCAGGAAAAGCAGTCCTGTGAGGAGAACCAGTCATTGACGAATAAGCACAAGCGCCTCATGCAACAGTACGAAGATATTCAGAAGAGGATAAGGTGAACAGTAACACCCATATACACATAGCACACACAATAACCACTAACTTCTATTTTATCTCTAGTTCAAACAAGATAGCATATTATTAATAATATTGATCACTTTGTGCATGTGTACATGAAGGCACTTTGCGGTGGTTGATACCAAGCGTTACAAGGAGGTTTGGTTGATGAATGAAGATAAGGCCCAAGCGTTGGTGTGTAGAACTATGGACGTGGACCGAGCTATTCATGAACAGATGCTGGGACTGCCCTGGAGTCCCCCACCACTGCCCTTAATGGATCGTTCCAGCCCCAAGCAGTTCTTGGTAGAGGAGGATGAGAAACAGGATCAGATAGAGCGAGAGTCAGAGCAAGAGAGAAGTACACTGGAGGACTCTGGCAGTCTGGAGAGCAGCATGGATGGGGTGGATCGTACAATAGTAAAGAGGTTGCTGGAACGTCTATGTGATGAGATGGTGGGTACTGGATGTGTGTGGATCAGAGGTGTTTTTCTATAGTTGCACAGGAAAAAGCTGTATGAGCCCCTTAGATAGCCAGCAGTGGCCTAATGAATGACATTCACAAATGTACCATGGAGATCTTTTACTGGCTACATACTAGATATCATACCAATGTTATTTTTGACTCTACAGATCTTTTTCTAGTGTTCGGTTTGCCACTTGTGAAGGTTGAAATTATGACACGCTGCACTATTAAATACTCCACCCCATTAAGTGTGCATTTCTATATTGCTACCACTTCAGGAAGATGCACTCAATCTCAAATATGAATGAAATTAGCAATAACAATGATATTGCAGATTGACTTTGGTCCAGAGGGAATGGAAAAAGGACATTTTACCAAGGGGATGATTTGTCATTTATTGTAAACCAGGGAGAGCCACTCCCTGTCCCTGGAGTTTCACATGTTCTGCCCGTGTTCGCATAGGTTTCCTCCGTGCTGTCCAGGTTCCTCCCACTTCCTAAAAAAACATGCCAGTAGGTGAAATGACTGGAGATGTCACATTTTCTGAAGACTCTCAGCTCAAAAATATGGCAGACGAACTCTCAGCTAACTATAAATAGCTAGTTATTGTTGTAGCTCGCAAATGATTAATTACATTAGTGATTTTTAACTTTATTTGATGTTCAATATACGGTTTGTTTGAGAATAACGATTGTTTAATGATTTAAAAAAATCAACTAGCTAGCCCATGATCCTGCTCGAAGTACCATGACAGAAACACATGTGATTAAACTAACAGATTTATATGACAAACAGTGTCAGAAAGATATCTGTCCTGCCTGTTGTTGATAAATGCCAGTGGTGAAGTTTTACAATGTGAGTATGTAGTTATGTCGGAAATTGAGTCATCAGTGTCCCGATGTATAGTGAGCCTGGGTCCTTACCATTGCCTGAACTCGTGTACACCATATACTGATTCACAGCCTAGTGAGATGATTGAGACGGACCCAATGCCTCACCAAAACTGTTTGTGTTGAGTTTTAATCATTATTCCAGTTATTTGCTTTCCCTAAAGTTATATGCGTGCGGTGGAAGCTGAGGCGTGTCTGTGTCTTCTTTTTGTATATTATACGCATTACAGAGTACAAATTTAATGCCTCTGACTGAAGAATTCCTGAACACATTCAACAAAGACATGTGCATCAAATATATGTTTAATAATGACCCAACAACTACCCTTACCCTGCCATTATTAGTAATAATTATTATTTTTATTAATGAGAACACGTTTTAACTGCTCTTCTTTTAGTACAGGGGAAAATGTTTTTGTTGAAAAATTGAAAATGTGGAAAAATTCTTGTCCGTGGTAGTCACACATTAGCTACAGATGTAGTACACAGTGCGATGTTGAAAAACCCTTGATTATTCCTTTAATTACTTTTATAACAGAGCAACACATAAGGGCAGTGCTCTAGAGCTGGAGAGGATGAAGAACTCTGAGGTCGAAGCATACTGGGAGAACATAGCTAACGTCATCCCTGAGTCCAAACTCAAAGTCTGGTGGGCGCTGGAGGCAGGTTTCAAGAAGTACCAGTGAGTATGAACATGTCACAAATAAGACTTTCTTAACATAACCACACACAAAAAAAAAAAAAAAAAAAAAAAAAAGAATCCGTTATGCATATCGGTTTCTCAGTGAATTCCTACTAAATAAAAATAAATCACTCGTCCAGGCTTTTTACAATTTTTAACATCAAGTTCTTTCTCTTTTTAATGGCCACGTGATGTTATTCCTTTCTCAATACTGAGCTGACTACGAGCTCCAAGCTTCTGACTGAAACACATCAACTCAAACAACAAAACTCAGAGCTCCGCATGCTCCTGCACAAATATCAGAACTCATAGGTAGGTGTCTGTATGCAAATGTAGATACATTCATGGTTTGTTCTCCTTCAATATCAAATCATCTCACACTGTGTCTACTGATAGGTCAATGCTGAACTGGTGATCCCGCCCACCCAGATGATGCAGGAGAAAACAGGAGAGACAGGTGCCTCGAAAGACAGGGAGCCAACCAGCACAGAGCCATGTGTGCACATGTCTCTATAAAATAAAAATGTTCGAAAGCGAAATTGAAATATAAAGAATAAAGCACCTTTTAAGTTGTTCCAAGCCTGCCTCCAGCTTCCTCATTCCCTACCCGAATCTGGGAAAGTGTTACACTAAGGTTTTAGTTACTCATTTCTCATGTTTCTACAATAATATTTCAGTATGTTAAACTGAAATAGACGGAAAACATCAGTTGCATGGCTACAATCATTCCCAGGGGGCGGTGGCCAAATCTTAGATTCATCCAATGGCTGTGAAGAAAGTACTGAAGCCTGTCAAAGGAGTATGGTGTCTCTGCAGAACAAAAAAAATGCGTTTTACAATTATTTTCAAACCGTGTTAGGCATTTTTCAACCACTTTACCTGATTTATTAAAATATCCCTAACCATAACCGTAGTTGAATGGATGGTTGAACAACTGGAGCCTGTCCAGTCTAAAGACGCCCCCTGATTGGAAAACGCCCATTTATGTTCCACAGAGACCTGTACTTGCATCAAAGGGCTGTCAGCTTTCACTCAAACTGGATAAATGTGAGGTCAAGCCATAGAAATAATTTTTTTTTTCTCCACTTAATTTTTTTTTATACATTAATATTTCTCTTTGTTGCTTAAGAGATATAAATGGGCCGAGTGCACATGTTTCTTATTCATTTAGATCAAAATAGTAGGCCTTTTGGATGTCAGAAATATGTCCCACACAAACTTACTACTTGTCCCACATTTGGTCTGGTTGCATCTGGTCACTGGTCACCCTAGCGCCGCCTTCTTCAAGTTATCCAGAGAAGAGGGCTACTTAAACAAGTCATGTTAGCATTTATTTAAGAATCTAAATTGTATTTCGATCATATCTGTGTGCCTGGTGCTGGCCAAATGAGTGTGTATGTAGGTCCTCAAACTTCTGAAAAGCAGGTGACTTGAGGCTACTCTCTACTTGGCTCAATTCAGATTGTCCTGGGGCGCAGCTCATTGCCCCAGACACGCCCAATTTTGATGTTCGTGAATCAATATTGTTTTTATATTTTTTGACCTTATGTGATTGGACCGTTCTCAACGACTCTTTCCCACTATTGCAAGAGAAAAACGTAGAAGTAGGCACAACATTTCTTCCAGATGAAATAAAATTCGGTTTTATCTTTACAAAAAACCCTCTCACAAGGCGTTCAAATGAAGGAAAAATGTATATAAAGCCTGGACCAGATTGACCCAATTTACAAATTCTGCAGTTAATTGATAGTGGGTGAGCTTACACGCGGGTTTCTCCGGCACTTAAGACAAACGGAGTTGGCTAGTTGGATGAGATGCAAGTCATGCATTTTATTGTTTTCCTTGTTAGCTGTTTCAATGTCCTGGTACAGGGGTTATGAGACTTAAACATCTTTCTGAAAAACGCAAACGGCATGAAAGTAGCCGCCACCATCTTGACAATGCTATGGTGCTACAGTTTTTTGAGAAGCTTATAGCTTTGCTGAACTTTCAGTCCCGCATTATTAACAGTCTGATTTTCAGTTTGTTTGCGGCCCAAAAATTTTTTTGGCACCAGCTGCCACTCAAATCACTGGTGATGAAATTGCCTCGCCATCATCAGAGCAGAAGTAATCAAATAAACTTATGACATTACAAATACAGTATGATATATATACAGTATTACAATAATTTTTCATAAATACTTGTTAGACTAAATGTTACTGTCTTGTCACAGCAAACTAGAGATAAATAAATTAAATATTATTGGATGAGCAACATCTATTAATTTATTTTTATATGGCTGTGATTATTTAGTAATTACGAACATGTATTTTTTTCTTGTATTCATTGTAGTCAATCAGTAGAACCTCAATCAACTAATGCCAAAATACAGAAATAAGAAAATAAATACTGAGAGTATTATTGAAAGAAAATCAATAGTCCCATACTTTGAGGTCATTTGAATCTGTCTAAATGCAACTGACCTGCAGCCATACAGGTGTAAATGACACTTAGACACCAATTATAAAACTGGTACTTCTGCGCAGGCCTGGATTAAGAATTCAGATTCCCCTGGGCACAATGTCTTGTCAGCAATGGTAAAATAAAATAAAGTAAAGAAAAGAAAATGGGGGGAAAAAAAAGTGTTATTTCTTCCCCTCGCGTGGGCCCCAAGTGCGCATGGGCCCCTGGGTCCGTGCCCATAATGCCCGTTGGATAATCAGCTTCTGCGTTGTGTAGATGTGAAGCGGTGTCTGCGGTGAGTCATTCAAACATGGCACAAAAGGCACCAGATCATCTCGATCTTTTAATCGCACCTGATATAAAATAAATAAGCAGCCTATCTGATTGAATCGCCCTTACAATGTGCTCGTGCCCATTCAATTACAATGTGAAAGTGGCAAAGAATACATCCAAGTAACAAATTAAAATAAAATAAAACAAAAACCATACCTGATATAACACAAATAAGCAGCCTCTTTGAGTGAATTGCCCTTAAAATGTGCTCTATAAAATAAACATGATGTACAGTGGTCACCATGTGCTCTCATCTCCACATTTTAAAACATACAAAAAAAATATAAACAAAAAAATATAAACTATCAAAGCAGGGGTAAAACAACAAAAATAATCACACAGGTAAATAAAATAACATTATACACACAAATTAATGAGTGTGCATATATACATGATTATGATTTACATAAAGATGAAATAAGATTATGGAGAACTCAAAATTAAACTTACCTCTCACATTCAATAACAATGAGAAAGGAAAGAGGAGGGGACAAAACAGGAAATTACATCACCAATGATATCATGACAATCGAAGGAGAAAGCACACAAATAGACAGCTATATCAGGTATAGATATGAGTAATTTTGTGTTAATTCTACTTAATGTATATATTTAACAGTATAATTTTTATATATGTTACACTTGTGAGGCTGGTCTTTTAGTGTCATGGCTCCCAAAACAGAGTTATTTCCCACAGAATCTTTGTGATATCCTCCACTGTATCCTTCAATTCTCAACTAAAAAAACATGTCTTCCCCCAGTGTTATTACTACATGCAGTAGGAGGGCCTCAAAGTGGGGAGATTGCCTTAAGGCCTGTTCACACAGGGACGTTTTTCGACTCCCAGGCGTTAAATGCGGGCGACGCGCTGAATGGGCAAATGTGCAAAAGTGCAAATTCAATCCCTGACAGTAAATGGGGTTTATTTAAAAGCAGAAATACTCCGGTACACAAGGTGGCGCTGCACAACTTTCCGTTTCTGACACATGCTCATCACTGACAAGAAGAAGAGAACCAGTATTTACTTCTTTGCAAAAACCGTTCACACACGTTTATCGAACTCGCTAAAGCACGTATGTACTTTTGTGAAATGTAAGATATTTAGTGATTTGGTCACTAATGCTTCTTTAAAGATAAATACGTAAAGTTCTCATTTTAAACAGTATATTATTTTTAAATAAGTAATGATTTGAATATATATTCATATATATAACACATACATACATACATACATACATACATACATACATACATACATAAGTAGCATTCACATACTTCTGGGAGGACCCAGATTATTATTATTTTTTTAATTGCACATGTGTATCAATGTTTGATTACAAAATATAGTTTAGATTCACAGTAATTTTAATGTACAATACATCTGGCAATGCAAATTCAGCAGAGGTTACCTATCCACAGAACGCCGTATGTGTGAACGTACCTTTGTTTCCAAGTGCATCAATCATGTGTAGCCCATTTCCTTAACCTTCGTTTCACCAATATATACCCTGCTAGGTGTTTTCACTCTGCAGTTGTGTCCACACTGAACCGTTCCCTAAGAAGAATACTGCCTTATATCTGTCAAATAGCTTTGGTCATTCAAAAGAAACTTAGTATTTCAGTGCAATTTAAAATGTATCGGGTTGTAAATGAGGACTTTTTTTTAATGATATATAGATATTGTAAATGGTTGGACTCAAGTTCTCTGTGCTATCATGTTGCATAGAAATACCACACATCTGACTCTGACATTTCTGATTTTACAGTCATTTTAGGTCTGAGGGAGGCGGTGGCTCAAAGGTGTTATTTTAAGTCTTGTGCTGTTTTCACATGACGACTACCTACATGGGGAAAAAGCACATCAACAAAGCTCTCATACATTCAGGCAGGGTGTTTACCCTACAAATGGTCTCATACAAGAATATTTTCAGACCCACTAGTTGCGAGAGGTTTTGTGAATCTGCGTTCTATAGACATACTCTTTCTTTAATAAAATCAACAAACCAAAAAAATTATAATACATAAAAATGAATGAAGGGCAAATCCATTTCCAGCTTTCTAACCCTTATATTATGGATATTTAGAAGGGAACATCTGACATTAATTCTTTTTTTTTTTCCTTTTTTTTTTCTTTAAATATATATGTGGGATGTTTGAGTTGAGTAAAGTTCAGTCATTTATCAACACTCAAGTTGTGCTGTTGGAGAAAAACACTACAAAAATATCATTCTTGTTGATGCTTTCTCTGAACTTGCCTGTCAGTCTTTTGTTCTGTTCCTCTTGGCAGCTCACATGTTTTGGCTTGTGTTTGGCTTTCAGTTATTAAGTACATATAAGGATAAAGCGAGCAAATGGCATGAACTAGATTGATAATTTGTATGGACTTTAGGGTGAGTTCAGCAAAAAGGGCTATCAGGTTAATTGTGACACCTAAGCTTAGCACTGTGTTGCTATCTCAGCATTACTAGCCAATCAGCAAAGAATATCTTGAATTATTCTTGCACTAATGCTTATCAAGCAAAATTTGTCATTCATTTTCATTGATCATGAGGGTGGGCTGAATCAGAGTTGAAATAGCAACTGATCAGCTTAAGCGCAAGTGGACTGACATCGCAATGTACTCTATTTAAAGATAGTAATTTTACAACATGACGTTGACATTGTATTGACTGGTTTAAGCTGTTTTGTGCTGGTCAACACTGGTATAAGAGCTGGTCTAAGTTCATATGGCTGATGTTTTTGGTGGTTTAGCGAATATGGAAAAACATTTTTGGAGACCAACCAAATCTCTATATGTTGGAAAGTACCAGTATTTTATGATGACCAGCAGAAAACACCAGTATATTTTGTGTTTTGTCTGTGATTGTTTTACTGGTCTCCAGCTGTTTTTTGCTGGTTATGAAAACATACTGGTTTCTAACCAGCACATGCTGCTAACCAGCATAACACAGCACAAAGAACAACTTCTACATCCAAGCACAGTGCTAGTCTGTGCCTTTTTTTCCAGCAGGGTAGCACTTCAGCAAGGCCTGCACCAAGCCAAGTTCTGCATATGGCTCCCATAAAGCCATTCTGCTGCTTGACCACCAGGAGGAGACACGTGCACTGTGTGAAACCACATACTGTGGTACAATAGTGTTAAATACAGGAAGTGAACTAAAGCAGTCCACCTTCACGATAAAACAGGTTTAATGTCAGGGTTAATGTCCTGCTTCATACGTGGCATATATATATAATTTCTTATGACTGTAAGCAAGTAAACTCTTCAAACTGCGTACTGTAACTTCCCTGTTTATTCTAGCACAGTTATAGGCTGTATCATAATCCACATCTTAATTCTCAGGGGGTATCTGAGAGTCAAATATTTTGCTCAGTCAGAGCTAAAAACCCTGTCAATCATTTGGTATGACATTAGACAAACAAAGGATACACCTACTTGGGACTTTCACACATGTAGAATCAATTGAGAAGTCCACTATATAGTCAGTTATGACAGTAATAATTGTTAATATAAAACCCCCTTGGTGCATTTGAAGGACAGAAAGACGCATGCTTTCACTTTAAAGGGGAATTTTAATAGAATTCCCTTTTCAAGCTGTAGTTCAATAAATCCAATGCAAACCCAGGGCATGTTACCATAATACCTAATCTGTGAAGGCCACCAAGAAGGTGGTCTGTTCATAAAAATGTCTTGTCCTTGGAATTAGCACAGCATGTTATGATTTGCAAGACATTCATTTGTAAACCAAAAGTAAACTACCTAATTCATTTTGAAAGCACAAAAATGTCAGCCATTTTGATTTGGATTTATGCTTCTTTCTTTTCTTTCTTTTTTTTTTTTACTAAGACTACGACTTATTTAACTCAGGTTTCTATTCTGAGGGTACAAAGCAATACATTTTGCATATGAGAACTGTATGGTCTAACAGTGTATTCATTAAGCATTTGGCTATTTAACTTTGTTTACTCTGCCTTTTTAATGCCTTTTCTTATCTTTAATTATTGCTGAAGGAATTTAATCTTTGACAAAGCTATGCGTAGGCGTAAGGTTTGTGATTATCACAGGTGAATGAAGAGGAGGTGCTGACGCAGGTTTCCTTCTTACGTTTTGTTTGTATTTAGAAAAATGATTGATGCCAAGTAACAGAACAATAGAACCTACTAAAATGTCTGCCAGACTGCCAGATTACTGTAAATGGCTTCTAGCTCTGCATTTTATTGTAGATAATTGATTGATTTGTATCATGATCTTTCTACATGTCTAAAACTACATTTTGTTGGATGCTATGCCAGGAGAATAAGCCATGGTTTAATTGGTGTGAATGAAGGCCTGATGTCATTAGTTTCAAAGTATTTTGTCCTCAGAGAGGTATTTGATTGCTTATCTCTTTGAATCTCTTTGAAGTCTGCCTCACACTCCTTCCCTCCTCCCCTCACTCCCAATCTCACATGAAAAACATCTGTGAAAGACAGCTCATTTTCACTCAACTTGAACTAAAAATGATCAATATTGTGTTAGAGTTCAAATAACTAAAAAATTTATAGTGGCATCTCATTTTATGAATGAAAGCCCTTTGTTTGCTGAGGACATTCTGAGAGGCTGCATAAGCTGTGGGTTTTGAGTAGCTCTATAAGCCCCTAACAGTTCCTGAGCCATTGTTGTTAGAGACTGAGTGGGCGATGATCTCACTGGCCGGGTATGTGTTATTGGTTGTGCTGATGTCAAAACTGCAATCTTCCCACCACCGCCCACTTCCTACCAGAAGCTTAGTCTGGAATCCTGAGCACACACAAGGTATGGAGGAACAGTGTACAGGAGGAGCATGTATTTTAGATTTTTTTTAAATAGAGCATTTTGTCTTGTTTATAAACAGAATACTCTTCTATTTAATACACATTGAATGCACATTGAGCTTTGATATTAGTAATTATTAAATTATAGCTTATATTTGTTTGCATTCAAAATTCTTCTAGTTCAACCATGGAAACTAGTAAGAACCCTTGAGAGAATCCAAATGGTGGCACGGCAGTAGCACGCAGCGGCCTATTCTTATCCAAAATGGTGCTATTTTTGTCTCTTAGCTCGTTTTTTTATTATTTTTTTACAGCGCATGGGTGTTCATGTCTACTATTGCCAGACACTGCTAAAATATAGAAATCATGCAGCAGTCAACCTGCATCATGATTTGCTGGAGAAGCTACGTGATCATGGCTTGTTGCTGGGACCAGGCTTACAGTCCTCGGCGTCACCTGATGCCGGTGGCCTGGGGAGCGGATGTGGTAAGCGGTATGTGAGGAAGCGGAAGCGTAATCCCAGCATACAGACCGCTTGTCAGACGCTCCAAACCGGTTTTGAAGCAGGTGAAAATCTGGCCAGTAGGAGCCATCTCTGCTCTTCAGTACTCTTTTGAGCACACTGAATATGACATGTTCAGGGAGGCTGCAACTGACAGTAACTCCACCAACTTGAAGGAATACATGGCATCAGTGACCAGCTACATCAGCAAGTGTATTGATGATGTCACTGTCTTCAAGACAATCACTCCAACCAGAAGCCATGTATGATAGAAATGCATGCACTGCTGAGGACCCGAGTCTCTGCCTTCAGGGCAGGTGACAAGGTGGCCTTAAGAACAGCGAGAGCCAAACTGTCCCGGTCCATCAGAGAGGCAAAGCACGCACACGCCCAGAAAATCCACAGTCACTTCATAGATAGTGGCGACACGCGGCGCATGTGGCAGGGCATGCAGGCCATCAGCAACTACAGGACAACACCATCCACCTGTGATAGTGATGCCTCCCTTCCAGATGTGCTGAACAACTTCTACACTCGGTTTGAGGTGCAGAATGACGTGGAGGCGAGGACCATCCCGCCTACCAGTGACCAGGTGCTTTGTCTAACCATGGCTGATGTGAGGAAAACGCTACACGGAAAGCTGCTGGACCAGACCACATTCCTAGCAGAGTGCTCAGAGGATGTGCAGACCAGCTGGCATATGTTCTCACTGACATCTTCAACATCTCCCTGAACAGCGCCGTTGTTCCAACATGCTTCAAGGCCACCACCATTGTCCCTGTGCCAAAGAAGTCTTTAGTGTCCTGCCTCAATGACTACCATTCCGTTGCACTCACACCCATCATCATGAAGTGCTCACTGGACTCCCTGCAATTTGCATATCGTCCCAACCGCTCAGCAGATGATGTCATCGCCACCACCCTATATCTAGCTCTCACCCACCTGGACAAAAAGGACACCTATGTTCTAATGCTGTTCATAAACTTTAGTTCAGCATTCAACACAATCATTCTTCAGCACCTGATTGGAAAGCTAAACCTGCTGGGCTTGAACACCTCACTTTTCAACTGGATCCTGGACTTGGAGACCTCAGTCAGTCCGGATTGGCAACAGCATCCCCAGCACCACCACACTGAGCACTGGGGCCCCCCAGGGCTGTGTGCTCAGTCCACTGCTGTTCACTCTGCTGACTCACGACTGTGAAGCAATGCACAGCTCAAATTACATCATCAAGTTCGCAGATGACATCAATGTGGTGGGTCTCATCAGCAAGAATGACAAGTCAGCACAGAGAGGAGGTGCACCGGCTAATGGACTGGTGCAGAGCCAACAACCTTTCTCTGAATGTGAACAAAACAAAAGAAATGGTTGTTGACTTCAGGAGAGCACGGAGCGACCACTCTCCGCTGAAAGTCAATGGCTCCTCCATGGAGATCGTCAAGAGCAGCTGCATCACTGCCTGGTTCAGAAATTGCACTGTATCGGATCGCAAGACCCTGTAGCAGATAGTGAGGACAGCTGACAATCTTCCCTCCATCACAGACATTTACACCATGCTCTGCATCCGCAAAGCCACCAGCACTGTTGATGCTCCCTCACACAAACTCTTCACCCACCTGCCGTCTGGAAAAAGGTACCAAAGCTTTCGGGCCCTCACAGCCAGACTGTGTAACAGCTTCTTCTGCCAAGCCATCAGACTCTTTAATACACAGAGACTGGACTGACACACACACTGAACCATCCCACTCCCCCTGCAATTTTTGCACATTTCTGTACTGACTCCTTGTACTTTTGCTGCTACTTATAAAAATATCATATTTACTTTCTTGTCACTTACTCTGTACCTGGCTGCTACCCCATTAACTGCTATGTCCATAGATTGTATAGTGTAAGCTAATCTGCTGTATACTATGTCATAGTATGTTATGTTTACATTTACAGCATTTTTAAATTTAATTTTATTGTTTTTGCACTAACTTGGGCAGCTGTGGCTCAGGTGGTAGAGCGGATTGTCCACTAATCGTAGGGTTGGTGGTTTTATTCCCGGCCCACGGTAGTCCACATGCCGAAGTGTCCTTGGGCAAGCCACTGAACCCCAACTTGCATGGCAGCTCTGCTACCATTGGTGTGTGAGTGTGTGTGTGAATGGGTGAATGAGAACCAGTGTAAAGCATTTTGGAACCGTTAAGTTTAAAAAAGCGCTATATAAGTGAAGACCATTTACCACTATCTTTTGCACTACCTCTTATATCTGACACGTCCACACTAGAACTGTGTACTGGTTAGTGCTACACTGTCACTCACTGTGCCCATTGTCCTGTTTTAGTGGTTACTGTACTGTCTTATGTTGTTTGCCTGTGCACTTTATGTAGTTCTGTGTCGTCTCATGTAGTTAGTGTGTTGTTTTATGTAGTACCATGGACCTGGAGGAACGTTTTCATTTCAATGTGTACTGTAACAGCTGTATATGGTTGAAATGACAAAAGCCACTTGACTTGATGAATTCTAGATTTAACATTCAAGATCTTTGAATGTTTTAGAGCAGCACTGTGACATAGTTGGTAGCATTGCCACCTCACAGCTCCAGGGTCCCAGATCTGATCCTCAGCTTGCGTTGGAGTTTCTCGCAGTTCTTTCCTTGTCCGCATGGGTTTCCTCCGGGTTTTCTGCTTTCCTCCCAAAAACCTCCCAATAGGTGGATTGGTTAAGAGGAATTGCCCCTGTGTGTGTGTGTGTGTGTGTGTGTGTGTGTGTGTGTGACTACGTTTACATGGACAGCAATAATCTAATTACTGACCTTATTCTGAATAAGACAATATTGTGATTAAGGTGTTTACATGAGTTGCTTTTAGAATATTCCTTTCATGTTCAGGTTTTACATGTTATAGAACATAGATCGATTAATGGCACACGTCATTACTTCCCCACGCCTCGCCGTCCGACGTTCCCTCCAGAATTTCACGTATCGACATACAGTTCGTCTTCGTTATGGTACCAGTTTTGGGTTTCATTTTTAACATTACGAAAGCTTTGAGTGCAGTTAATTATTTGTCATGCTATACGTGCAAATAGATGACTGCTTGAAGCCAGGGGCTGCGTCCGAAACTGCGCGCTTACCTATTATATATTAGCTGAACTACATGTATTTCACCTACTATATAGTAGGTAAGTACGCGGTTTCAGATGCAGCCGTGCTCTCTTGTTTGCCGTAAAATGGTTGAGCACTGCCGTGTGTGTGTGCCTGTCGCAAAATGGGGTGAAAACTCCCACACAATGTTAATAGTGTGATTAAGGTGTGTACATGTCTGTAATGCACGTCGATAATGCGACTAAAACAGGACTACTCCACATGTCTTAATTCCATTTGTGTTTAATTTGAGTATGACTTTAGTCGGATTAAGGTCATCAATAATCGCTGTTTACATGGTAGTTTCTTAATCAGAGTATTGTCTTAATCGGGTTAATATCTTAATATTGTTGTCCATATAAACATAGTGTGTGTGTGTGTGTGGTGCCTTGCAATGTAATGGTGTCCCATCCATGGTGTATTCCCATCTCATACACAGTGTTCCTGGGATTGGCTCTGGATCCACTGTGACCCTGACCAGGATAAGTGGTAACTGAAAGTGATTGAATGGTTGTGAAGTGAAGAAGTATATTTGGTGTAAAGCTTCTTATATGTAAATAACATTTAAAATTCCAAGGTCTTGCATTTTTTTCTAGTGGTATACAACAAAATACTTAGCTGCTTGTTTCCTATCTCTTAAGTTTATTCTCTTATATTTGTACATTAGTGGAATAAAACAGAGCTCCAGTATATAGCGGGCTCTTAAAGTGTTCTTTCAATAATTAGATTTCTTACCTTCCTGAAAAGGTTCTATCATATCCCAATTTAACAGGGAAACTCTCTGTAATAGGGTATACTATACATGAAACCTGTAAGGGTTCTCTGAAAGGGACATAAAATAGAAAAAATTTTATTTAACCTTTTCTAATCTGTGTAAGTGTAGAATCAACTTTTATAGAAAAGACAGGCTGCAACCTTTGTATGAAGTGTCACACTGTTTATTCAAGCAAATTCGAGAGTAGTGTACTCTAAATCATGTGATTTTATTTTTAGTCATGTGTCTTTATACACATGTAGTAAACCATAATGAAGGTTGCTTTATTTATTTTAGAGATTTCATACTTTAAAATATCCAATGAACAATTACAGAAAATATAGCACTAAAATTATCACAGTATGCTGTCATTATGAGGAAATTATGATTCAATATTAGATTTGCACAAGAAAAAGGATGACACATGTTTCCTCTGTAAGTGTCATGTGCTGTACAGCTGACACATTATACAGACTATCTGTTTTGTACTCAAAACCTGAAAGTGTTTTTTCAACAAAAAAGACTTTCAGTTTAGTGTCATTAACATGTCCAATCCCTTGAGGCTTTTATTTTGTTTGGAAATATAGCTTAATACAATCTTTGTGTCATCAGTATCCATGCCAAAATGATTAAATCATTGTTACGTAAGGTGAGGTTTCATGCTGGGACATGCTGAGGCTTGAGTGTTTTCCTCAGAACATTGTGTTCCTGCTGGCGGAACACTGACACACTGTCTCCTTGCAAATCCTTGGCTAATTACACCCTAATATGTAGATATTCTGCTCAAATTTCTTGTCTCTCAAACATTATTTTTGTGTGCATATGAGAGAAACTTTATTTATAACCAAAGAAACCACTAGACATTCTTTAATGACATTGGTATTTCTGGTATTAATATACTGAGAAACCCATTAAGGCATTTCTTCATATGGAAATGAGACATGAAGGATATTAATATAAAATGATCAGGGCCACAGTAAACAGTTTAATACAAAGTTAAACATTTAAAACTGGCTTAGAAATCAGGAATTTGAAAAATATATTGACACCAGTTACTAACTTTCTAATTTGGCATATGCAGGAATAGGCAATAAAACCATGTGTATTACAATTAATCTCATTACATAGTTTTACAATGCAAGCATATAACTAAGCAGTTGATGGCTAAAGGCATTGCTAAAGGGCCTAACGGTGGCTCACAGATCTAAGATTTTAACAGTAACATAACTGCTGTGCTACCACTTCTCCATATGTGTCTATACAGTGCTTACTTGAAGCCTAAGAAAACATATTGAAAAGTGGAGAAAAATAATAAGTTCTGACTCCAGTGAAATACTCCTGTATGTCCCTAATGGATTAAATGTTCCAGTGATAGCACCAGACTCATGTTCACGACAACAGCTTTGACATTTTTTTGGCATCTGAAAGTACATTGTTTACAACATTGTTTAAACCAATACTGGGTCTGTCATAATGACAGAAAAAATGAATCCCTTTCGTCTTGTATGAATATCTTCATACTAAAATTCTAAAGCGTTCATAGAGTTGACAGTTTATTACTAAGTAAATCAGAATACAAATGTCACACACCATGCAGTTTACTGTATACAGTGCATTATGAGGGTGATGCTGGGAACAGAAGTGAACAGTAGAGGTAGAGTGGTGGGAGCAAGTGACAGAAAGCTGAGCAGTCAAATTGACATGCAGGTGTTTCATTATCACCAATCGCCTGAGAAATCTCACATACACATTGCGATGTGCACAACAAGCACAGGGAAATACAGATAGTTATAGTTCTATAACCATCATTTCTGTGCACTGTCCTCATAGCGTAAACAATGAATCTTACATGATAACAGAATGTCAGCAGGAATGACTGCAAATACAGTTCTCATGTTTACCATAAACAGTTTAAGTTGTTGTTTGGCTTTTAAATGCAATGAACATATTGCGGTGTAATTACAAGTGGTGTAGCTGTCTGAATGAATGCACACAGACATGAGCATTCAGTAGTTTCTACTGTAAGTAAAGCAGGATGTTTTATATATGTGTGTGTGCTGCTTTTTTTTTATAGAACTGCCAAGCCTAAATTAGTTTAGTGGGTGTGTTGTATAGCAGCTGATATTTAACCTTCGCTGTTAAACTGTTATGTTCCTCCTCTCCCACAGGTGTTTATAAGTGTGTATTAGCATTAAAGATTGACAACAGAAATTTTAATATGGTACAATGTTTGCAATTTGTTTTGTCATAATAGCCTGTTGGGTGATGTCAGTGATTCAAATGACAAATGTTCCCTTCTACAGCTTGCACCAAGAAAACATTAAGTCCGGACACGCCACTAATTTCAGTCATAAGTATCATTATTATCATATCATATTCTAATAACAATTATGTGCACATATGGTGGCAAATTATTTTATTTCTACTTCTATAAACTTGATTTGACCAAAAAGAAAGTCCAATTCATATCACCCACTTCCAAAAAAAAAACACAAGTATAAAAACAACACAGAAAAAGTACCTACATTTCAGTCTGCATAGTCAGTTTTACTGGTGACAATTCCTACACAGAGTGGGCCATAACTGACACCCTGTTTCTGGGAAGAGTGTGGGAAATATATGAGGTGTTTCAGCGCAAAGTGAAAAACAACACAAGTTCAATCATGTACCGTGGTTCTGAAGCTGACATCATAGGCATTAGGAGCTGAAGCTGTGACATCTTTGGACTGGAGTAAGTAATCAAACATGTTGTGTCACAATAGTGGGCAAACAGTGATATCTGGCTTTGTTTCTCACAAACTATAAGAACAAGGCAAGAGTATATGTTTTTTTAATGCAGTAGAAGTACCTCTTTTTGCTAATCTATTGAGTCTGCATGTAAGCAGAGCTTTAAAGAGGTCATCTTGGCCTCTGGTCTGGCGTAAAACAAGTGAAATTACACCATATCAAGGTCAAGACCTTGACGAACAATAACTTCCACATGTACCCATTTTCCCATCTATTTATCTATCTCACTTATTGCCACAGTAGGTACATTATTCTTTTATAACCCTTTGAAACTCCTTCTCATACAGTCATGTTTGTTCTAATACAGTCATGTAAAAAAATAAGCACACCCCATAGAAATTGTTGCACTTTTTTTCATGTGACTGATCTCTTTTTTTTTTTATTTGTTAAAATTACTACAAAATCTCAATTGTATGTGTTATTTGATCAACTTTATTAATAAGCATTGTTTCAAAGAGGATAAAATGTTTGCTTCTCCAAATATGTCAAAAAAGCCAACAGTTTTCATGGGGTGTACTTATTTTTTCAGTATTTGGCCCATCCTGATTTTTTCTGTTTTATGTATTTCTCATTCTAAACAGATCTTCAAACCAAATGCAATATAAAACAAAGGCCCTGAAACAGCAAAGCTTCCCCACACCATCACACTTTCACAACCATTCTTGACCGTATGTGATGTTCTTTTTGAGGAATTCTGTGTTTGGTTTACGTCAGATGTAACGGGACCCCTGTCTTTCAAACAGTTCCACTTTCGACTCATCAATCCACAAAACATTCTCCCAAAAGTTTTGAGGATCATCAAGGTGTATTTTGCAAAAATTCAGATGAGCATTAATGTTCTTCTGGGTTAACAGTGGTTTTCACCTCATCACTCTTCCATGGATGCCATTTTTGCCCAGTGTCTTTCTGATAGTGGAGTCATGAACAGTGACCTTTATTGATTCAAGAGAGGTCTGTAGTTCCTTTGATGTTGTCCTCGTCTTTTTTGTGACTTCCAGGATGAGTCGTTGCTGTGCTCCTGGAGGAATTGTGGAAGGTCGGCCACTTCTGGGAAGGTTCATTACTGTGCCACATTTTTTCCATTTGGAGATAATGGTTCCATGTTGTCCTTTAGAGTCCCAGAGCCTTTGAAATAGCTTTGTAACCTGTCCCAGACTGATGTATTTCAATCACCTTCTTCCTCCTCATTTCTGGAATTTCTTTCAACTTTGGCATAATGTGTTACTGGGTAAGATATTTTAACCAACTTCATGCTGTTGCCTGGTGCGTCTAGTCCAGCCGAACCCCAATGAATGCAGTTTCATAGATTTGGGGAATTAGTAACCAGTTGGTATTAGATAACATTTTTTGCATCAATTTTCATTTAAAATTAATTTCATTTATTCATTTCATTTCATTTTTCATTTAAAATTCATTCATTTATCATTTAAAAATTGTATCTTGTGTTTGCCTTTGTTTTATCTTATATTTGGTTTTTATTTCTGAAACAATTTAGTATGAGATATACACAAAAACAGAAGAAATCAGATACTTTTCCACAGCACTATAACCCAGATAAATAGCCATATAACAGATATAGTATATGAGAATTTTTCCTTACTGATGTCTAAAAACCAGTTGTTATCCGGAAACATTTGCCATGTAACTAGAGCTCCTCTAATCATTCACCATCTTAACTCTGTTTTGCCAGAGCCAGATAAACAATGACTTGATTAATGTACAAGCTAGATCAAGTATGTGCCTGGGATCAGACTTATCAAAATGTGAAATAACAAAAGTAACCTTGAGGCCTGTGCCAACAGCCACATATCTGAAGATATATTATGAGTAACGTTTCCAGGAAAGGTTTCAGTAAATGTACCTGCCCACACAGCAAGCATACTTGGCTTCAAGGCAATGAAAGTGAAAGAATCTGTGTGTGGGTGTGTTGTTTCTCTGCATATGTGAGCAAGCTTCAAGTATGTGGGTGTGTTCCCAGTTAAAAAACAAGATCTTGAATAAACCCAAACAGAGTTTAGCAGATTATAACAGAATATTTTTATTTTCAATATTTTTATTTCACAGCTAATCTTTAGGTATGATCTTTCAAAAAAGTGCAAGCCTGTGAGACAATATCTTTAAGGATTTAAACAGTCAAACTGTTTATTATTAACAAAAGTATCCTTGCATTCCTCCTTCTGGTATTTTATTTTGTGTTGCATTCTTGTTCCACCTAGCACTCAGTTCATCATGTGCCTGTTGAACACACCTGGCATTAGAGCATAGACAAAACAATTTCAATTAATCCTACCAGCATCAAGTCTATTTGCATGGTGATGAATGCAACTGTTGGTTTTCTATATTATTACTGCTTCCTGAAAAAAGAAATTGTTTACTGCATCACTTCCTGTTCAAATTACATTTATTGCTGTGTTTATTCCTCAATTGTTGAAATCGTTGGGAAAAGCATATACGTACAGTACACTATTTCGATGGTAAAACCGTCAGTAAAAACTTTTACTGAAGAAAGGAAAATTATTTTTATTTATTTATTTATTTATTTATTTATTTATTTTTAAATATTGCAAATAGATGTCACAAAAGTGTATCAGTTGTTTATTTTAGTTTAGAACGGGCTATTGAGAACAGTGGACCATTAAACATTTTTACTTTTGCAGTTTTTGTAACAAGTTCTATTTCTCTCATTTGTGGTACACTTTTATGGTTTTAATCTGACTCACTCTCATATATGACCTATGCAATGGCATACTTAGGAAGAATCATGAAATGAGGCCATGTTATTTTTTGTTTTACCAGGTTGACCTTTAAATATCAAATTTAATCGCCATGGTAACTGAATGCAATTATGTATATTTTTTAAATAATTCACTAATAATTGCACTCTAGAAACCATGCCCTTCTACTTTACTCGGTTTAATTATGAACTAAAACAAAGTTGTTGGGTGTTAAAAATGCCTATAAACACATAGTGCTTGTTAAGGCAATCATGTTAATTGAATCTTGAGGTAATGCCTTAAAGCTAGATACTATAGTATTAAAAAAAAATAGCTATTACAATCAGTCTTTGCCAGTTGATTTCTGATATTCTTACAAGTATTTTTGTATTGGAACCTTTTCATAAATGTGAGGGCACTATGGCTTAGCGGTTTGCACGTTTGCCTCGAATTGAAATTTCAGTTCCCACCTCCACCCTGTATGCATGGAGTTTGCATGTTCTCCCTGTGCTTCAGAGGTTTCCTCTGGGTCCTCTGGTTTCCTCCCCCAGTCCAAAGACATGCGTTGTAGACTGATTGGCATTTCCAAATTGTCCATAGTGTGTGATTGGGTGTATGAGTGTGTGCGCGATTGTGACCTGCAATGGGTTGGCAGCCAGGGTGTCCCCCACCTGTGCCCAAGTCCCCTGGGGTAGGCTCCAGTCTCCACCAACCCTGTGTAGGATAAGCAGTAACAAAATGAATAAACATGAATTAACTTTTTCATAAATGTACATTGATGTAAATGAGGCTCCATCTACTTAAATATGCATATAATTCCAAACTAAATAAAACCAAAATCTAGTCTTTTCATGTGTGTTACATTATTTATTTTATGTGAAAGATTATTTTATGTATCTTTCAAGATAAAGAGTGTTACATGAGAAAAGTTTGTTGGAAAATAATTTCCTTATCTTTTAATCAAGTAAATACCATGCACTGTTATGGAAAAAAAATATATTTTTCAGTATACAATTTAATGTAAATCCAACAGTAATTAACATTTTGGGAAATTACTCTGTAATATCCTTCTAAATAGGAATATAAATGAACATGTAAAATATAATGAATGCATGGCATCTAGAAACATTGGTTTTTGAAAAAAATATTTTGATTCAAAAAATTTATAAAGGACATATTGTACATGGTCATATGGGTATATCATAATGACAAATAAATTTATATATACACTATATGCTGTAACATACAATTTACCTTCCCTGGAACTAAGGGGCCCAAACACGACAATTCCAGCATGACAATGCCCCTGTGCACAAAGTGAGACATGGTTTGCCAAGGTTTGAGTGGATGAATTCGAGTGGCTTGCACAGAGTCCTGACTTCAGCCCCACTAAACACCGTTGGGGCGAATTGGAATGCTGACTGCACCCCAGACCTCCTCACCCAACATCAGTGCTTGTCCTCACTAATGCTCCTGTGGCTGAATGGGCAAATCCCCAAAGCTACACTCCAAAATACTTAATACACCAAAATACAGGGTAAAAAATAAACATGGACAGTCATGCATACAATTACTTCACAGCTGTAATGTGTGGTGTAAAGGTAATGTTTATCTCCTTGTTCTACTTGTAGACATTGGCGGCCATGCCAGAATGTGTGGCAATATTCCAGAGTATTAATTAAGTTATAAAAATAAAGTAATTTGTTTTTATTGTATTTTTAAGGCTCCAATAATTCTGCAGGACATGTTGTAGCAAAGCTAAAATGTCCATGTTGCACATTTACTTTTAAATGAATGAATGCTACATTTATTTGTACTAAACTAAGTATAATTACTTAGCAAGATAATGAAAAAGGTAGTCATTTGTCTTTGTAAATGAGTTTGAATATCTTCTCTCATAATCTTATATCCTTTCAGAAAAACTTTATCTCTCCCCAGATATAAAACTGATTATTTAAAACTGATAACACAGTTAATATATCTGAATCACAACAGAAAATCCTAACCATGTATTTTACTAATGAGAAATGTGAGTAAACCCAGACCTGGACAAGCGGAAGGAAATAAATGGATGGAGTAAAGTCTCTGCCATCTTTGTAAGCTCAACCATTATCTAGTTATCTAAGATTGATTGATATGATATTCAAGTAAACGGAAGTTCCTCCTCCATTCTTTTAAGAGTTCTCATTGGTTAGTTAGATTAGCATGATCTGCTTAAAGGTCAATAAGCATGATCAGGGTTGACATTTTCATTCCATGTGTAAGAGCACATAACTGCATGCTATAAAGAATGGAAAGTGTTCTTGTTAAGAATGCATTGACTACTCCCTGGAGGTGTTACTTACAGTTATTAGCAATCTGACCAATCATAAGTGTTTACACAGCTTGACAAGTCATAGGCATTTCTGTACATTGTACAATGCAGTGAAATCACTCTATTAATAGCTAAATTTTAATTAATGCAGGTTGGGGCAATTCACTTGGTTTGCAACCAGAAATGTTAAGAAATAAGAATCAGTTGTATCACACAGCACTCACACGGAGATCATCTAGAAATGAGAGAGAAAGAGAGATAGACAGACAGAGAGAGAGAGACATTAAATAGCCCATTTACATCTCATCTCATTAAATGTAAATAAATTTGCATTTATTAATAATCTGTCAGAGCTCCACATTTCTTTCTCTGTTACTCTGTAGGAGGCCAGATACATATTGCACACCCGCCCCCCACCCCCTTCCTCGGTACACACAAAACAGGAGACATAAGATCTGCTGATGTGAATGACTACAGAAAACATTGCTATTGTCCTGTCAATCAATAAAAAAAGCACTATCAAGTTCAAACTTGCTCCATAACTAGAGAACAGATATATTCTTAAATCAAGTTTCCACTACAAAATGAATGAATGCAATGAATGCGGTCACAAAATCCCAGTGTGTGTAATTTTTCTTCATGTCTGATCTCACAATTAGGTTAGAGCTTTTAACGTTTACTTATGCTAAAGAACCATATAATTATTGTATGATAGTGATTATATAGTTTATAATTTTTCTACAAACATTATTGTATACAACTGAAGTTCACGTGTTAGTTGTAAGTGTTAGGGTTGTGATTTCCATACAAAAATACTACATTTTTGATTGGTTTGTTTGGTGATTACAGACATGATACCCCCCAGGGCTAGGAGAGGTCACTACTGTTGTGTATAATAGTGTCATGTCAACCTCTAACTATTTCATTATAGTCTCAGATTCTCCGATGACACATTAGGTAAAACATGACCATATAGGTAAAACATCAATGTCCTCTAAAAAAAAATAATATGCATTAATTAATGCTATAAGGGCTCCAAAAATCCTGGCCCTTAAAGGTTGATTTTAAAATTACTAGTTGTTTAAAATGACTTTGGTGAAATATTACACAGAAATTGTTTTCCATAGGCTTCAAAGTCTAAGCCTCACACATCTAGGAACACATACAAATGCAGCTTGTATATAGTACTTGTCAAGACCAATGCAACCAAATACATCTCACAATATTTGTGATGTGGTGTAAGTGAACATTTTTTTTCATGTCTGAGGTTGCACAAGGCTGTTTTGCCTCTAAACAGTTATGGTCTATAAATGTATAAAATGGGTAATTTGAAACATGCACAGAAACATGCATAGGTCATGTGAAACATGCAAAACTCAAAGCATAACATATGAAGACAAAACAATGACGTTGCATTACAGGGTGCTCTATTCATATTGGCTGCTAGACTTTAGAAATACAAGGACACTAGAAAAAATTCCCCTACAGTCCTGACTGTATGTGATAGACAGATGTATGCAAATGATTAATGTTCTGTAAAATCTGTAAAGTCAGAAATTAATGTTGGCCAGTTTTGATTAGTGCAATACAGTCTCCAAGGTTTACCATCCTCTTAGACAGTAATATAGGTTGAGCAATTACTCACTGGAGCTATACTACTGTAGGTGTTTAAAACTAAAATTCTGTTCCCTGAACCTTTGTATTATAGGTCAGGCTAGTGAGATGTTTTGACAACTTAAATGAGAGCTGTTGATGAAGGGAACTAAATGACCCTTATTCTCCTTAATGCAGTTGACAGATTAAACATTAAACTTGACCACATTTTCTCCCTAAACATGCCTGAACTGCCAACCATGGCACAAATAACGAGGACATTGAGGGCAAAGGCATTATTTCTCTAATAAATCAAGGACTGACTGGGAAGGGTTTCAAAACTATTTCAAAGGCTCTGGAACTCCAAAGAACCTCATTGAGAGCCATTATCACCAAATGGGAAAAACTCAGCACATTAGTGAACCTTCCCAGAAGTGGCCGACTTTCCAAAATTCCTCCAAGAGCACAGCATCTACTCATCCAGGAAGTCTCAAAAGAGCCAAGGACAACATCAAAGGACCTACAGGCCTCTTTTGCATTAATAAAGTTCACTGTTCGTGACTCTACTATCAGAAAGACATCGGGCAAAAATGGCATCCATTGAATAGTGGTGAGGCAAAAACCACTGCTAACCCAGAAGAACATTAAGGCTTGTCTGAATTTTGCCAAAACACACCTTATGATTCTCAAACCTTTTGGGAAAATGTTGTGGACTGATTAGTCAAAAGTGTAACTGTTTGGAAGACAGGGGTCGTGTTACATCTGGTGTAAACCAAACACAGAATTCCACAAAAAGAACATCATACCTACGGTAGAGCATGGTGGTGGAAGTGTGATGGTGTGGGGATGCTTTGCTGCTTCTGGGCCTGGGCAACTTGCAGTAACTGAGGGAAACATGAATTCTACTTGCTACCAGAAAATCCTGAAGGAGAATGGCCGGTCTTCAGTCTGTAAGTTGAAATTCAAGCACAACTGGATTATGCAGCAAGACAATGATCCAAAGCATAGGAATAAATCCTAGTCCTATAAGTAAGTGAAAGTCTGATCTCCAGTTATCGGAAACGTTTGGTTACAGTTATTGCTGTTAAGGGTGGCACAACCAGATTTTAAGTTTAATGGGGCAATTAGTTGTTCACATGGGTGATAGGTGTTGGATAACTTTTTTTTATTCAATAAAAGTATTAAATAAATAAAAACTGTAGTTTGAAGATGTAAAACTGTTTAGTATGAGATATACATGAAAACAGAAGAAATCAGGATGGGGAAATACTTTTTCACAGCACTGTAAATAAAAGTGTATCTGCAAATTGCTGTTGTATAAGAGGAATAAAACAGTTTGGGATGTGCTGTTACAGGAAATACTCAACTCGGGAGTGATTAAGTTATTGATTATTTTCTTATAACAGCATATCCTGAAGTGTTTTGTTCCTTGCGTATAGTGTTAACACCACCAACTTTCACCCTCTTGTTGTTGTAATAATAGTCCAAACAATGCTAGTGGTATTTTTAAAAACCACCAGTCTGGCACTTGCTAAAGTGCCACTTGCTAAAGTGATCTGGCTTTATAAATAATAATAAAGATTGATATTAATACACTATTTATCCTGTTGGTATCCACCCACTGATAGGTCACCAGCTATGTAGAAACAACAGATATTTTTAAAGGTGCTTTACCACCTTTGTAATATTCACTTATAAGAATGGTTATTAGCTTGTCCGTTATGACTCAAAACTGCTAAATGTCCCATTTCTCTTCTTTGAGAGAAAACCTTTGAGCTAGTAAGATCTAGAGTTGATGCTACTGTTCAGGTGGCGTTAACTTCCCCTGGCTGTCTGAACAGTCACTGGCTGTCAGACCCTCCTGTTTACTAAATACTTAATGTACATATTTAAAACACTTGACTTGTACTCTGTATTCATTGCACTGCTAACTCATATACAAAATCCTCTCTAAACAGGTTTTAGCTTTAATGTATGGATCTGCCTCTAAAGTGCAAGCCTATCTATTCATAAATGCCATGCACCCAATTCTGGTTGTGGCTGATCTGTTTGAGATGACATCTTAAATCTGAAGCAGACAGACACTTCATACAGCTGCATAAGATGACTGAATTCTGAAATTTCAGTGAGCCACAAAACAGAAACAGAAATCCACACACAGGCCACAACAGGGCCTTCAGTAAACTAGGCTTATAAAAATATATTTACATGACTGGATGGCAGGATACATGACTGTTTGAATGGAAGTAATAGTTTCTATAAAGCTCTTTCGTGTTTTATGATTTACCAACTGAAGACTTTGAGACATGCATTCCTGCCCAATACCAATATACCATTATTTCTTCTTAATATATATATATATATATATATATATATATATATTTATTAAAGTTAGACTTATATTCATGTTTAATTTTTATGTTAAATAAGTTGTATGCTTATTTATTCATTACCGTTCTCATGAATCTGTCTTCCTAACTAAACCCAGGCATGCATGTGGAGCTCTTGCACAATTTTAGAATTTCAAAATGTGACTCTTACCATTACATAATACTTTCAGCATACAAGAACAATCAGGAAGAGGAAGCACATAATTGGATCTGCTATTGTATCTTGTTGTGAACAGAGACAATAAACTAAATAAACTACAATAAAATCAATTACAAATGTAAATATTTTAGAATACATATATCAGATTTATCCTTAGTATCACTATACAGTGTGGTTTAGAGCAGGTTGTCACCTATGTTTAATATCATCTTTTCTGGCTCAGGTAACCACAGCAGGTGCTGGAGCAAGCAGCAGGCAAGGTCCTGTATGTGTCTTCCTCAGGTAATCCTCATTAGGCCCTATGGATGTAGCCTGTAACCAGAGACAGAACACATCTGAACAAACAAAAACATGCACAACACACTGAGGTCTCAGACTGGGACTGCTAGACCTGTGGGAGATCAGAGCTGTGAGTCAGTGTGCAGAGTTTTCAGATCCAGGGTTAATTCTAGACTGAAACAGATTCTCAGTGCAAAATGTTATGAAAATTGGGACCATAAATACTAAAGTAACACTGATATATTGACATCAGTGTGATGATAAAACATCAATAATGCCTATTTTACACCAGAGCCAAACATACTATGTGATACTAATTACTCACTTCATGAAAGTGGGTCCTTGACTGGCCATCACATTTGGAAAGCATGGGACCCAGTTAAGTTTTGATAAGGTGAAAATACTCATACATACAGTATAAGAAACATTACAGTTTCATTTAACTGCTGTTGTTAGCACAATGATGTAATATGTAGGATGTCTGCCAGCTTGGAATGGTATAGGCCAGTGAAGGTACACTATATGGTCAAATGTGTGTGGACACCTGACCATCACACCCATATGTGTGCCTTCCCAAAACAGTTGACTCAAAGTTTGACACACACAATTGAATAGCATGTCTTGTATTTTGTTGTATGGGGCCTAGCCAACAAGTTGGCACTGAAGGCTCAAGTGGCCTGCACAGATTCCCTGACATCAACCCCACTGAACACTTTTGAGATGAGTTCAAAGGCTGACTGGGTGCCAGGGATTTTTGCTTAACATCAGTGCCTGACCATATATAAATCATTATGGTATTTGTGGGGTTTTTGGTTTGCCATGTTTGGTATTCAGAGGAAACATAGTAAGGAACACTCACAAATTTATAATAGTATGTACAGCTGCCTATCTACCTTTTAAGTGTGTAATAATTTGCATAATTTGTTCTTATTCCATTGATCAGTCCTACTAATTTCACCTGGACAGCACCCCTAGCCCAGGGCCAACACAAAGATAATACTGGTTCTATCTTACTCAACCTACCCACCAGGAACAGGGAGAATGACTGGATACCATCTTATGTACATTCATACACTTGTCAAGACCTTCCAACAAAGTAACAGAGAGATGTATGACACAGTAATTGCAAAAAAAAAAACAAAAAAAACTATTCCTTGGAACCCAAAGATAACATGTGACGAATTAAAGGACTTTGGATCAAAATGGCAAGAGGAAAATATCTAAGTGACTGTGAAAGAGGGTTTATTATTGGGGCACATATGTAGAAACTTCACTCAAAAACACTGCTCAACTGGCCAGTGCTTCAATAGAAACACCAACTAAAGTCTCGTCTATCAATTTTTCAACATCAATTCAATTCCATTTTATTTGTATAGCGCTTTTAACAAACTTTTAACAGACATTTATGCAAGCAACTTTACAGCTGTCCAGATGCAGATTAAGTTCCCTAAAGACCAAGCCAGAGGAAAAAAACCTTATGACTTCATGAAATTTTCAGAGGAACCAGAATCAAAAGGGAAACCATAATCATGTAGGTGACACTGGGTGGTGGGATTTTTGTTCCTTATATAGTCATGGGAAAAATAAAGTAAAGGCAAGCAATACTAAGTGTGCCAAAAGGATGTTCAGTATGGGAGTATTGTGAAAAGGTGTCCAGGGATAAGCAGCAGCTCGTATAACAAAAGTACATAAACTGTTTCTGAGGAAATGCAAATAAAAAATGCAAATCATTAGCCTGCAAGGGGATCGAGTGTTGCTATTATAACTTTGCAAAGTTGATATTTTCTATATTCTTTTGACTTGGTTAACCAAAATTGTGCACCAATTGTGCACGCTCTTACCCTTGCTGTTATTCATAAACTTCTCAGTTCCTTCCTATTCAAATGTAGTGGATTTGTTTCTTCATTTCAGCCCTGTATTACAATTAGCTATCACGTAGCTGAGCTGTCTGTGATTAACAATTCTTGTACAAAGTAAGGAGTGGCATGAACCAGAGCCATCCTCTGTCACTAAGTTTATACTACTTTGCCTCCAAGGTTCTTACTGAAGCAAGTTAAATGTTTATCCTCATTCTTGTTCATTCTAATAAACCTGAACTCAACCTATCAAGGATGGAGGCATTGATTATGACTCTAGCTCAGCGCAGTGAGTCATCCACTATTTCTATACATATTTGAATACTAGCATTACCGTTTTCTTTGTTTCACAGTTAACAGATATAAGAAACAAATATCAGACATAAGGAAATTTGTAATTAACACATTATTTGTTATATTTTGCCTAATTTTTGTAGACCTTGCTACTTAGAGGGAGTTATACAGTGCTGTGAAAAAGTATTTGCCCTCATCACTTCTGGGAAGGTTCACTACTGAGCCAAGTTTTTTCCATTTGGAGATAATGGCTCTCACTCCATGGATGCCATTTTTGCCCTATGTCTTTCTCATAGTAAAGTCATGAATAGTGACCTTTACTGATGCAAGAGAGGCCTTTAGTTCCTTTGATGTTGTCCTTGGCTCTTTTGTGACTTCCTGGATGAGTAGATGCTCTGCTCTTAGAGGAATTATGGAAGGCTGGCCACTTCTGGGACAGTTCACTACTGTCCTGAGTTTTTCCATTTGAAGATAATGGCTCTCAATGAGGTTCTTTGGAGTCCCAGAGTCTTTGAAATAGCTTTGAAACCTTTCCCAGACTGATGTATTTCAATCACCTTCTTCTACATCATTTCTGGAATTTCTTTCAACTTTGGCATAATGTGTTACTGGCTAAGACTTTTTAACCAACTTCATGCTGTTGAAAAAGTTCTATTTAAATGTTGATTTGATTGAACAGGGTTTGCAGTAATCAGGACTGATTGTGTTTAGTCAAGCTGAACCCCATTTTGAATGCATTTTCGTAGATTTGGAATTAGTAACTATGGGGCAAATACATTTTCACACAGGCCCAGTTGGTATTGGATAAATGTTTTGCATCAATAAATAACATTATCACTTAAAAACTGTATTTTGTGTTTGCTCAGGTTGCCTTCGTTTTATCTGAGATTTTTTTTTTTTTAATTTCTGAAACAATTTAGCATGAGATATACACAAAGACAGAAGAAATCAGGATGGGGAAAATAATTTTTCACAGCACTGTAGCTAACTTGTTGACATGTGGTCAGGCTCTGCAAAATGCTCAACTATATTTTACAGTAATAACGTAAATTTGATCATTTATAGTGATGAAATACTACATGCAAAATATCAGTCTAAAATAGACCATGAGAGCAGTGTAAAATCTAGTTGGGGTGGGGGTACTGAGTCATCTGTAATAAAATATTTGCATGTGTTATAAAACTCATTCAGGCATGTGTTTGAACCCTTTGGAAACTGAAGACAGGAACCAGCTACAGATGGGTGACAAATTCAGGAAAAACCTGAATAACTGAGTGGAGAAACATAAGAGTAGGGGCTATTTACATTCTATCATGCTCTGTAGTGTGTATAAAAATGCTGAACAGGTCCAGTTGTCCAACTTTGGACCAAAACTGCAAGAGGAAAATATCTAAATGACTTTGAAAAAAAGTTTTTTTATTATGGCATGGCTGAGAGAAGCTTCAAAAACAAAAACTGCTCTACTGGCTAAACTTTTAATAGGAACAATTACTAAAGTGACATCTATTCTGTTCAATTCAACTCAATTTCATTTGTATAGTGCTTTTTAACAATGGACAGTTACAAAGCAGCTTCACAAAGATTTGGATGTAGATTTTAATCCCCAATGAGCAAGCCAGTGGTGACACTGGCGAAGAAAAACTCCCTGAGATGACATGAGGATATAACCTTGAGATGAACCAGACTGAAAAAGGAACCCATTTCTTCTGGGTGACACCAAATTGTGAAATTATAAATCATTAAAGTTTACAGGTGTAGAAGGGTAACGAGAGACAGTAGTACATGTGTTGAAAGGATATTCAGTATGAGAGTATACTTCTTGTGGGTTGTGAGTAGGAGTCCTAAAATAAGCCCAGGAGGCTTTTTGATTTCGGTAGCAGTTCTTAGATGATACAAAACTACAGTATCCAGCTGAGATTATCCACAAAATTGAGGGTGAGTCTTGGATACAGTCTGAAAATGGATTGTGAGAGTAGTATATCTGAAACGTTGTTCCTTGTTAGTTCTGATTTGGTGTCTGCTAAGAACATGCAAATTTGAATCTGGTGTCTGCTGGAAAATGACATCATTATGTGTAAATTTTATTTATAATAAAATAATTTATGAATAATAATAATAATAATAATAATAATAATAATAATAATAATAATCATCATCATCATAAAAAATTATGTTCTCTTTGCCTCCTCCTTTTCATTCCGATGTTGAGGTCTGACTCGCTGTGTGGTGGAGTGGAGCCCAAATTCATGCAAATTGTGCACCTGCCACATTGTAATTAGCCAATTGGGAGAGAGTAGACTCAAGATGACTGTTGGCAAAAGAGGGAAACAGGAAGACTAATTTTAAAACTTGTACATTGTATCTCTGCATTTTCACTGTATTAGCCATTACTTAGATTACTTGCTATTGCTAGCTTGGTAATTTGCTAGAGATTGAACAACATAGCCAGCCCAGTGGATAGGGGATGTGCATTATGAAAAGGTAAACTAAGTCTACAAATTATTCTTAAAGTTTGATATATAGTGTTAATTAAAAATCCTTATACAGCAACAAGTAGATTTGCATTATTTGTTGCTAACATAACCCCACACCACCACCCTATTTTATATTGTAATATTGCTGATACAATGTAGTATATTAAACAATTTATTGATGAAGCCACCACCCCAGCTTCCCCAAAACACTACCCAGCCCAATAATGTTAAAAATTTAATTTTATTTAAAAAAGCAAACACTGGTGGCACAACTCCAAGTAAACAAATCACTAATGTTATTAATATACACTGATCAGCCATAACATTAAAACCACTAAAGGGTAACGTGAATAACTTTGATTATCTCATTACAGTGGCACCTGTCAAGGGGTGGGATATATTAGTTATCAAGTGCACAGTCCATTTTTGAAGGTGATGTGCTGGATGCAGGAAAAATGGCCAAGTGTAAGGATCTGAGCAACTTTGACAAGCATCAGAACTGGAACATGGAGCAATGGAATAAGGTGGCTTGGTCTGATGAATCACATATTCTTTTACATCATGTAGATGGCTGAGTGTGTGTGCATCACTTACCTGGGGAAGAAATGGCACAGGATGCTCTATGGAAATAAGGCAAATCAGCAGAGGCAGTGCAGTGGTCTGGGCAGTGTTCTGCTGGGAAACCTTGAGTCCTGGCATTCACGTAGATGTTACTTTGACACATACCACCTAAACATTGGTGTAGACCAAGTACACAATTGCATTGCTAATGGAAACAGTATTCCCTAATGGCAGTGGCCGCTTTCAGATGGATAACGTGCACTACTACACTGCAAAAATTGCAGGAATGGTTTGAAAAACAACAAAGAGTACAAGATGTTGATTTGGCCTCCAAATTTCCCAGATCTCAATCCAGTCTAGCACCTGAAGATGTGCTGCACAAACAAGTCCGAACCACGGAGGCTCCACCTCACAACTTACAGGACTTAAAGGATCTGCTGCTAATGTCTTGGTGCCAGATACCACAGCAACCTTCAGAGGTCTTGTGGAGTCCATGCCTTGAAGGGTCAGAGCTGTTTTGGCAGCACTAGGAGGACTCACACAATATTAGGCAGGTGGTTTTAATGTTATGTCTGATCATGAATGTCAGTTATATGTATCGAGCAGCTATGATGTTTAAATGAATAATCAGTATGATAAGTGCCAGATCTTTAGCTTTACAGAGATTGCATTGTTGTTGAAAATTTTATTGTTGTTGTAATCATAAATGTTAAATACGTGTCATGTACTAAAATCCATGTAATCATGTTGCTCCTTCACTAAAGCTACATAATTATGCATTCTATGAAATCAACCTGAGTGAAATCAATCCCCTTTTCCTTGTAATGCTCTAACAGAAAGCTGACTATAAGTTGGGACTGGGGAAAAAAAAAATAGAACTACCACAAAAAGTGTATGAATGACATGTCAGGAGGTGAAACCACAACCATATGATGGTAGTGTCACACATTTCTATGCTTTTTAGGAGCTTATACCAGGTGTTCAGGAAACCAGAAATGTGAATAACTGATTAGACTGAATTTCTCATTAATGTTGATAATTGCTGAACGGCCCAAACATTTAATTTATTTCTGCTCCACTTCTACCAGCTTTACATTTCCTGGTAGGCATGGTCCTATTTCACAACTGCCCCATTTCACAACCCATGTTCTTTACAAACAAATCCAAGTATTGGTATATAATTCATATCTGCTATTTACTATGTTTATTTACTACCACATATTAAGTTCATAACTATATTAATAGTACTTATACCTGATAGAAATTAACCTGATTGAAGACAATGGTGTGAATTTGGGAGACTTGTATTCTTAAGACTGGGTATAGAACCACAACCCACTACAGAAGAATACTAGATGGTGTTTTGATCTTAAGAGACATCAAGATTGAATGAACTAGAAAGACTCAGAAAGACTATCCCTGTCTCCAAGGTTACCGGTTGGTGAAAACTTGAGAGTAGAATGACTCCTAAAACCCTAGTGTGCTCATTTGCTACAACATAAAAATAGTTTTGCATCCCCTGAGCGTTGCATGAGTCACATGACTGAGTAATGCAAACAGTATTCTGAAATACTACACTATAATACACCTTTCCTCCCTTCTAACATCAGACTTTAACACTACCTAACCAGTCTATTAGTCTCAACTTGAGGAGGACAGAATATTTTTTCTATTTGTAAATGATGTATTCATATCAAAGATCTTGCTTACATGAACTGTATGTGGTTTAAAAACCCACACTAGTATTCACCCTCTGTCTTAGTCTTGTAGTAGCACAGTTGAATTAGTCAGCTGATGAGCTTGAGACTTCTCAGTGAGTCATAGTTATTTATGAAAAATCAGACAAGTCTCTGAGCAACTCTGGATGTTCCATACACAGCACTGTCTGATGCAACAAAGTATTACACTCCTTAACGATGAGGGCCCATGCTGTCCCAGACACCTAGGGGTTTAACACCTAAACAAAGACACACACACACACACACACACACACACACACACACACACACACACACACACACACACACACACACACACA
>JANDJT010000001.1:15660883-15678131 GCA_024331685.1 Stegophilus panzeri | reverse complement strand
AACAAACAAACACACACACACACACACACACACACACACACACACACACACACACACACACACACACACACACACACCCTATACCAATCCAGAAATTAAAGCAGTGTGAAATTACATAAGCAATCAGTTTTATTACATGCTCTACAAACCATTTTATTGTGGAAACAGAAATGAATTGGATGAATGTGCTTAGGAGTCAGAACTTCCTGAACTGTAGGACTGCCCAAAAAACAAATTCAAAACAAAAAGAAAATGGCACCAAAGTGTTGCTACAAAGTTAAGTTGTCTACCTATGGCACATAGCCTTAAATTGTAGTTAGTTACATGTAGTAAGCACCTTCAGCTTATTTCTCAGGATCAATATTAACTAATGTCTGCCCCATATAGTTAAAGTACCATCATTGTGCTCTTAAACAGAAGTAATAAAGGGCATCTTGGAAATGTTTTGAGCTTTGTTTGAAAGCTAACTATCAACTCAAAAACAATTTTGTTTTCTGAAAATAAAAAACAAAGAAAAACATTTTGAGAGATCACATAGTGTTTTAAGAAAAATTTTAATAAAAAAAATAATAAACTCTTCAAGAATAAAACATGGCATCTTCAAAAAAAAAAAAAAAAAAAAAAAACCCTTCAAATTTTACACAGACAGGTTTTATCATTTTGGAA
Organism: Stegophilus panzeri; assembly: GCA_024331685.1. Taxonomy (NCBI): domain Eukaryota; kingdom Metazoa; phylum Chordata; class Actinopteri; order Siluriformes; family Trichomycteridae; genus Stegophilus; species Stegophilus panzeri. The sequence goes on along the minus strand of JANDJT010000001.1, from coordinate 15,677,465 downwards.
TGTAATGCTTGATAGACTGCTGTAAAGCAGTAAAAGGACATTAGCAAAGTCCAAAGTCAGTCAGAAGGTCCAGTGGAACTCATCTTGTCAAGTAGGCAAGAACAGCCCCAATGCCTGCCACAGTAACAATGGTCGTTAATGCGGACCTCACTGAAGATTCTGGATCAGGGACGTGAAAAAATTCCACAAAGCCATCCTGAATGGGGACAGAGTTATGCAAACATTATTCATAAGTCACAAGGCCACAGAGATAAAACGGAAACAGACGGATGCCGCACCTGTTACGCAATATAGTACCACACAGGAGGGTTAACATTCCAACAAAGTGAGTGTGTGTACAAGAATAACCAGGCCTTTAATGAATGTACTGAAAAGGACAATGAGGCTTTAATCTCTACCCACATTTCTGGATAATCGAAACTATTCATGTCTATTGCCAACTCACCCACGAGTTGTTTTTCAGAAGCCACTCCTTTTGATTAAACAGGAGATATGACGAGATCTCTGCTGCCACAATGCTTGGACAGTGCCCTCGTCCAGACTCCTTCTCATATTTAGACACAACTGCCCCAAAAGCCAGCAGGCTGGCAATGCGACCCCAGTTTGTGACTCCGTCGCTGAAGAGCTCCGTAGCCACTGAACTAATCACACTCATGTCATCTCCCCTCTCGTCCAAGCACAGCTTTGCAAGCATTCCTAGGTCATACAAACACAAAGTATTAAATGTGAGTCAAGTCTCGAAATACATGTTTACAACATATATTGACAGCACGAACAGACCCATCATTAAAACAAAGACTGTACAAGAGACGTGTCGCAATATTTATAAAAAAAAAAAAAAAAAAAAAAAAAAAAAGGTGCTTAGCTCTGAATGTAACTTCGCATTGCTTCAATACCCAACGGGGTATTACCAATCATAAATTAGTGACAGGGACTTTTGCAGTGCTTGCTTCACTATCCATATACAGTATACACTACAGAAGCGCTGATCTAGAACGTCACGAAGTTTCCTAGGCAACAGCAGACGTGTGTGAAGTCATTTAAATAAACAAAACTAGCTAACCAACACACAATCCTAGGGAACAGAAAGAAAGGGGATTTTCGAGACGAACTTTAAACGTTACCTTTATATACAAGTTCGTGCTTCACCAACAAACCGTCTACAACGCACTTCATCGTCTGTAGAACCTTACGATGTCGCCCCAAAGGGCGAGACGGCGAGGTGAAGCGCAGAAGAAAATCGGCGATAATCTCTCGCGTGTCGTGCTCCAGGAAGCAGCCGACACCTAGAACTTCGTCGCAGTCCACCTCGGGGGAAGTTGGTAAAGAACCATCGGACAAACCGCGCTGGTTTTCCGGAGAAATTCCTAAATTCAATAGGGGTCTCTGAAAAGGAGCGACGACAGCGAGTGGCTTTTCTTTGTACCCGGATGAAACGTTAGGCACGGGTAGAGACAAATCCTTTGGGCTAAACATCATAGAGAGCTTCCCGTTTTCCGCATTCAATTGGGCGCACATAAATTAACTGAATTTTGAGAAGAAAACGATAATCGTCACATTTTGTCTAACGAATTGTCGGACTTACGTGCTACACACGGACTTTCAAGACGCGGAAGTGTGTTGAGCTGTCTGCTGAGTTTATGTACGTATGTGGGGGTGGGGTGAGTGGGGGCGGAGCTTTCACACCAAGCACGTATCGCACACAACACAAAGCGGAAGTACAGGTTCTACCAAGCACAAATACGTGTGGAGGTTAAAAACACCAAAACAGCTTCGAGCGTTTGCAAGTTGTGTATTAGTGAGATAAAAACCACAGACCGTACATATTATTGCATACGGCTTGTCATAGAAAACAATGACAATCCGACTTAACATCCAAATGCAAATAATGAAGTGATTCTAGACCACAAGTTCCCAGACCTGTTCCTGGTAGTCCCCTTTGTCGTGCACATTTTAATGTTTTCCCTGCCATAGAAAGGGCTGTTTTTTTTAGCTGATTAATAATTAAACTTGCAGTACCAAGTTTGGGAATCTGTCACCTAGAATACAGGAAGTCGCAGTTCGTCGGTGTTTATTTTGGCTTCTACTATTATGAGGCCGTGGGAAATGTGGCGCAATGTGGACTGGCAGCTATTGAGCCATTTATAGAGTTCTTTCCATGAGTTTGTTTACTGTCAGTTGGCTAAAACTCAGCATTCGGCTGCAGTCGCCACCCTTTGACCGGCTGTAGCGCCCCCTAGTGACCTGTGAGCATTCACATACATACGAGCCGTGGTCTGCAATCTGCAACTCTCTTCTCACACTTCACAAGGAAAGGTGTGTTAGCGCAGAGAAAACAATGAAGTATGCAGTGCATTCTTACTCCACGGTCAAGCTCAGGAAACACGTGTGTGTGTGTGTGTGTGCAACATTCAGTGCATAAACCAGACAAACAGCCACAACATGCTGGCCTTTCTCATGTTGTTGCAGTTATATCTACTTCCTGGTTTATGATCATACCCACTAAACAAATCATAAATAAAACTACTGTGTATGATCTGTGAACACAAGCAAACTGAGGAGCATGCTCATTCTTCAGAAATGCATGAGTTACCATCACTGCTGGAAATGTTTTATGTTACAAATCTTATGAGAATCAGAAGACTAGCCAAATAGGTTAATACTAAAGTCTTTAACATTTGCTCAAAGTTTATCTTTTATTGCAGTAGACAATGAATGTAGTTACTTCTAATGAGTGTTCATTTTTGCCACTTTATTCTGTGTATCTCTGAATCCTAAAATTGTTTTGTAAGAACTTCTGAAACTCTTTCCAATATAGCACTAAGCATGTTTAAATGAGATATCCACACCATGTCAATGTAAAACTTTATTCCAGACAACAATCTTAAGCTTTTTCCATTTTTCAGAACTTGACATTTCAGAACATTACAGTCTAGGACAATGTTCAAAACCAGTTTCTTTCCCTTGCCTATTTATCATTTCTGTCAAGTCCACAGTAGTCTTCTTAAATCATAAATACATAAAGGTAAGGTGCATGCATGTCTGTCTGTGCATGTACAGCACTGAGTACACAGATACACACAGTAAACATTAGGTTTTTGAACTCCAAAATGATCAAGCAGTGTATGGGGTAGTTCATATTAAAGCTGTGGTGAGTTGACCTTTCAATGCAAAATGAAATATTTGCATGGATCACAATAACCAGCCCCATAGACCTTCTTGTTTCTAAAGCAGTATTTTCTAAAGAGCCTTTCCGGGCTATCTCTTATATAATTCCAACGAAATACCTGACAAAATATTAGAATAAAGATACTTGTGTCATTATTATACAAATATACACAACTTGGGAAGGTTTCCTCATCTACACCATTATACAACTGCATATGCCTTAACAGTAACCCAGTGTGTTTTCTAATGAACTGAATTCTTAACAGTTTTGTAATGAGAAAAAATATATATACTTATGTATGTATGAGAAGAAAATGTTGCAAAGGAAGATGTTTAACAAACAACTTGATGATTATGTTAATAGAAAACCTGTAGAGTGGAGATAAGAAAAATGAAGATATGGGGAAATGAAAGCAAATACAAATATTAAAATAAATGTGCTATCTATTTACAATTTGAGATCACCTAAAATAGGTTATGGTACAACACTGTACATAATACATTATTCACAATAAACACCCGAACAACATTCAAACGTAATCATGCTCAAAATGCATACTTTTCAATTTTGCCTGCAAATTTTCTCAAATCACCATATCATCATCATAACTCTTGCATCAAACACAGTCACGGTCACTCGTATGAGTGCGAGATGCATGACATTTTTAATGTGTTCCACTCAATATGCAGATTATGAATATGATTATGCAGTTAAAGTCCCTGAATAGTTTTCAGCTAAGTCTGATTATCTTCTAGGTTACTGACAGACTTGCATCACCTCTGTCCATGGTTTGTACATGTGAATTAATTTAAATGGGATCTGAACTTCTAGTGTTAAGGGAGTCTAACATTGTAGCTTTCTGAATCAGGTGTATTTAGTACAGATGTCATTACAAACTAAGATTAATATCATCAAGGCCTAAACAGAATTATCCTATAGATCAAAAGCTAGCCATCCTTGATTAGGAAGGCAGACATGTCAACACCAGAAAAATGAACTTTATGTTAAATAATTATTACCTGAACACACTTATTTAATCAAATTATTAAAATGTATATTATCACATGTAATGTGCTTTTCCATCTGCCTGTCTATCCTCTTAATGTCCCTGCTTCACACACAGTAACATCACAGACTGAATGATTGTACCTTGGTAACTCCTGATGTGTATCATACAGATGAAAAAAAGGAATCCATGTTCACTTACATTTCTTACCTTAACAATTATGAGCCTGAGCTATTCCGCATAATTACTCAGTACAAGGCTGCATGGTTTTACTAAACCACGTCAAATCAGGTGTCCTGAACACAATGTTCTGTGCTGGGTCAGGTCCTTAGTTGAAGCACTTTTGATTATCGCGGCACATGAATACAACATTTTGGTCTATTCACATTCTAACTCAAGCCTACTGATGAGTACCGAGTTTAGTCAATCGAATTCAGAAAGCAAACATTTGATCAGACTGAGATGAGAAATTACAAGTGTGGTTAACATGCATTTGCCACCAAAATAGTGAAGTAATATGTCTATATGCTTTAGAAAACAATCTTATGCTGCTAATGCCAAAGAACAAAGATTATCATCTCTATGAACCTGTAAATATGATTAGTATTTGATGAGGGATCAAACTGTCTGTGGCCTCCATAATTTCAAACAAAGAGTTTGATCTCATTCCTGTAGAAGGTGTATAGATCATAAAGTGCATTAAAATTGCCCGTCACCTTAACTGGCCCTTCACTAAACCGACTGCTCCTGAGCCAGATGTTTGTGAGACAGTGTGGTGGATCAGGCTAGAGCTGTTGAGAGGGGATAGTTTAAAAACAAAAACAAAAAAAATACTTGTAACCCAACATATGAAGCAAATAGTGCACAACCCCAATGGAGCTCTGAAGTTGAGGAGAGAAAATTTGGGAAGGGGTCGCTCAGGATCTGAGGTAGTGATTAGCCAACCAGTTTGCTTGTGACTAAGGAGGACTTTCTTTGTGGCAAGTCCTGCGGAGTTGGAATGTGATCACCGGTGACGATACTCTTTTCTGGACCAGTTGCTGCTGGTAGTTGCTTATTCTTCATCTTTGCCTTGGCCATGTTGTAATCACCTGAATCAAAGTACTTTTGCTAAAAAACAAAAAAGAAGAAGAAAAAAATAAATGCAATTACCAGTTTTGCCAGGTGTGAATCCACACTATAAGTACCAAAGGAAGGCAACATGCCAAATTATATGTCTAACACCATACAGTCACCTACTCCTTTCTGAAGTCTTTTCATCAAAAAGTCTGATCCTCCTGGCTTCTGGCCCAAATTAGGATACTTTGCTTTTAGTTTGGCCTCCTCTGTTCTCACAGGATTTGAATTAGGGTCCTGAGATTCCTGCACAAAAAAAACAAAAAAAACAACATTACGTGCAGAATGTGTGGCATGAACCTAAGACCAAGAGTTCAACAACAAAAAAAAATAATATACACGTGTTTTTATACACGTGTGCTCTCAACTGAAGGAACATAATCCCATGCAACATGAAATCACACCCATTCTGGAAACTGATACTTCCTCTTAAGGGTGTAATTATTTGTATTAGTCCTCATTACAATACCACGACAATCATTACAAGACCATAATGCCTTTTATTTTATGACCATATGCTCAAGCCTTATATCTTACATAAATTCCCCAGATTAGTCTGCCAGATCCTTTATGCTTCCAGCAACTGATTGAAGAAGCACATGAACACCTACTCATGTGTTCAAGACTGGGAATGCACTCTTCCAGAGTCATGAAATGCAAAGAATACAAAGTTCTAGTCTAAATTCATGTTAGAAATATGTAGAAGCTCATTTAAACTTAAGATTATTATTACTGCTGTTAAGGAATGATCCTTGATAAACAGTCAGAACTGAATTAGCATAAAACCTGAAGAACCTGATAGACACAGGAATTTGGATCAAGACCGTACATGTTGCATTTCAACATAACAGCAACTAGGTGTAGCAGGAAAATACACTGAACACATGCATGTAGTCAAGTCAATGTCCAAAGCACAGCACCATGTCTATAACAAAAAGAAGTCTACCAAGGTGACTTTGTAACTGACCCTAAACATGACCGAAACAATCCCCAACAACAAAAACAGGAAAATATGTCTTTAGAAACCTGTGGTTTGCATATTAGATAGATACATATATTATTTTACTGACATTACTTATGGAATCAAACTCCTGCAAGGCACTGCTTTTAATTGTCTTTACATACATACATACATACATACATACATACATACATACATATATATAAGAAAGATTAATGTATGGTTTAGACACTAATCTAAGAAGACAACGCCTCAGGCGAACAGGTACAGCTCAGACGTCCACCCCAGTGACAGTAACTGGAATGATCTACTACACCCTGCCAAGAATTTATGAGTCACTGATACTGTAGAAAATACAAAACATGTAGGCTGATGCTGTGTGCTTGCGAGTGGATTTTCAGAGAGACTTTTACATTGCATGCACAAAGACAGAAACAGTAAAATAACCTTTGTTCAAGATTAATTCAGCATGAATATACATAACTCATCTAAACTCTACAAAAAGTGAAATTCACATTAGAACATGCATGCAGCTATTTTCAACCTCGAACATTCGTGACTGAATGTTTACTGGTGTAGAGGACTGCCAGAAAAACTAGCCCTACCTTCCTGCCTACCAGCTGTCTACAATGCAAGCTAAACAAATACTAATTTCCATTTAACCTTCCCGCATTGTATTAGCTCGTTCGGCCTGACATTGGTTGCTTGAAGTATGGGTTACCTTTCATATGGGCTGTATTTGTAAGATACAGTGGTTGAACAATGCTTCAAATTTAATCTATGTAGCAAAGCTGTTTCTTTTTGTAATAATGATGTGATGTTTTTCCTGTTGTTGTTGTCATTCTGGCTTTCATTTGCTGCCCTCTATTGGACAAAACACTTACATGAGTAGTACTATAGCAGAACTTCCTGACACATTACATTACAAACCTTTAAAGACTGCACTGACTATTACATTGTGAATTTACATTATAGCTATTCATAGAGATTGACGACTATGTTTAAGTTTAAACTTAAATAGACTTTGTTTCAGATTTCAATACAATTAGAATATGTTAGACCACATCTTTGGTCTAACCAGCTACCAAAACACAGGCGGAGCTGGTCTAACTGGTTGATCATCTTTAGCTTGCTTGTTACTGATTAAACTGATCAATAAAAGTTTGAGATGATCTAAATTGCCTTACAGCTGTGTTATTTTCTTAAAACCTTGCCTAATATGAAGCATTACCTGTAGCAATTCAGAAACTGTTTTCTTTCCTACCAGCAAAAATCCAGCTTGGTTTGACCAAAACACAGGTCGAGCTGCTCAGACCAAGCTGAAAGATGAGATTATATCTCAGAATATAAACACTAAGGACGATATTTCTCTTTCATCCATAGTGGGCACCAGCAAGTCTATGCTTTTGCATGAACCAACATAATAACCCAGTCATATTTATGTGTGTGTTTTATGTTGTGCGGTCACAGCGTTTGTACACATGCCTGCAGAATGGGGAAATCATGATGCAAAACGGACCAGACATCAATGCAAATAGCTCAGCTGAAATACACACTGGAGGAATACTGCAAAGTTAAAGCAGCCCAACCCTATAGGCATGATCAGGTGCATGACCTCCCCTACTGTCATGCTGTGAATAAACCAAACCTATTGAGAACACGGACGGACGGACGGACGGACATACATACATACATACATACATACGGACATACATACGGACATACATACGGACATACATACATACATACATACATACACTGGGCTGATCATACATTTAGGTCCTGCTATAGACTGAAGGCCTATTTTGGCAGAGCTCTTGTCTCAGTGATTTGCAAGGTGCTGTCTGACTACAGCGGAAACTCGCACTGCAGCAGCCCTGTTCACGCTCGACTCATGAACCTTAGCTGGATTTACCTCATACAAGATACATTTCCGAAGACCCTTAACCCGTACAGATTGATAACCACATGAATCACACAGTTTCAAGGTGTATCGTCCAGGATATCTGACGTACCTAGCTAGCTATAGCCCGCTGCTTGCTAATAGACACAACAGCTTAGCCTAATCAGTGCTAGGTTGTAAAAACATGGCTAGCTGACTAGCCTCCTAAACGCCCACCTGTGTCTCACCGCACTCTCCCGATAACGTCTCGGTATCCTGGTTATCTGACATTGCTGGCCAACTTCTACAGAAAAACGGGAATCAGGATGCTTGCAAGAGAAAACTGTAGCGTGTCCAGAAAGATTCGCCCGCCCACGCTGTACTGACTGCAGGTAACCGAGCAGCCTTTCGCCAGAGCAGCCAAGCAAACGTCTCAGAAATCTGCATGCGCGATTATTACACATACGGTGGTAACTGTTACCGCGCAACTCAAAACAAGGAGAAGAGGACAGGGGTAATAATGCAAATTCACCATCGACTATTACCCTGCTGGAAAGTCCAGTTGACCAGTTAAACTGGTGACCACCTTATTTGTTCAAGCTATGTTTTTTGAGAACTGATTGACCAATTCAAGCAAAATCCAGCTCTAGCTGGTAACTGGTGACCACCCTATACTTAATGAACTATTTACTCAGATTATATATACTTAGAATAAATGAAAATCACCTTCACAAAATATAAATGAATTTCATTTTCAATTTTTTTAATTATACCATTACAATTTATGCCATATTGTGTGAGAGAAACTAGAGTATGTGCTCACTGAAGGCCAACATTCATAAAAACAGTTTTCATATTAAAACACTCCATTGTGTGGGAATAGGTTCATACTAATGGAAATGTTAAATACCCGGTACCAACAGGTACACATATACAGTAGGCTACAGTTGAGAGAGAAGAGAAACAAAGTGGGAGGCAGAGAAAATGGTGCCCTGCAATAGACTGGAGTCCCATTTGAGCTGAATTCTCCTGTCAGGATAGGCTCAGGATTTATGCGACCCTGACCTGTAGATGAATGAATAAATGAATGAAAATGCTCAGTGTTGATTCAGATTTCAAGCTAGTTCAGCTTCTGATGATTTTTAAGCAGACTTTGGGCTGGAGTTTGTTTGGTTTTTGTTGTTTGTTTGTTTTGTTCTTTTTTTTGTTGTTGTTGTTGCTGGACCTAGCAATCCTGCACATGTTGTCAATTTAACATTTTATGCTCCATATTTTTCTTAGTTCTTTGCTAACTTTTTTTTTTTTTTCACTTGACTAGCTTTGTTTGTTTGAATTTCACAATCATCTCTTTTTGTTCTTGTCAATCTCAAACAGTTCATTATTATATAGGCTTAGTAGAAGTACTTCAAGACAATTTCACACCCTGTATTTCAAACTTGAACTATTTACGTAGTAAATAATATTCATTAATTTTATTTGACATATTGGATTTTATCAGTTTTTGTGTTTCCACTTTTTTCCCCAGGAATTATTTTTAGGGGCCCCTGGTTGCCATGGCCCCTTATGCACCATACATTCTGCATATCTTCTATAGAGGAACTTCATAATTCCCTGTAGAATCTACATTTTTAACAATACGAACACTGATAGCCACAACATTTCAGATATAAGTAATAATATAAGTTTCAATGTATTTATGAATTTAAAATACTGAGGTGATTCAAAATTAATGTTACTTAGACAAACAAGAACCTGCTTTAGTTAATAGCCATAAAGTTACCTTGTACCTAATACGCTGGAAAAATGTATGCATTTTGCTAGAAATGCTTGCCCTTTACTACACTGTTTGTGTTTCTATCTGTGATCTGAATCTCAAGAGAAAGTGGGTCATGCAGCAAGACAACGACCCTAAGCACATAAGTCATTCAATAAAATGAATGTTTTGGAATGGCCAGGTCAAAGTCCTGACCTTAATCCAATAGAAATGTTGTGGAAGGACCTGGAGCAAGCAGTTCATGTGATAAAACCCACCAACATCCCAGAGTTGAAGTTGTTCTGAACTGAGGAATGGGCTTAAATTCCTCCAAGCCAATGTGCAGGACTGATCAACAGTTATGGAAATGTTTAGTTGCAGTTATTGCTACACAAGGGGGTCACACCAGATACTGAAAGCAAAGGTTCACATACTTTTGCCACTCACAGATATGTAATATTAGATAATTTCCTCAATAAATAAATGACCAAGTATAATATTTTGTCTCATTTGTTTAACTGGGTTCTCTTTGTGTACTTTTAGGATTTGTGTGAAAATCTGATGATGTTTTAGGTCATATTTATGTAGATATATAGATAATATCAAGCACCACTGTATTTGTTCTCAAATTTGATGGTAAGCTAATGAATATCAGATGATTATCAGATGATTATCAGCCATTTTAAACTTGTTGAAGAATTTGTGTTGTTATGAAGTGGTTTAGCTGGGAGAACTTGTTGTGAAGTGGTTTAGTTATTTCAAACTCAATTATATAATGCCAGATGTAAGTGCTTTCCCTAAGGCTCTGTGCATCCACAGGGCAGTTAGATACAGATAACCCATTAATACAAGCTACCTAGCTAAAGTATTATGTAAAAACAATATAACAATTGGCCTGTGCATGTTGTTATTTATTATGTATATATTTTGTTATTCAGCCCATTAAAAAGGATTGCCATGAGCATTAGCTGGATAGTTTAAGCACACTGGCTAAAAACCACATCACAGGATCGAGTGGATTGATCTCAAATCACTAAATCTCACCTAATATAACCAAGTTTGAAATACACAAATATGGAGACACTCACAGCATGTCCTGTTAGTCACTAGCCAACTATCATGAGTTCTCTAGTTCAACAACATCTGAACTGGGTTGCAACACGAACTCCACAACAATGATAAATGTGCTGACTATCAACTGACTATCATTCTCTAGCTTCCCACGAAATTAGAGAACAAATAAATGGCTAACCTGTTCAGCAAGATAAAAAGCCAAAGCTCCATCAGTCCTGCATCGTTTTTACACTTGTAGTATAATATCAGACTCTTTCCCACTTTCTTACTCCAAATACTTTGGGCCATATAGTGTTTTTATAGAATATTCGATTTCTGACTCAATAATAATATTTTTTTTTCCTATGCACTGTACCTTTATAGTTATGTTGCAGGACAGAGTTTGCCTTCAAATGTGCCTTCTGGGATTTTGGAGTGGAATCAAAAACAGAACTAAAAAAGGGGAAGGGTCTCATAAAAAGAAATAATGAAAAAGAAAAGTATAGAAGAGGTTTAAAGAGGTTAAACCTTTTTTGCACTGCTGGCCGCATGTAAAAAATTTGCTTGAATCTCTGCCATGCTTGCCTGAAGATAGCTCTGATCTCTTTCCTTCTCTTCACTTTTGTATCTTAATATAAAATAGCCAAAGTAACATGTGAAAGCATATATTAGCAACAGCAAAAAAAACCCTCAAAAAACAGCATATAGACAGAATAAACATTATATGAAACAATACATGAAAGAAGGAAATATAATTTTTTTTCATTTGTTACACATTTGTTGGAATGTCAGTCTCATCAGTAACCTTATAACAATATATTGTAATCTTATAGTAGGAAGTACTACATACATTTGACTTTATTCAAGATATCCATTTGTCCATCCTTGCATGCATCTGTCCAAGATTCTCAATACTGCAATATCTCAGTGGTTGAATGTTTGCAGGATATATGTGGAATTATCATTGTAACCAGCAGATGAACTGATTACATTTAAGATTAAAACTGATGGTTAAATTCCAGAGTCTCTTTCTCTCGCTCTCTTTAGTGATTCATATGTTTAAATAATAATGAGTCTTTATTGATCACATATGTACAATGAAATTCTTTTCTTCACATACCCCAGCATGTCAGGAAGCTGGGGTCAGAGCACAGGGTCAGCCATGATACAACACCCTGGGAGCAGAGAGGGTTAAGAGCCTTGCTCAAGGGCCCAACAGCAGCAGCTTGGTAGTGCTGGGGCTTGAACCCCCAACCTTCCAATCAGTAACCCAAAGCCTTAACCACCAAGCCACCACTACCCATGTTATTAAATATATTGATTTTGGGGGTGTTTCTGATTGAGTGCAATTCAATATGCTTATACAATTGCACATGATTAAGGACAGTGGTGGCTTAATGGTTGGTGCTTTGGACTACTGCTTGGAAAGTTATAATCGTGGTACTGACAAGCTGCCAGTCTTGAGTCCTTGATCAGTGCCATTAATGCTAATCTGTTCAGCTTAGTTGGATAAAAGACAAATGAATAAATGTGTATTTATTCTAGGATAAATCTGTATGTGTTCATAGGGTCATGACCAGAGGCCTAAACAAAGGCCATCTTGGAAGGTGCCAGGGTTAACATTATCGGATAGATTAAAGTATCACTGTACATAATGATGATGATTGGGATTTCACTCAGAATGTCCTGTTTTCCTGTGATAGCAAGAAATAGGCACAGAAATTTACTTCAGTTAAACCTATTTTTTATTTCCACCTTTTTCACTGTTCATCAGTTAAATGTATTGTATGTGTGTGTTATTGTATTGCAAAGAGGTATCTGCTGAACGTGTTCATTGAATAAATTTATGTTCCCTATAGTTTGTTTGCATACTATTGTGCATAAAAACATTATGGTTTTACATAATTCTAAACAGTTGGGTGTAATTGGTTGACTGGTGTGTCTCTCTACCCACCATCTGAGATGCCTCTTACAACATTCGCTGCATCAACAAAGCCAACGGCATTGTGGAAGACACCTCCCACCCCTCTTATGAACTTTTCATCCTCCTGCCATCTGACAGAATGTACTGGAACATCTGTGCCAACACCACCATCAGATTCTGCAGAACAGTTTCTTCCCTGAGGCAGTCAGAATACTCAACTCCCTGCTGCCTCCCAACGCTCACCTGGGCTAGTCAAAGCCCTAACCCAGTATGACTCTTGGACATTTTAATATATTTTTTTATTATTATTATTATTATTATTATTATTATTATTATAGTGAAATTTTTAATTTTTATTATTTATGAGACTTTTTTTTGCTGGCAACTTAATATTGCTGCTACAACATATAATAGTTTTCAGACAATTATTGCAATAGTTTCCCCACACAACACTGTTCTGTTGTTCTGTATAGTCAACATGCACTGTCCTGGGTATTTATTGTCCAGTGTGTTATTGTCCTGCACTCATCTAATACTTGTGGAGTGTGCCACTGTATTTTTACGTGTTAGCACCATGGTCCTGGAGAAATGTCATTTTGTTCCAATGTATACAAGCTATATAGAGGAATGACAATAAAACCCACTTGAACATGAACTTGAACTAATGGACTATAGTTTCCATAAGTCGCAACTAATAAATGTAAATATTAAATTCTATATGTTCACTAAGGTTTCCAAAACAAATTTTGGAGTGGAATGTAGTTTGTGTTATAAGGCAACCCAAAGCAGTAAAATTAGTTTACTCAGGCAGCTGGGGGAAATGGGATTAAATGGCTTGAGTCTCCACTCTAACAGTACCTGCTTAAATAGACAGGAATCTACATCTGGTGCTGGTTAAAATAAATAACCGCGAATGAATCAATTAAAAGATTCGAATCATTTTCGTGAACTAAACGATGAGTCGAATCACTAAAAAGAATCGTTTCGCGCGTCACCAAGTTATTTAAGAAGCTTCAGAGATCTGTGGTAAGTCTGTATTACTGAGGTGCTTTGAGCTTTGTGGAAATCTGTAAAAAAATAAAAATAAATAAATAAATAAAATAAAAAATAAATAACAAAACATTAGTAATCCTAACATTGATATTTATTAGTAAGGTGAATTTAGGTGTATGAAGTTATTTAAACTGCGTTTCATGCAAATGAACCTCGTTCCTTTTTGTAGCGTTCCTTTTGCTAAGGTTACCTGGCTAAGGCTAAATTATACCAATCGATCTAACAGTAATTTTCACACAATTTGACATAATCAAGTGAAAAGGATCCTAGTAGACTTGAATCACATCCTTTTAGCTAAACAGTGACACCTAGGTACAGTATATATGACTAAGTTGAGGTAAGGCTAATGGTGGCTAACGTTCTTCACCTGGTGTCTCAGCATGATGTTAACCTAGCCGCCTTTCCTCATAACACGGTCAATTTAGCCGCGCGCAAAATTCAGTGGCACGGCTTTCAGACACTCCGCGGTAGTAACTTTCGCAGTCCGCGTTTCCACTGCAGGAACTCTCCACAGGAACCAGCGACTTTTGGAGTTACTCAGTGTGTTTCCACCGCAGGGACCAGGGTCTACATTAAGTACCAGGTAAAATATTTCCCCCTCGGAAAGTCCGTACTCGTGGTACTTTTTAAAAGTTCAAGAACTTTGGTGGGTAGGACTTGGGCGCTGAAAATGCTGATTGGTTGAGTGCACAGCATTTTTTTAACCATCATTTTTAAAAGTCTTTTGCGGTGTGTACAGTAAAGCCTAGCTCACACTACACGATTTTAAGCTCGCCGTCAAAAACCCTTTGATCAGAGGCAAATCAGCCAGCAATCGGCGCTCGCCAATCAGCAGTTGATCGTTATGTGTGAAGTACTCAACAACACATCGCCGAGGCATTGCCAACGCCAGACAGATACGGTAAATATCTGGAGCTGTCGGGCGACTCCACACCCTGTGGTGTGAAAAGTGTCGTCACAGGCAGTGATTGCGTTGACGAGCTACAGTCAATGACAGAGCAAGGCATGGGGTGAGGTCGCTGTGAGGAAGGGAAACCCACAAAACATAAGCAGAAGCATAAAGGGGAGAAGCTGTACAAACACGCACAATCCCTGCTGGCCGCATGTGCTAATCCATTCTTTCACCCACTTTCTTAGTTTTTTCCTTTTTGGGGTTTCTTCAGCACAAATCATCCCGCAAACAGCTCACACAGCTTATTTCTGTCCTATGTCCATCTTCAAATAAACAACTCCTGTTTCGCGCGTGGTTTACATGTCATATATCCGTGCCATTTATATGACACAATGGAGTTTCTTAAAAAATACGACTGATGGACCGAGGCCGAGGTTCGGGTCTCAATATGTATTTATGTCGTGCACGAAATACAGCGGGAACTGGAAACGGCGATCCATAATGAAATAGTATAGTTAAAAATATCAAGTGGGTTAAGCGAGCTGGGCGTTGTTCACCCAGGACGATAGTGCAGAGAGAAGCTCAAGAAATTAAAACAGGACTACAAGAAAATTAAGGATTACAAACATAACAGGAGCGGCTCAGACCAGTGGACTAACGTCACCGGACTAATTTGCCCAATTTTCACGGTACTTCAGACCGCTGGAAACGCAAACAACAAAGGTCTGGAGAAACCAAATGTTCCAGTGAAAAAAGTTCCTGGGACTAATTGTTCCTGGTAATTTTGATGGAAAAGCAGCTAAAGATACTTATTTAACGAACTTCAACAAAACGAAAACAATTTTCACGTTGTATGAAACAATGACTTCAAATTAGTGAGCGATAAAAATAAGTTCACAGTATGTCTAAGTATATATAAAGTAGAAAAACGAAATGGTTATATTGAATTTAGAGTCTGCCAGATTGTGCTCACAATACAAATGATATGATTTCACTGCTGCTTTTAATAGCACTCAATAAGATCCTTTATTCATTCATGTTCAATAACCGCTTTATCCTGGAGAGGGCCACGTTGGATTGTAAGCCAATCCTCTTAATGCTGGGTGCAAGGTGGGAGAATTTACCCCATATGGGACACCAGTTTATTTCAAAGCATCATATACACAACCATTCACACACTTAATCCCACCTAGAGGCAATTTAGTGCAGCCAGTGTACTTATGTTTATGTTTAGGCAGTAGGAGGAAACTGGAGAATCCGGAGTAAAGCAATGAGAACCCAACACAGACACTAACTAAAGCTCAGGATTGAACTCTGCATCACTGCCTCATAGCAGTGCCACCTGCCCACCCTATATTCAACCTGAGATCAAGATTATTCCACTATAAAATAGCCATTTTCAATTGTCATCACACTAGCACATATTATCGTTGTCTTTCAGACTATGCTCACAATAAGAAATACAGAATTGAGTATACTAGTATGCAAAGAAAAGAATTTCACTGTGCATATAGTATATGTGATCAATAAAGACTCATTATCATTTATTTATCATTTATTTAATTGCCATTGGAGATTTGCTTTCCCAGAAAAAATAATCATTATGGCTAATTAACATTTTAAAGTTCTTTGACATTAAAAGAACCAAACCAAATATATCTTCTTAAACTG
Source organism: Stegophilus panzeri (assembly GCA_024331685.1). Lineage (NCBI taxonomy): Eukaryota > Metazoa > Chordata > Actinopteri > Siluriformes > Trichomycteridae > Stegophilus > Stegophilus panzeri. Next base: position 15,660,985 of record JANDJT010000001.1, on the reverse strand, counting down.
GTGTGTACTGGTTAGATACACACTAGCAATTTAAAATAGGCATTTTACAGTGGATTAAACTTGATCGCTGAATTAATTTGATTTCTTAATAATATGCTCAGT
>JANDJT010000001.1:15645069-15655383 GCA_024331685.1 Stegophilus panzeri | reverse complement strand
ACATGAAAAGATATAATCAAATATTTACAAAAATGTGAGGGGTGTACTCACTTTTGTGAGATACTGTATATTAAATTCTGTACATTTTATAATTTAATTAATGTAATGTTTGTTACTTTCCTAATTAGACAGCTGAATTCTCTAGTTCAGGCAAAGGTAATATGTTTACATTAATGGCTGGCTAATTTTGATTAAAATTAAATTGAAATTGTTTGTCTGTGTACGTTTGCAGGTAGATGATGATGAGCCAATATGTGCCCGAGATAGATGGACTTTGAAAATAAATGAAGAAATGGTTTGTGTGTCAAAGCAGGTAAGAACAGCTTTTTAAATTTAGTACTCAGATTTCAATTTCAATTCTGCATTCATGTAAATTTCAGTTGAAGCAGTCTGAGTTGCATTCATTGTCTGTTTTTCTGTAAATAGGAGTTTGTAACCAAAGAAAACGTTGTTACTGACGCTGGCATTGAGAACTCGGGTAAGCTTTCTCAGATGGGTTGAGACAATCATCAATTTATAATTTAATTATTTATTTTTAGTTTGTTCTACAGATTACAGTACTACAGATCTACAGTGCATTTATCATAATCTTGATGTCACCTTTAGTAACACTAGTATTAAAATAAACAAAACAAATATAATGTCATAAAATTTTACTATTTCACATACTTTCTGTTTTGGCACTGATAGATCTGAGCAAAGAGGAGATGCTGGAGAATTCACAGTTCATGGTAAATCTTTCAAGAATATTGAATATATTAGAAAACTGAACCTGGGTTAATTCTCAAAGCCAGTGCTTTTCTCAGTGACAGAATAATCCAATTTAAACACAGCAACAGGCTGTTGATGCCAATGTAAAGTTTGGACAGAACAGCTTATAAATGGGTTTTCATAATCATTCATATTTTCTACTATTTTATAATAATAATAATAATAATAATAATAATAATAATTTAAAAAGACAATAACACTATGAAATAAGACAAATTGCATTATGCAGTGACCAAAAAAGGTAATAAACAAACTAGAACTTGTTTTATACTCTTAACAGGAAATTTTTAACACTATTCCTTATGAAGCATTTTCAAACTCTTGGCATCTTCACAACCAGCTTCGTGATAGAGCTTTTCTTCAAGTTCCCAAAGAGGTTGAGCATCTGTTGGCTTCTTTTCCTAAGTTATAAATGACAATTTGTTTGAGGAGACTTTATTTTAAGAAAAAAAACCCTAATTATTAAAACCTTGATTCAGAAATAAATCTGTATGGTTATTAATTTCACTTTTTAATTTTTCTTTATCACAATGCAATGGCAGTCAAAAATATACAGTATATTCAGTCTTGTGTATTCAAACTTTTGACTGCTAGTGTGCATTAACTTGCACTACAAATAATCAACTCTGTAGTCATAGTCCCACAACAGGCAGAAGGAAGAAGAACAGCAGCAATTCTCCAAATTGTTAAGACTATCTTTACTTGCAGTAGACTGCTTACTGTTATGTTTTAGTTTGCAGTGATTGAAACAATTCGAAACTGTTGGCACTGTAGCAGTTGTGTAAGACTGTGTACAAAGAACTGGGAAGACGAACACCTGTAAAAAAAAAAAACATTCTACTAAAAATATAATTCAATGATCTACTGGAATTCATGTAGACTGTAAAAGTGAACGATGCATTTTATTTAAAAATACAATTAATATATTTTCAACTTGTTATACCCGTAGGCTTCTTAATGGAACCTGTGATAGATTTAAGTCTGTTTATGTTATACAGGCAGACAGTCTTGTAAAGAAGACAGCTGATCTAGATGTGACTACCAGGAAAACAAGGAGCGGCCGAGTCTTCAACTCCTCAGTAATAAGAGAGATATCTCTATATCTTTTTTCATGCAAGGAATAACACACGATAAACTGTGCTGTTATACGAAAATAATGGAGGCCGGGGGTGTAAAGTGCATTATTTACATGTAACAGCATAGTCTGGAGTGTGTTATTCCACTTATATCACAGCGATTTGCCAACAGTTACAATGTTTCATTTATTGACAAATACCACATCATGCATTTTAACGATTTACAGTTAGAGAATTGTTGTTGTGGCACATCCGAGAAGCAGATTAGTTCCTGTTCTCACCTACATTATAGTTCGATAAACATTCACACAGCAGCCTCTCTCTCTCTCTCTCTCTCTCTTTCTCTCTCTCTCTTTCTCTCTCTCTCTCTCTCAACCAAGAATTCTGTAAATGTTAAATAACTGTCGCCTAACAAAAAACGTCACAACATCAATGATTACAAATTTTACTTTGTTAAACAACAACACATGTTTAAAATAGGTTTATTATTGATCTTTGATCATGTGGACCATCTGCTATACAAGTCCCTGTGTATGAGCTGTTACAATGTTACTATAGAAACAATAACATATTAGAACGAGCACGTTAATATTAACCTATCGTTCATGTTACAGCCAGAAATACTGTCCGAGTCAAACATTCAACCGTGCTGTGGTATAAACAATAATAATTATTATTTTTATTATAGAACATTTCATAATACCATATTCATAAGGCTGAATTTTATCTTACATATTGATGTCAATTGTTTGTTTATTTTGGGATTATAGTGCAATAAAGGTGGTACTGTGCCTTCATCCACAGCAAAGAAACCGGTAAGCTTAAAAACTCTTGTAAACACAGCCCTGCTATGGAAAACTGCAGACATACACATAATGCATAGAGCAGTATTGGGAGAGGGAAGTGAGAAGTCTAAAGTCTAAAAAATATCTCAATCTAAAAACTCTACTTGATTTTGTCTTCATTATTACTCTTACCATTTGGTGCAAATATGATCACAACTGTTAACTGTAGCTCAAAATTGTAGCATCTAAAATATATGTATGCTGTTCTCTTCGTAGGTTTCTCAGTTTCAGTTTCCACTTAGTCAAGACCCTTTGCCTGCTGCTCCAAAGAGGCGCAAATTCAGTGTACCTAAAGAAAGCCACTGACACTGTGCTACAAAACATTGTAGTGTACCCAGAACAGCTGGAGCATATTAGCCTACACTGTATGATGAAATATTGTAAAACAACAAATGCTCACAGTAGTTTTGTCTCTGAACTACATAGCATGAATTCCAGATGTTACACGATATGTTGGCATGGATTAATAGTAGTTAATGGTACTTGTGTTTCAGGGATGATGTGTTTGTTTTTACATGTTAAATAAGTCAAACCTGTTTTCAAGCATACAAATAGCAATTGTTTTGATACTTCAGTATCCAACATGTATTGTTTTATTTGAATTATAAATGCATATTTACTTGTTTTAATGTTAATATATTTCAGACTTTTGAAAATAAAGATATATTTCTGAGCAAATCGGCAAGAGTCAGTTGTTGCACTTTTAGGATTTATCTTTTATCTTGACTAGCATTAGGGATAAATAATAGTAGTCCACTAGATGGCACCAATAGCATTATTCCAGAAGACTAGAGCAAACACTAAATGAGACATAGACCTTATTTGATTATTGTATTCAATATGGCCTTGTTTGATTTATCATGACTCAAAAGTGAGTATCATCTAGGCCACATGAAGCATCTACTTGCAGCACATGGGGGGGGGGTTACTGTTGGTACTGCACCTTTCAGCCACAATTTCCTTAGGGATAAGGTTACCAGAGTCTTTTAACCTAAATACAGTGCTGTATTACCTAGCAAAACAAGGTAACAATTGCATAAGCTGTCATGTATGGATTAAGCAGTTGAGTGTATAAAATAATTTCAATGTAGGACATCCAATGTCTTTTTTTTAAGTACAAAGAATTGTATTGGTTGGGTTATGGCCCAGTTCACATTTATTTATTTATTTTTGCTTGTTTTTGCAGAGAAAATTGCAACAGCAATTTGCAATATCTCCTCAGCCAAATAGCCCTCCAAGGGTTTACTTGGATTGATAAAATAATGCAAGACAAGGGCATGTTAAAACAGTAAAGATATGGGATTCTTTGATGATAAGCCAGTAACAGTCTATGGTTGCACATTAAAGATAATTATACCAAAGCAATACCCAGAGCTTTATCTCTTTGTGGGTAGTCCAGCTGTGAAATATATACTTCCGTACTACACCTTAAACTGTGTCTTCTTTAATAATTTTCCTTCTGTTTGCTTCTGCTTGTTTAGATATGCCCAGCTGCACTACACCTGTCTAACACTGATCAATACTACTGCAAATTAGTCACTTATACACACACAGACCCATAGAGTGAGGGTGAGAGGCAGAGTTCATTAAATAATCCATAAACAGACATGCTGAAATACTGTGTTGTGATGCCCAGTTTGAATAGCCAGCTGAGAAAGTGACATGGTATTATTTATAGTGTATTATAGAAAGCCTGTGTAACATTCCTGCTTTAGCCAAAAGCAGTACTCGATTTTATGAATGAAGGACAAAATGTGAGAAAATGCATGCAGCTTGTAAGACATTTGTTTTTATTTTTGCTCATATGATACATGATTCACTAGCAGCATAGAATACCTTCAAAAATAATGCAAAGCATGGACATTATTCTTGAAAACCTCAGATAACACAGGGGAAATCTGAATTAAGTTGAGAATTCTCAGTCAATTAAGCACAAATACCAAATATTAGGGGATACTTCATGAGCATACCAAAAGTCTAGTTGTTCACTCAAGACCTGTTTGGTGTGGCTGAGGAGCTCAAGACTCACACTCAGAGCTGTCAGGCTGATTAGAGACAGGGAGAGCCCTGAGCATGTTCAGAGATCTGAGCTGTTGTCAGGCCATGAGGGGGAGGCAGAGTGTTATTCCCCCTCAGGGCTTCTACAGTATGCTAGGAGAGCAAAAGGAGCTCTGGACATTTAGCAGGGGACCCTGATCCCCTGACCTTGCCAGAAGGGCAGCAAATGTTTTGCTGCTGAATAGTAATTCTTCAGCGCAGTAGCTTGCCTATCTCCTATCCCCTCACAGCATGCTTTGATTGAAATAGAGACCATGGGCTTTTCTTTATAATCTATGGATTCTGACTTATTTGTGTAAATAATAATGCAAGAGCAAAAAAAAATGCCAAAGGTCCTAAAGAATCAAACCAAATGCCAATTCATTATTTTAAGGTAATATTCACTAGATACAGTTGTCAAGTTTTGATCATCATCAAGTCAAAACACAAAAAGGTTGTAGTCACTACCATATTTCATTCATTTATTCATTTAGTCAGTCAGTCATTAACCATTTCATCCTGGTCAGGGGTGCAGTGAAGAAGCCTATCCCAGGAACACTGGGCATAAAGCAGGAATACACCCTAGATCTCACACATCAGTTCATCGCAGGACACCACGAACACACTCACATCCACACACTCATTCACACCTACAGGCATTTAATTTAACAGGCATAGAATAGCCAATCTACCTGCAGTTGTTTTTGGGTGGTGGAAGAAAACTGGAGAGCTCTGAGGACAAGAACGTGTTCAAACCAGAGCCCTGACCAAGTGGTTTTTAAAGGAGGCTAAGTTGAATTTATTTCAATCACAAATCACAGCTTGCTTGCACATTTTACAACCTTACAGTAAAAGCTGTTCAGTTTGTTAGTATTGCCAGCTCCATCAGGTTGCAATGATCATTTGCTAAATTAATTATTTATGTTATCAATATTCCAGTTGTGCTAAGCAGCTTGCTAGGCAACATTCGTTTGACATTTTTTTTTATTTATTTAAATTGTGCACTAGTTTGCCCTAGTGTGTGTGTGTGTGTGTGTGTGTGTGTGTGTGTGTGTTGGAAGTGTGTGTAAGTAGTCTTCATGAGCGTGACTTTAGATGCCATAAGAGAAAAAGTGTGCTCATTCATCAAGTCATGATTCATAGTCTTGGGCGTATCACATAGTCAAAGTGGTAGATCCAAGCAGCTTTCAACTTTTAACTGTTCATCTTGTTCAAAGGTTGCTGAACCGTCAGCAATTACTGGGTAATAAGAACAGCCTTAGTTTTCTAAAAATGTAATAATCTGTGCATTAGTTAACTTTTGATGTGAAATAAAGTTCCTTTGTCCTTGAAGAGAAAAGAAAATGCCATAAATATGCCATATCTTTTAAGTCTTTTCCATTTCCGAGTCTGAGGTACTCGCGTCATTTATCTCAAAATGGCTGCTTGTAAATACGAGTATCTGACTTGCACGCGAATGCAGCATTATATCCTAGCTACTTTTCTTTCCAGTCTTGTCAGCTTTGTTTGCACAATAAGAAACTTGACTAATGTTTTACGTGTTAACTAACCAAGCACATGCCATTAATCACATCAAGAATGAATTTTAACAAAAAAAAACAAAATTTACAACCCAGTCCTCTCTTTCATAGAGGTTCATTGTTTGAACTAACCTTGAAGCTTCTATTCTAGTTTTACTTTTTTGTATTGGAGTTACTTTGTGCGTTTGTGACTCTTCAGTCCAGGGATGGTCTGTTATTGGTGGGGATAAATAGATCGTGGGGCAGAAGGGTTTTTTTTTTTTCTTCTTCTTCTTCTTCTTCTTTTTTTAAACCCAGTTTCTAAAACAGATATCCCTGTTTGTGCTTTAAAATACAGGTAATAATCTGTGAATGAAATGTTGTACAAATCAATGTCTGAAAATAATTCTTAAAACTTTAACCTATTTTTGTTCATCTGCCCTGAAGTAACATAGTCGCATGCTGTAGAAATGCTTAAGCAGGTGCTCGTTTCTTTTTTTTTTTTTTTCTTCTTTGTTTTGGCTCTACTGATCTCTGCTACGATGGTGAAATGTGGTAAGACCTTATAACAGCTGAAGCTTAATTCCAGTCACTTCTCCCACACCGTGTACACGTCGTTTACTTTTACTGGCAAAGCTATGCACCCAAGTGTAAAACTGAACGAGACCTACACAGTTCCTGTGAAGTTCCTCTGCACCTGTGCACCAGTAATGATTCTTCAAATGTAAACGGTTACCAAGACATCTGTTCTACGTTTTCGTTCAACTTCAAATTAACAGGAATAGGTCCAAAGAAACTCTGTTCCGGTTTCCTGTGTCTTGAAAATGGCATCTGAAATGGCAGATTTTTCTTCCCCCCTCCCCCACTGTAAACAGATGCACTTTCTTTGATAGTTGTGACTTTCTTTTCTTTTTTTTCTTTTTTTTAAATGTTTCTCTCTCTCTCTCTCTCTCTCTCTCTCTGCGATAATGTACAATAATTGTGATGTATTTGTGTGTGCTGCCACCAGTAAAGATTAATTGCAGTTCAATTAAAATGGATTCCCCCACCTTATTTGCTCATCATTAATCAACTGTCATAATATATCATTAACTGTAGAGCTCTGCACTCCTCACCTTTTGTATTTAATTTCAGTCTGTTGGTGTACCACAGAAAGCTGGATGCAAGATAGATACTATATTAAAATGTACTGTTATTTAAGATGTAATAAAAAGAAGTTTGAGATGTCTCTTTGTTTGGATGTTTTGCTAGAAATCCCAGATTGGCTTTAACAGTCGTAGGGCTTTCATTAGTAAGTCAGGTGTTACACTAACATAAACTTTAAAAATAAATAAAAAATTCAGTTGAATCACAGTAAACGCTTACACAGTGGAACACCAATACTTGTTTCTGTAAATAGTCAATGAAATAGGTGGCTCTCAAGATCAGTGCAAATTCAAGACCTACTGTTGGACATCTCCCAATAAAACTGTTTTTAAATGTTACCCTATATAGCAAATGTAAAGTACAAAGGTATTTTCTGTTACAAGCATAAATCATAACAACTTATTCAAATTCCCAGTGTTTTTAAAAAAAAAAAAGTTCTTGGCACACTTCCTGTTGCACTGAAAATGGGAAGTGGACAGTTGCTGTATGTCATACTGGCACGTTTAGAAACTTTTTTCACATGGTTTAGTTTACTTGAGTGCTATTTACCCAGAAAACAGGAGATACTCCTGTTTATTTAAGGTTTATTTAAGCCTGCTGGCTTATTTTCATAAGAGTGTTATGTAAGTAAGGTTCTGATGAAACGCAGTACTATGATATTAAACATGCTCACAGCACAGGATAACCAACTTGTTGATGGGTGGTTTTTTTTTTGTTTGGTTGGGGTTTTTTTTTTTGTTTTGTTTTGGTTTTTTTTGTATCAGTTACGAAACTTCCTAAATTTAAATTCAGTTTGTGTGTACAGCCCTCAACTTCTCCACATACATCATATGTACTGCTAAACAAGGACGTTCGTCATCGTTTCCTGCACTGATAAACAAAACCCAACACTTGTTTACATAATTCCCATTCCTTGTTAGAAGTTGTTTAAGGGCAGTTGTAGCAAAGTACATTTTTTTATGTGAAAAATTTTTGTTAAAAGATTTTGTGAATTGTTTAGTCTTTACTCTAAATCTAGATGTTCTTCATCCTTGTAGAGATGGGCTCACCTTTTCAGGGGAAGTACAAGTCATCTTATTTATTGTTCACTGTGCTGTTCCAGTGTCATATAATCCAGTGGTTCTCAGAATGGGGTCTGGGAATCTCCAGGGCTCTATGAGTTATATATTGTATTTTAAACTTTTTCATTGGAGGAAATCACAACCCATTATTATCACTGTTCTGTTTATTGTTTAGTTCTTATAGGTATTATCCTATTTGATTGGTCACTTGAATTGAATGTACAGTATGTAAACTAAAGCTCAGTCATTCAAAAAACAGTTGGCCTGTAAATAACATCTGCTTGGACTTTTTATTTGTGATTTAAAAAAAATCAAATGCTTAATGGCTGAAATAAATAGCCAAAATATTATTACACTCCTGTAAATAATAAGCCAAATTTGTCAGCATGTAAGTATTGAATCCCTTCAGATTAGTACTTGGTAAAATCATCTTTTTCTGCAGTAACTGCTTTAAGTCTGTTGGGGGAAGTTCCTTTTCCTGGCAGATTTGCTCCAGGTTCTTCAGGTTGGATGGATGGATGTTTGTTGACTGCAATTTTCAGACAGAGGTGGCTCCATCACAATGGGATTGAGATCTGGACTTTGATTTGGCTCCTATAGAACATTCACCTTTTTGTTTTTAATCACTCCTGCATTGCTTTGGCCTTGTGGTTGGAAGGGCACAAGTACTAAGACTAAAGCAGGTTCTCTTGTAATATTTGCCTTTCTTTTGCTCCATTCGTTCTCCCTTCAGTTTTGAATGACAGGTTTTCAGGATGAAAAGCATCTCCGTGATGCTGCCACCACCATATTTCACTGTAGGGATGATGTTATCTGAGGCACGGCCTGTGTTATGTTTACACCACCCACACTGCTTTTTGAAACTTGTCTTGAATAAATATCTTAATCCTGCTCTCATCACACCAAAATAAAAACCCCACATCTTCACTGGGTCACTCTTGTGCTTTCATATGGCTCTCCTTGAACAGCAGCTTCTTTTGAGCTGCCCTCCTATACAGTCCTCAATTATGTAAAGCTTCTGAAATGGTTGTTTGGTGCACCTTCACTCCACACTCAGCCACTATACTCTGTAACTCCTTCAGAGTGATTGTTGGCCTTATTGTGACTTCCCTCACCAGTCTCTGTCTGTTTTAATGCTGAGTTCTGAGGTACACACTCAAATGATCCGTTTGAATTAATGTGAATTAATTGTGTGCTTTCAACTATGTGGCAAAATGTGGTATCATCTGATGAGACCAAAGTAGAACTTTTTGGGTATAATTCTAAAACATACTTTATACACTCATTGAACCCTTTATTAAGAACACCTGTACACCTGCACATTCATATACAGTCATGTGAAAAAATAAATACACCCCAGGGAAATTGTTGGCTTTTTTGACATATTTAGACAAGCAAACATTTGATCATCTTTGAAACTGTCTATTAATAAAGTTGATCAACTTGAACAAAACCACAAGGAAAATTAACTTTATCATTTATTCAACAGAAATATCAATAGATGTGATATTCTTCTGTGGAAAAAGTAAGTATACCCTCAGAAGCTAGTATTGCCCCCTTTAGCAGAAATAACTTCTTGTAGGTGTTTTGCATAATTGTTGGAATTTTTGACTACTCTTCCATTCAAAAGTCTTACATTTGCAAGATGTTTGAGGGTTTTGTTGGGTTTTTTTGCATGTACTGCCTGGTTCAAAGACTTCTTGGAGAATTGTTTGTGCATCAGATGGTCTGCTCTTGGGCTGAATTTGCTGGGATGGCCAGTCCTGAACAAATTGTCAGTCATTTGAAATCTCCGACATTTATAGATGATTTTCCTTACAGTGGAATGATGTATTTCAAATAATTTGGAGATCTTTTTAAATCCCTTGCCAGACTCATA
>JANDJT010000001.1:15633268-15644969 GCA_024331685.1 Stegophilus panzeri | reverse complement strand
CTTGCCGCCTCCGCCAGAACCAACATCGGTTTGCATGGCTGCCGTTAGTGATCTCCCTCCGCCACCTCCTCCCACTTCTACTCCTCCACCCAAGAAAAAGGGAATAGATAAAAAGGGATCAAAAAACATATATCCTGAACTCGACACCGACAAAGAATCTGACGATGATTATGATGAGGGAAAAGTAATCGACCCTCCACCCTTTAAGGGTCCAAAAGGCAGTGGAAAACAACAGAAATATAAGGAGCAATATATGTATGGAGACATATCTCCCAACAGTTACAATTGTCATATGTATTGATGTGCTTCTGGTTATTTAGTTAGCCATTTAAATTAACAGTAATATTAATACCTAGCAACTCTGTTCCCCTTAAAATGCCTTTATATTTAAATGTAAGCAAATCTGTGATATTGGCCATGTTAACTGTTAAAAGGTCAGATTTTCCTAATCCCCTAATCTCTTAGTGAAGCATGTGTTCAGATGATATTCCAATGCATTTGATCTAAAATATATCTCAAGATTTTGCACACTTGTGGAATCCATGCCAGCTCAAGTGCAGACTGACAATAAAGGAAAACAGGGACATACCAAATACTAAGAAATTCTGAGTTTCATGTAAATATTTAAAAGATTCCACCAAGTTGTTGTCGATAATTTAATTTGTAATGAAAATAGCTGTATTAAATTAGAAAAGAAGACTTCAAGTGCATAAATATAGAGCCCATACCACAAGATGCAAACCACTCATGAGCAGTAAGAATCAGAAGGCCAGATTGGAATTTGCAAAGAAATACAGAGATGAGCCAGAAATATGGAGAACAAAAGGATCTGCTCATGATTAAAAACATAGAAGCTCATTTTTCAAGCATGGTGAAGGTAGTGTCATGGCTTGGGCTTGCATGGCTGCTTCTGGACTGGCCTCACTAATCTTTATTGATGATGTAACTCATGATGGTAGCAACAGAATGAATTCAGAAGTCTACAGAAATAAGCTGTCTTCTAACTTACAGAAAAATGCATCCAATCTAATTGGGAGGAACTTCATTATGCAGCAAGACAATGACCCAAAAAGCACTGCCAACTCAACAAAGGACTTCATCAGGGTGGAAAAGTGGAAGGTTTTAGATTGGCCAAGTCAATCACCAGACCTTAACCCAGTTGAGAATGCATTTCTGAAGGGTGTACCTGAAGCCTGGAAAAGCAACACAAAAGAAAAATGCAGTTTGGTGATGTCAGTGGGTCACCGGCTTGATGCAGCTATTGCAAGCAAGGGATTTGCAACCAAATATTAAGTGTTACAGTATTTATTTTAATTTACTTTAAGAATATCTGGTGCTCTACTTTTTCTCACCTAAAAATTGAGTGGTCTGCCACCAAAGGTGCCATGTTTTAAGTTGTTTAGCACAGCTACTTAAACCCAAATGTCTTCAATGTATAGCGAAAACAATAGAATTGGTCTTGCTGTTCCAATACTTTCAGAGGGGACTGTACACTCACTGAACACTTTATTAGGAACGCTATACTAATACTGGATAGGGCCTCCCTTTACTCTCAAAACAGCCTCAGTTCTTCGTGGCATAGATTCCACAAGATGTTGGAAACATTCCTTTGAGATTCTGGTCCATGTTGACGTGATTGCATCACACAATTCCTGCAGATTTTTCAGGTGCACTTACATGCTGTGAATCTCCTGTTTACCACATCCCAAAGGTGTATTGGATTCAGACTGGTGACTGGGAAAACCACTGAAGAACAATGAACTCATTGTCATGTTCATGAAACCAGTTTGAGACGACTACTGGAAATAGCCATTAGACTACTGGCTACTTCCAGAAGTAGTCATTAGAAGATGGTAAATTGTGGCCATCAAGGGATGTATATGGTCAGCAACAATACTCAAATAGGCTTTGGCATTCAAGGCAATGAATGATTGATATTAATGGGCCCAGTGTGCCAAGAAAACATTCCCCACACCATTACACTACCTCCACCAGCCTGGACTGTTGATACAAGGCAGGTTGGGTCCATTGGTTCATGTTATTGGCGCCAAACTCTGACCCTACTACACTTTTTCCCAATTCTGATGGTTGATGTCAACATTACCTAAAGCTGCTGGCCTGTATCTGCATGATTTTATGCACTGCACTGCTGCGACACGTTTGGCTGATTAGAACATTGCATGAATGAGTACTTGTACAGGTGTTCCTAATAAAGTGCTCAGTGAGAGTACATTGCCTAATGATCAGGTAAGGAAATATTACAAGTAAATTCCCCTCTAGCCTTTGACCACTGACACTCACACTGAGTGCTTTTTGTGTGTGTATTACGTTAAATTAGCTGTGCAGTACATGACCTTGGGCTCGATGTATTTGTCATTACACAGAAAAGCATCAGTCCTGTCACTGTGGAGTGTGCACGTCTGTGTATGATCTTGAACTACAGCCACAGGCTTGGCACTGACTAATTTTGGCCCTAGACCTCATATTGACAGGCTGAAATTGTTAATATGGCAGATGATATATTAGTATTGACTGATGTAAGAATGCTGCTGCTGGACAGAAGAGTTCAGAAGAAGCAGGAGCAAAACAAGTACTTCCTGTAAAAGTTCTGATCCATGATCAGTATTCCTGTACTCCTGTAAACCTATTTATTTTAAAAAATCAAGATACTTTCAAAAACACTAACTTCCTCTAGGTTAAGTTGGTTAGCCAATTTACCAAACAGTTTATTATTAATATGCAAATATTTTGCTCTTCTGCAATTGACCCAATGTTTGAAGAAACAAATAAGCACTGCTATAAAATCTAAAAATATTTGGGATTTCTGAAAATTATTCATGTAGCCTAACAGATCATAAATGTTTTTGTTAAGTGTACAGTAACTATTAATCTATTTGATCAATCTAAACTAGTAGCAAAGTTGAAGCAAATTTGCATGGTTGTTTACTGATTATTTAAACTTTCAAGCAATTATTTCAGGTTTAGGGAAATCTTATGCATTACCCTGTGTTTATGTTAAAAGGCATACTTCTGTACTACAGTCTTTTAAGTTACCTCATTTGGGTGTTTTAAAACCTTATGGCATGATACTAGTTTTTACTATGATATATTATTGTAACTATCCATCCATCCATTTTCTGTACCGCTTATCCTACATAGGGTCACGGAGAGCCTGGAGCCTGTCCCAGGGGACTTGGGGCACAAGGCGGGAGACACCCTGGACAGGATGCCATCCCATTACAGTGCACAATCGCACACCCACTCACACCAATTCACACTATTATTGAAACTACATTTATTTAATTCATGTAATTAATCATTTATTTGTGCCTATATTAAATTAAAACATTAACATATTCATAGTCAAACCTAGGATACTATGTGAAAAATATTTGTTTTTTGAAATTCATTGCTTGTTGTGAAAATTAATTATTTTTCTTGGGATAGTTGCTGCCACACAGGACCAGTGTTCCTGGATCTATCCTGAGCTCAGGTTACAGGCTTTGTGGAGTTTCACAAACTGTGTTCGTGTGAGTTTCCTCCGGGTTCTCTGGTTTCCTTGCACTGTCAAACCAGGCCTATTGGCTATACTGTCCTAATTTTCCTGTTTGTGTGTGTGTGTGTATGCACATAGTGCCCTGCATTGGCATCCCACCCATGGTGAATTCTGCTTATCCTTGAGAATACAAGGATAAATGAAAATGAATGAATGGATGGATGGATGTGTTTCTCATCCACATCAGAGGTTAATTTTTTCATTATTATGTACCAGTGTACGGGTTCATATGTTCAAATTTACAATTATCAAGTTTTATCAATGAAGAAATGTATATCGACAATTATAGTGATAAAAGTACAGTATGACAAACCTACGATTTAAGTAAAAGTAATTTGGGTTTTCTGGAATGCTCTGCCTGTGATAAAAATTACTATTTACTAATTACTATTTTTTTCCCCCCATCCACTTCAAATGTTCATTTTTAAGTAATACGTGTACTTGTTTACTTGGTTAATATTTTAATGTATAATTAATGTACAGTATAAGATGGAAATTGTTTCTGTGGAGAAATATATCTTGATTTATAATTTTTCTTGTGACAAGAAATCTAATATGAGATTTTACTTGAGATATAAAAACACTCAAATAGCAGAAATGGCTTTGACTTAGGCTAATACTGTTAATGGGTGCCCCTTTTCATAGGTCTATAGATTTATTTAAATTATAAGCCAAGAAGCCTATCTGTTGTATGCTACATATCAACACGAATGTTATTCTTATTTCTACTTCTAAATGTCTTCCTGATCAGAGCAGCTGCTTTGGGAAAACTATACGTTTCTTGGGAAAACTAAAGGCTCTTCAGTAGGTCTGCCCTATATTAGCATATAGATTAGCATGAACCGCTCGCATTAGGAAGCGTTAGGAAGCGCAGTTTGCATTAGCATGAGCGTCTGTTCCAGGAAGTTCTGTAGTGTGTGCACTACAGAAAGTTCAGCGCGCGCACACACCTACAGAGAGAGCGAGAGAGAGAGAGGGAGGGAGAGCGCTGGAGGCGGAGAACACTTTCTCTCCCTCATTTCTTCTATCCCACAAGGCGGCTGACTTCTGGCCCGCAGGACGGGTTTTCTTCTCGGCGGGTTCGGGAGGGCGTCCGCTCCGCTCAGCCTCACACTGCTGCGCGCCACCATTTCCATTTCCGCCTCGGGCTAAGTGCCATTTCCGGTAGCGGCACAGTTTCCTGAAGCGCACAGGACACAGACGGTTACAGAACTCTATATACCGCGGTTCAACTGAACCAGTCCCCGTGAATGAATCCCAGATGCTTCCTATAGGAAGAGTGTAGAGACCACTGTTTCATACCTAGGTGCCATTTGGGATTTAATTCGGCCTCATGTCCACACATCCAAGTGACACCCGAACTAACTGTATTTTAGCCCACGTCCTCGTCTATTTTCGTGCCTGTTTCTTGGCAAGCATCCAAGAAACCACTGGCTGAATGTGGTAAAAATGTGAAATTGTGAAAAGGCACAGTGAATTGTAAGCCAGGTTACTGACCAGGCTACAACACACTTTCATGGTTGCCTATATGAGAAAGAAATAACTCAGAAGACACTGCTTTGATGTAGTGTGTGGAGGTAAAGAGAAAGATGTAACGGACATCTCAATCATTTGGGTAATGTTTCTCAGCAGTGGCCATAAGCAAGGGAAGAGCCTTTGTCCAGGCCTTGCTTTCATTTCCAGCACTGCAGGAATTGTGATGGCCGTGCCTGCAGGCAAAAGAAACACCTTAAGGAGGACCACCTTTAAATCCAGCGTGCTGTGACTCCATCCATGACCCCTAGCTGGAGGGATCCCTCAGGCCAGATTTAAACGAGCTCCCTTAGGTCCTCCATGGTGCCTCTCCCACCCTCTCCACACTTACTGCAGCACCTTGGCCCATGCTTGCTGTCACGCATATTTGCATGATAACCAAAAAGGTGGTCAGAGAGTAAATGGTTCCACTTTAGGTAAATGCTGCCTGGTGGTTTGCATATGTAGAGAGGGAATTGAAGACATTTGAATTAAATGTGACAGATGTTATTCCATATGGAGTGCACTGCGTCTACCACAGGACAGAGCCGAACAAATCTAGACTTTTTTTTCAGGTCTAGAATGGCGTCATATCACTTAGGAGTGGGATCAATCCCATTTCTGAAAAGCTGGCAATCCATTATTTGAAAACGGGTCTTCTCAGTTAATAAAGAGGACGATTTTTTTCCACTATATTTTTCTTTTTACATGAAAAGGTCCATCTGACATTTAGCTATTGTTTCTCATCTTTTTGGTTCTTCTTCCTTCTCACTATCATTATCACTATTATTGAGGCAGTGTGAGACACAAGGCAAAAGAGGCATACAATATCAGCCTATTGATCCACGCCCATCACGGCAGAGAAAAAACCTGGGTTCAGGGGCTGCACAATTCCAACTGGACACCGCGATCGATAGGATACTCTATCAGCCGTTGCCATGGCAACTCGCCGAACAAGGACAGAGCCCCGCCGTTTATTTACACCTGTCTACCCTTTCACAGCTTTTGCTGCAGGTCTTAGAACAGTGAAACAAATGAATGAAGATGATCTGCAGACCAGTTTATCAGACATGCACTGTAATATTTTATGTTGCAATGTAAACTTGCAATAGAGAGTTGAAGTAAAGCTGAATTTTTCTTTCCACCCTCCCTCTGTATGATATTTGTGATATTAACAGATTTATGCTTGTACATGCATTGTACAAGTATTTCAGTTTCAGCACATCCTTTTCTTGGCCACATTTGTCCTTTCTTTTTTCTGTGCAAAATGGCGGGATCTTTGCACAAGTGCACAGGTCTTTGCTTTAAGTTGACCCCAATTTGCAGGTCAAGTAAACATGAACAGAGCTGTGCCTGTTCGCACACGATGGGGTAATAAGAGAGAGCCCTGAAAAAAGGACCCATCGAAACAGGGCAACAAAAGTCAAGCACTGCAAGACTAGACACCACCTACAATACATTTTGTGTGGATACATATGTGACTCAAGTGGCACTTAGCTGTTAAGTACTCATTGCAGAGTATGCCCCTGTTCATTATGTTATTGAGACAAAGCTGATTAAGTAATAGGCTACTCTTGTTCCAGCTAAAGGGTAGAGGAACTGTTGGTAAAATTGGAGCTGAGGACAAGGTTTATTAACCACCTCGCTCTGTAAAAATTCACTGTGCTCTTCTGCTAAGAGAGCTTATAAAAGAGTTTGCATGTATTAAAAACAGTAGAGTCTGAGAACCTCTGGCGGAGCACTATTAATAGGCACTGGGTGATTCTAGGCATTCTGAGTGAGTGAGGGAGGGAGGAATGGAGGGAAGAAAGGAAGAAGAGGCAGACACACAGATGCAGATTTAGTTCACTGAACCTGTCTTGTGAGCTGTGATAGAGAAGTATTGACAGATGCACTTCTCTCTCCTTAGCATGCACACAGCTTGTCGGTGTATGTGTGTTTGACTGCTTTGTTCGGTCACTTTGTGGCTACCTGCTACTTCTACATCAGGAAATTTGGCAGACCATGTAGCTCCTTTCAGATACACACACGGCAAAAATCAGTCTACTCCCTACCCCCTCCGATCAATGGTAGTTTCATATGGCCTCTCAGGCCTGCAGTGACGCATGGGTGTGTGCGTGTCTGTGTGTGTGTGTGTGTGTGTGTGTGTGTGTGTGTGTGCATGTCTTATTGATTTATCAACTGCTTGGCTCAGCTTGGCCCAGGACCCTCTCCTATACTGGGTTAGCCTGAAGCTGCAGCACACTGGACTTCTACTAACCCACTGCAGTCTATCGCATGCTGCTCAACAAACAGCAAAACACTCCTAAAAAAGATACTCCAAAACCCTATTGTAGAGTTTAGTCAAATTGTTCAAAGTCATGTAATGTACATTTCACATTACCTGAAAAATACAGGGCCTACCCATTTTTCTACATCACTTGTACTCATTTCATACTGAAACACTAATACTAAAATACTACTGTTAATACTGGTGTTCTCCTACCTGGTTTTTAGCTTTGACTCATCTGAGTTACTATTATGCATATTGACTTGTGTAACATTCAAATTACAGTTGAGGTACTCAGTTGTGTTACAGCATCCTTTTAATATTAACATTTGACTATTTATAATCAACAACCGCATTTTTACAGTTTGCATTTGCATTTTCACAGATTTATCTTTCTATGGAACTGCCTTTTCTGTAAATATGTGACACTATCACAGGTAAAGAGCATAATGTAGGAAACTATAAAACAAGCAAAAAAATTGTCTAAACACCACATGGTAATCCTGTCCTTTTGAAGTGACCCTCTGTCAGCTGAACTGTTAAAGGCACCTTATGGCTCTGACTTGCCCTTGTGTGTCACCTTTGTGGCTTTTAGCCACTCCCAGCCTTTCTCCAAACACATACACATGCACGTGCACACAATTCCTCTGCCCTATGAAGCTCAGAATGGTAAATGTCCAGCTGCCTTTCTCTCCCCTTTCCCCAACATGGGCTTTTTTACTGGTCAGTATTGTGGGGTATTGTGGGGGCCTTAGGGGTTGGCCTTTGTACGTACATGTGTGTGTGTGTGTGTGTGTGTGTGTGTGTGTGTGTGTGTGAGTTCGCAGAAGCTCCATTAGTCCAGCCCCAGCAGCAGCTGGCCTAAAAGAGGGGATTGAGTATCACTGACCTGTCCACAATGTCCAGCTGGGGGGTCACTGTTGTGCCCTCCTCCAGGCACGTGCTGACCAGCCATCTGTGTATGAGTAGGTGGGGGAGGTGGAGTGTGTGTGTGTGTGTGTGTGTGTGTGTGTGTGTGTGTATGTGTGTGTGTGGAATAAAGTGACAGTTGCCCAGTGCTCAAGCTCTTTGGTGACAGCACAGCTGGCATGTAGCAGCAGGCGTGCTGCGTCCCATACAGCCACCAAGCAGTTTTAGCTAATTCTTACAATGGTAGCCATTCATACTCATGAATATTATCATGTTTGTTAGTGATTCACAGAAACTACTGCATTTCATCAGAACAACACTAACAACTCTGGCTAAGAAATACGTAATTTTATGACATAAATTACACCCCAAAAAATTACACACATTTTACAAATTCCAGTGTATAAGAACTTTCATACTGTCCATGAAAGCATACATTATGAAAGATTCCAAAAGCCTTAGACTGAAACAGCATTGAGTACATATCATCAAACTTCACGCTCTGCAAACCAGAGCAAATACCCAGCACAGAGAGAGAAGAGGTGGATCTCCACTTATCCATCCTTTTTAGTTCATCCTTCCATTCAGGGTGCCTCAGACCTGATCAAGGCACAGATTAGTACCACAGCTATTCACCATCACCTCTCCTCCCCCACATTTTCATTGCTCTGTCCATCCTTCTGCCTCAAACTGTTTAAGGTGATTGGCTCATGCTCATCCTCCTTGCATGGTCAGCTAAGGTCAATGACCCCAGGCTGATTGTGTGAGGGTAGAATGAAATGGTCATCCAGGATTTGCAGCAAAACAAAGAGATTCTCATTACACATAGACTGAAAAAGAGAGTGAACTTTTTCAATAAAAATTACAAAAAAAGAGTAAAATATGAATAGGCAACTAGTTGATTGAATAAGACATCATTAGATAGCCCATTTCATTATGAGTTTTGTTAAAACACTTTCTTACAACAAATATTGTATATGAGTGTATATGATAAGGGTATATTTGGTATTAGGTGTGCAAAATTATGTACACTTCCTCTCTTCTCCACACTCGTCGTTTGTTTTTACCTTTTGTGGAATGTAATAAGCCTAAAATAATTTACTTAATTAATTTCTATATTGGCTCATACAAGCAATGGACAGTACGTTTGGTGAAGGTTCTGTGTGTTTGTGTGTGTGTGTGTGTGTGCATGTACATGAACACATACATAATATTTGAAATAGCCTGTGGTCTTTGACCCCTGACCTTAGATCTCTGTTGCTAGGTGACTGCAGCATCTCTGATGAAGGTGTGGGTGATGGGGCTGTCAGCCTAAAGGGGGGTCAGAGAGGCAGTGGTCACTCAAACTCCCATGGGACACTTGCATGCGCAAGCCAAAATATCACAGATCATTGCAATATGGTGCAAAGTCTGTCTTAATGATTGGAATGTGGGTCTCTATTTCTATAACTTTTTTTAACATGGTGATTGAAGATGTGTTTTTGTCTTCCTTATATTTGCACATGATTACTATGAACGGAGGAAACCTGATCCTAGTTTAGCCTTCTTACTCTGATACAAATGGGCTCTGATATTTGATATTCCCCTCTGAAAGAGTTCAGTGCTGAAGCTTCCTGAAAGAACTGGGGAAATCAGAGATTCATGCTGTTATGAGTGCATCATAACATTATATTAATAACACTGTTTTTCATCATCAGTCACATCTACCTAGGTGTGTACTTGGGGAAAATTTTATGATATTTACTTTGTCTTATATTTATACAGTAAAATAAGCCAAATAAAAAAATGTTTCTTCAGACAATAAAGATGAAGAGATGTTGGACTCAACCACTCTTATGACAGAACCTCTGCCATATTCACACTGCAGAGACCCTACTGCTAGGCAGAGACAACAGTGCACTCTGAACAATAGCCTTGTGATAAGGCCACTTTGTGTTTGTTGTTGTGTGTTTTGTTTTTCAGCTTTTTTTTTTCCTTGACACTTTCTTCTGTGAGGGAATTCTCTTCATCCTTTGCCATCACTCTCTAGTTGGCCTGCTTGATGCACAGACATTTGTTGTGGGAGACCTTACCCTGGGGTGAGAAAAACACACACTCTTTCAGCTTTCAGAGGTATTTTTATCATGGGGTATATGTGAGGAGAACTATTCTGTCTTTTGGGTTAAGAAAAAAATATTCTCTTTGTGCATTTAGAGCCCTCAGCTTTTTATGGAATAGTGTAGACTGAAATTTCTTCACTTCTTAAAGAATTATATATTTTCTCATGTAGAGAAACATTGGCATTTAAGATTCTGGTATCAATGTATAGAATTTTCAAATGGATGGAGAACTAGGTGTAGGGGATTTTGTGATTGGAAATATGAACAAAAATAAAACAAAAGTTGTGAAATTATTAATACCTTATGTAGAACTGGCCTGATGTGTAACAATGGTCAAGCTAAAAAATTATGCTTCAATTACATCATTATGTTCTTACTCAAGACTGCAAGAGAGAGAGAGAGAGAGAGAGAGAGAGAGAGAGAGAGAGAGAGAGAGAGAGAGTGTGTGTGTGTGTGTGTGTGTGTGTGTGTGTGTGTGTGTGTGTGTGTGTGTGTCCAAAGGAAGAATGGGAGGGAGGACGAGATTGTATCAGTCGTAGGGCCAGGCCATTGAACGTATTGATTAGTTACCTTTCTTATTAACATGCTGATTAAAAAGAGCAGGGGAAAAACACTGAGCAGACACACACAGTGAGTGCTGAGGCATAAGCAGCACAGCACTGAGAGGAGACACAGGATACAGGCGATGAGGAGAAGAGGGAATTTGGAGAATACCAGCTGGTGGAGCAAATAAAATTGCAGAACAGGAGGAAATGGATTCAAATTGCTGACCTTAACCTTGGAGAAGACCAGAAAGAGGGCTATAAAGGGAGAGAGAGAGAGAGAGAGAGAGAGAGAGAGAGAGAGAGAGAGAGAGAGAGAGAGAGAGGAGGATAGATGCACACTGGCTACACTGCGATTTCCATTTCCATCCAGCCAAGGAGTCGTTGTCTTACTGGATTCATTCTTGGGGAGAACACACACACACACACACACACACACACACACACACAGAACACATATTTATTCACACATCCACTCACATGTCTTTCATACACAGTAGTATGTATTCACATATAGAAATATTATCTATTAATATTTGCAGTCCAATAATGCATGTCAGCCATCTGTCTGTATTGCTGATCTTGTATTTCTGGAGGGTGTTACTATTGTAAATGGCAGCAGATAGCTCTTGCTTGATGTTCTTGTAGTGTGTTGTGCTTGGCAGTGAAGTGTAAGTGTGGATGTAAAAGAGGTGTCTGCATTACCCAAGTACAAATAAGTGTAAGTCAGTGCCATTGAAAAGCTACAATTAAATACTCCTGATTTTGCTTTTGGTTGTTGCACTTGAAAGTACTATGTAATTATTATTTTATA
>JANDJT010000001.1:15614168-15624796 GCA_024331685.1 Stegophilus panzeri | reverse complement strand
ATAGAAAGAGAGAGAGAGAGAGAGAGAGAGAGAAAGAGAGAGCTATTATTAGTTATGTGCTGGAAAAAAAAATAGTGTGATTGTCTTTCCGTCCCTTTCTTTGGCTCTCTTTGCCCTGTGAGCTGAGTGTAGGTGTATGCAGGATGCACTGCTTATAATCGAAAAAGAAGATCGAGAGAGAGCGAGACAGAGTGAGTAGCTCAGTAACGGAGCAGGATGGAGATCATTACTCTATTCCTCAGCTCCCTGGCAGTGCAGGGATTTCACACACGAGCACTGGAGCCTGAAGCCCTTGTCTTAAAGTCTAAATGAATAAATGCGATATAAAAAAAAGGCTTGAGTGGCTCTCAGTGTCTCTGCAACATCAGCTAGTTTGAGAGTCATTTAGCAACTCTGTTGATGGGCAAAACAGGCATGCAAGAGCATACGTCTGTCTATAATTCAAATTGACATGGTTGAGATTGAGGCATGATTGTTTAGCCTGCAGAGCCTTAAAATAAACTGTGTATTTGTTCAGTGGAAGCCATGGAAGTCTTGAAAGGGTCAACCAGGCTCTGTAGGTCGAGGAGTCTGAGCAGCATAGATTTAATCAATAATTTCTATCAGCCCATGGCCCAAGAAATCAGCAGGGGGTGGGTCAGAAGTGAGGGAGGTTGAGAGGGGGCAGTGAGGTAGTCCAGTGAGGGATAGTGGGGGGTGGATGAAGAACAGGGGTGCTTTCGATCACGTTTCGGCAACATGAGACAAGAGGCATACATCATGATTAAGGCCTGCTCTCACGATCATAAGAACTCTATGGGTGGATGTTTATGCCTGTGAAAGAGGTGCAGTGCTTTGGATTTATAGCATGGTAATTCCCAGCCTTTTACACATGATTACAACACGAGGAAGCATTAAGTTAATGCTAGGTGTTACGTTAGCAAGTGTTGGCAGGGTGAATGGGAGGGAGACGCTACACTCTACACTCTTATAAATCTGTAACATGTACATATGAAGTGGATAGCAATGTGTGTTAGTTTTATTTCTTTATTACTAAATAGTTTAATCAATCAGGAAGTCAAAATATATGCATCTACTAGTGCTGGCAGCATGAATCAGTGCAAACTGTTAATATTACTTCAACAAGATCTGAGTTGTATTTTTACACTCTACAATCATTCTTTGGTAATTATTAACAACAATACAAACTTTTTTTTTTTTTTTTTTAAATAAGTGACTATCAATTAATAGCATTATTTGTTTGTTTGTTTGTTTATTAATTTATTTTACAAAATACAGCAAATGTTGCTAAAATGTGATCTCAGAGCTCCAGCCAACTGACATGTCAACATAATTATAGACAAAAATGGATAGATTTGCATTTACAGTAATTACAGTTCAGTAATTATGTATTTGTAAAGTATTTTCCTACTTCTAATAAGAAAATTTATTCCACTGCACCACAGAGACAGAAATGTATGAGGTAGCAATATCATTCTTTTAGATAATTCTTTTAATAATGAACTAATAAAATGTACGCCTGAAACACCATTTTAAAATGCAAATTAATTAAATAACTTTACTAATTATGCTAAACAGACTCTTTCTCTTTCTCTGTCTGTCCCTGTCCTTCAGCATGTAAACGGAAGGAACAGGAACAGTCTAAGCAGGAGAGGAACCAGGGACCAAAGCGTACTCGGCTGGTCTTCACAGACTTGCAACGACGTACACTGATGGCGATCTTCCGAGAGAACCAGCGGCCTGCCAAAGAGCTGCAGGTGACCATTGCACAGCAACTGGGCCTTGAGCTCTCCACAGTCAGCAACTTCTTCATGAATGCCCGCCGCAGAAACATCAACCGCTGGAGCGAGGAGGGACGCCCATCCTCCACTGGGTCCTCAGGGTCCAGCACCTCCTCCCCTACTGTCTCCTGCACTACGGCATGATGCGAGAAGAGGACAGATCTCCACAACATGTGAAAGATCTAACATTTCTGATGATGACAGTTTTTTTTTCTTTTTTTAATCAGAGATGTTTTACACAGGAATTAAAGTACAACTGAAACCAAAGATAGAACACTACAGACGAGACAGATTTCTCAGTATAGTTATCAGTATTTAACTGGTAGTTCATCTTTAATTTGGAATAGGACAACTGATTTTCCTTTTAATGGAAGAAATCATGTCTGACTTAATTTCAGTAAAAGGTGATTAACCAAGAACGCTGCAGCAGTTTAGTGAGCAGTCATGTTTGGTATCACTACTTTTGTTTAATACAGAAAACAGTATGAGTATTTTCAAAATCAAGACACATCACTTGGACATTTTTTGCCTAAATGACTTGAGTGCTTTAAGTTCCCTTGATACAATATGTGACGAAAAATATGACCAAAGAGAAATGCCAAAAGAATGCGGAATGATGTTTTTCTCCTTTTTTGAGAAATGCTTGAACGTAACTGTGTGTGGATTTTTAGGGGGTTATTTCATCTTGGATAAATTCTAACAAAAGCTACAGCTCACCCTCCAATCCTGCTGCCCAAAGTTCTACATGGAGATAGTCTGAACCTGTGAGCAGAACTGACTAGCATCCTCACAAACTAAACAGTGAGACTGAATCCTATAGGGATGAAAATGGATCCTCAAGGAGCGGGAGGAGGGGCAGAAGATGCGTTTTAAAGAGTACCCTCAAGAGCACTGATCAATTGATTGGTGAATCTCATGGGAGCTGCTGCAGACAAATACAGACACAGGTACAAAGGTACAAAGAGGAATCCTCTGTAGATGTACAGTGAGCACCGGTTATTAGTATTTGTAATTTTCATCCACTGATATGAACATGACCAGTAGAGAAAACTCCTGTAGATCCATTGCAAGATTTTACTTGGTGCTCATACTGGACAATGGAGAAATTTATCACCCGATAATGGTTTTCTACAAATATCAAGCACACAAGCCATGGTGGATTACTTAATGCCTGTTGTTCAATCTCAAAGGCATATCGTTTATCATACCCAAAAGAAAAAAAAACCTTGGTTATCATTTGTGACTTGAGTTCAAAATCTGAACTCAGTGAACACAAATGTACTAATAGTTTTTATTATTATTATTATTATTATTATTATTATTATTATGCGGTTATTTATGTATTTATGTATTTATTTGCTAAATATTGTAAGTATTTATTTCATCACATGTTTGTCTATTAACTTGTTTCTGATGGGAGTCCCATCATGATACCAAAGACGAAGGTTTGTCCTCCCTGAATGTAGGCTCTGATGTTGTTTGTTTCTGTAACAATGCTAGTGTTCTAACCGTCCATTTGAAGAAAAAAAAATCACATGCAATGCATGCTCAAGTTAGAGCACCTCTGACACACTGAACAAATCTACTGAATCTATACCAGCTGGAAGACTAGAATTGTTGACCAGAATCACATAGAGCTCGCTGGGAATTCAGTCTGAAGGTTCAGCCTGACTGTTGATGCTTTTTTTTTTACTATGTCAGAGGCATCCAAATTCCCAAATGCTTTTTCCATTTTTGCTGGACTAAATTTAGTCAGAATGGATCCATGTGATCCCCTTCAGTTTAAATGCATTGTGCTGTACACATACACAAGCCCTGTGTCTTTTGGGATGTGCGGTGCAGTGTTACATGGGGTTCAGAGGTACAAGACAAAGTTGCAATGCCGTTTTGGCTGCGTTCGCATGTGTCACTCTGTCTTTAACCTTCGCAGGGTGTGAAGTGAGGCCCCCTTCACAGCATGCACTTGAAAGAGGGACCATGAAAGAGGCCATCGACTTTTACTGACATGAAAGAGGCTCTTTTTATGTGTGTCCTGTTGGAGGCTGGGGCCGAAGCTCGCCGCTCACTCAGCCAGACCCAGGGGCTTAGGGCATTCAGAGGGGAGGGCAGATCAGAGAAGGGCTGCATTACCAAACCAAGGGATAGTGAGTGGGGAGGGAGTGTTGGAAAGTGCAAATTAAACTTTAATGATTGACAATTGTAAGCGTGCTGCGAGCAGAACAAGGGCGTCTGCATCAGCGCATGTGTTAACACTCAGCAGTTGTCCGGGTGCAGCAGTTCTCCTAGTGTGGTCAAAGGAGCATTTTAGATTCAGAAGAATTCCTATTTCAGATATGCATGTTGCATCTCTGAACCCAAAACAACATTGGAAGTATAAAGATTAATTGAAAGTAGCAATCTTAGGGAGCCCCTAGTGGTTGAAGATTTTTGTTGTCTCTTAGAAGAAAATGGCTGAAGGTTTAGAAGATAGGCCAGACACAAATACAGGCCAAAGGGGTGTGAAGGAGCTGTTGGAGCTGGTCTGTAAAAACTGGACTGCACTGTGCTAGGGATGTTTTGGCATGTACATGCTGTAAACATACACTCTTGTTAATGTCTATCATTTCTCCTTGCGCATATATGTATACAATACTGTATGGAAGCATTCGTATCCCCATTTGATTCCTGGACAGTGGTTGGCTAATATTTTCTGACTACGACTGTATCCAAGAAACAACCCATTCACTACTATTAAGAATTCATCTACCTCAATTGTGTGTGGTGTAGCTGAAATGTAACTGTACCAAAGATCCCATGCATTCAGGGAGAGTTTGTGTCTCATCTTTTCTAACCAAATGTGCTGGAATCAATCTGAAAGCGCTAATCACAGTTTTATCTACAGACAGAGATAAAACATACATACAGAAGGAAAACATATTAGATGTCTGTGTGTTGACAGGGAAATAAAAATCATCAATGCAGATACCAAATGGGACAATCGAAGCAGGAAAGGGTGGTCTTGCTGTATTTATGATTGTTTATTCTAACCACAAGAGTGTAACCAGTAAAAAAGTAAATAAAAAAAATAATAGGTGACAGTTGAATATAGGTGACTTAAAAGCCAGACTTGACTAAAACTGTAAAGTGTCTGTTCATAATATAGTTACAGCCACTGGACACCTTTTGTAATTTGTCTAAATAGAATATAATTTTAGAAGGCAATGTTACATTGATAGAGAATTTTTGAAGTATATATACACACAACTGAGCTTTCAGCTTGTAGAACTGAAAGACACTTTAGAACAAAAGTTGGCATCTGATTTTCTTGTTAAAAATGTGTTCAATATTGTGATCCCTAAACATATAAAGGTTACAGGTACCAAAAAGCTTTAAAAAAATCATTGCCATTCATTGTGTTTGTGTCAGTTTTATTTGGGACATTTGTCAGTAAGTCATTGTGCCATTCTCTCCTCATGTTAACCTATGAATGTTGCTAACCAACCAAAGGTTTTGAATCATGACAGTCTATGTGTCAATCATAACTGGATGTTGTGTACCAATTTTGAAAAATCCTTTGATACCTCATGTGAAATTGTTTGTGGTGATGTTGCACTAATAAAAAGTCACTTGTAAATTCAGTGGGGTAGAATCATGTTTTCATGCGACAGTTTCAATTTCTGTACAAAAAAATGTCGGTTCAAGAATAAAATCAATGTATTTAGTAAAACAATAACATTTAAGATAAAGATAAAATAATAAAATACATCTGATTTAAAAGTATAGAAATATAGGTGATAAAGAATCTAAGAATATGCTTCTGCTTATCTGTGCTACATGAGTGGGTAACAGGCATAATTTGCAATGCCACACATATTGCCTTTGTTGCGGGCAATGCGGATGTAGCCTCCATCTCCAAATCTAGTACCCCAGCTGTCACAGAAAGACACACACGTAACAGAAAAACTATGGTCAACATTCTTATATATAATGTTTTATATAATGACTGGGTCTTAAAATAAAGAAACATTTCACTTTATAAGATGCAAGAGTACATTTAAATGAAAGCCAAATGTAGATGGTTGCAAAGGAGTGAACAGTCCATTTAGTCAGAAGGTTGTTTTTTTTTGCTATGGAGAAATCAGCCTGTTGTCTTATACTATGATTAAAACTGTAACCTGTACCTGTTTTTCACTAGCCAGTAGTCTTCTCCATTCAGGCTACCATACCCTACAACCAGCACCCCATGGTTTACATTCTGGGTGCAGGTTGGGTCATTGTAGACACCTGTTAAAAAAATTAGACAAAGTATAGATCAAACATAGACCATACTGCAGAGACCATAGCATTTTTAAATCATGTGCATTAAAGTGTCAGTAAAGACATGCCTCATAAGAACACAATCATGCTGAGTATACTACCATGTGGCAAACAGTAATAATTCAATGTGGTTAAAATTCATTAATTCAAATGCAAACTGGACTTATTGTTATGCTATCAACACCTAAATGTTTGTAAAAATACAAAGTCATCAGCTATTTATATTGTTTCGAGACCATTTGTAGTTGCTAAAGTAAGTCATACCACTGTGGTACAAGATGAACATTGGGCGAGTAGCATCAATAGCCACAGAGATGGGTCCAATGGTGGCCACAGCTTGCTTAAGTGCCTCCTCATCACCATGAGAAACATAATTATAACTGGAACAATTAGCAGCACGTTGTGCTTGGTCATACTTGCACTGTCCATCCTGGAAAACAATGAATAAACCAGTAAGGACAAATATTTGCATTGATGCATATTACACACAAGACAAAGTTTTACATTTTAATATAGAGTTTAAAGAGCTAATGTACCATTGCAGTGTAAGGGTAGGCTTCATCAGAAGCTATACCACCGTTGTCAATGACATACTGGAAGGCCTGGGTCATCAAACCTCCATTGCAACCATGGTTTCCATACTTAGAAGAACAATCCACCAAGTTCTGGGGACTGAGAGACTTCACCTGACCCGTAGTCCTCTTTAACTGACCCTCTAGTGCACCAGCAGCACTGAATGCCCAGCAAGAACCACATGAACCCTGACAGGAGGAAATAACATTAAAAGTATTAATAACAAATGTTAGCATAAACAGTGACTGCAGTTTCTCAACCAGCTTCCTTCTGTCAATTCCACACACATTTCTCAGTCTAATGGCCTGCCACCACTGGGGCAGTTGTGGCTTGGCGGTTAAGGCTCTATGTTACTGATCAGAAGGTCAGGGGTTTAAGCCCCAGCACTGCCAAGCTGGGCCCTTGAGCAAGGCCCTTAACCCTCTCCGCTCCAGGGGCACTGTATCATAGCTGACCCTGAGCTCTGACCCTAGCTTCCTGACATGCTGGGGTATGCGAAAAAAAGAATTTCACTGTAATGTATATGTGATCAATAAAGACTCATTATTATTATACAGGAAAAACCGAAGTCAGATATTCATATTTATTCCAACACAATCACCTGATGATATACTATGATGTTGTGTATATATGGATGTTTATTTACCTCCTATTAAAGTCAGGCTTCAGGTGTACATGTGTTACGAAGCATGGAGAGAACACAATGGCAGATTCCCACTCACACAAACTTTATTACAAACAGTTTAAATCAGAACCACATTCACCAGTTTGGACCTATAGTTTGTGTTGCTATTAGCCCAAAGAATCAAACAATCATCAAAAGAGTCTGATTGCATTCAAGCTGTCAATATTAGAGCACGGCAAAACAAAATATTACAAAATATTACCTGGTTCTTGACCTCTGTTACGTATCCCTTTTCCCTCCAGTCAACTGAATCTGGTACTGAGATTCCAGCAGAGGCAACGAATGTAGGAGACCTCCTTGTCAGGTTAGGAGGTACTCGAGTCCCAGCAAACATCTGCAGGATCTCCTCTCTAGTCTAACATTCATTTACAGGAATTGTAACAGTAGGGAATATTTACTTTATCCACATTTAATTTATAGAATATCAGACTGAATAAACAAAAAATCTACTCTACTGAATCTCTGTGCAGAGATTTCCTCATAGATAATTAAAGGTGACATTAGGAATAAAAGAGACCGAAATATGCTCATGGAACTGAATGTATATACAGTACATAAGAAATTTGAATTTGCCCATAGGCCTAATTAGCTGATTTTGAACTTTGATTTTGACTCACTGATTTTTGTAATTAGAAAATCTTACCATGTCTCCCATATGGTTCATGCCCAAATCATATGTGTGCATTCCCAAAGAGGCCTCCAGGTTGTGCACAGTGATCATGCGTAGGTTCCTCTCCCAAATCTCCCTCCGACCCAACTCCTCCAACTGCCACAACACATATAAAAAGTATTGGTACATCTTGATTAATAAGTATATTAATATAGTATTGCTGGTAAATAGGAGTATATTAAATCAATATTGTGATAGAATGTTTCTTATGTCAATTATCATCTTTACTATAAAATTGTAAAATGGCAAAGGTTTATTCAGATGTGTTTGTGTTAACATTTTTGTGTATAAACAAATTCAGGTTTTCACTACAGTTTGTTAGCAAAACTATAAATACATATACATGTTGTGTATAGCACAAATGTCTACAAGAATTGTGATGCAAGCAGAGTATTGCCATGTTTTGAATGTAATAATTTTATGATTTGTAAGTCTAGAGGGCTTTGGTCTGACTCTTGCCCTGGGGCTGAATGTTTGGAGTTGTTGGAAATTACAGTGCCTCAGACACAGAATAGCAGATAACCACCCATGCAAAGGGCTATATGAATAATTTTATGGAGACCACACACAAATTAAGCCTACTATAAAACTACTACAGGCATGACTACAGAGAAGCTGTAAAAGTCAATCTGTACAGGATTTTTTGTGACTGCTGTGGCCAAAAATGATTGATTTTGCTGGGGCTTTTTTCAAAGTAGAGTTTGTTTGTGTTTTTTTTTTTTGTGGAAAACTACTTGAATTGGCCTTTTGAATGTGACCTTTTAGTCAATCAAAGAGGGCTTTCACTGAATGCGTGTTGTGATGTAACATGATGTGTCTTGGTCTGAATCTGCAGAAAATCTGTGGTAAATTAGAAAAATGGCAAGCTCCTCCAAATATTGCGGAATTTGCTTGATTTTGTGTTAATTTTTGCAATTGCAAAATCACAAAATCCTGGAGGGACTGAAAAGTCCAATTCTGGAAACATGGTCCATAACATTAGGTTGGAGCTGAGTGTGCATAACGTCAGTATAAACTGGCTGGGTATTGGAATTTCATTCTTTGCAATATAAATATAAAAATCTAAAATCATATTTAAAATAATAAGAAAACATGCGATCACTGTAGGCTGCATATGCACATTCTGTGCTTAGCCCCCTAATTAGTGAATTTACAGAGAGGGGCAAATGTTCTAAATACTCTATAAGTCAAGGTCTTCATTGAACAGAAGGGTTTTACTGACGCTAAATCCTGAAGGAATGTGCACTCTTATATGTAGCCCTTTTGCTCACAACTGTACCCTTTCCAAAAATGACTAGTCTAGTACAACTCTATCTTTGGACAATGCTGTCAAGATGTTTGGCCCAAGTTCATCACAAGTAAGAAAACTTTTCAGGCAACATTTTGTTTTTCAAATCTAACATAAGAATAAGTGACAGTTCCACTATACACATTTCACGGCAGCCTTAGAAGTTATCCTCACCTCACTGGTGTAAGTTTTGCTGTGATTTTTCTTCCACATCAGCCAGTGCATGTCCAGGCTTGGGTCTTGAAGGGCCACTACTGCCCCACAGATCACTGAGAACAGCAAGCTCCTCAACATCTTCACCTGCTCAAAATCAGATGAATAGTTAGCCTAATCAAACTGGTCATAAAAGGGAAAACAGATCCATGGACAGGAAATATGACTATACTATTTTTTCCCTCTTTTTTTCTTTAATATGGATGTCTGTTAGGTTACAGAAGTCAAGTGCTTCTGCCTGCTGTAAGCTTTACACAGAACAGAAAGCATAAGGGAAGTTAAGATACTAGTTATGCAACCAGTCCTATGACCAAAAAACTTTTCCTGATTTCAATAACTGAAGATTGAGAAAAGTTCTGGAATGACTCAACTACGTACAAACAAACAACATATGGCTTCAAATTTCATATCAAGGCTTGTACATGACATAGTTGAAAATACTATGAATACTCATACTTTTTCCTAATCTTGACAATGACATAGTTAATTCAGGTACAGTATTATAGCCTATTATTCTGTGAAAGTTTATAAATTTTACATATGTACAAGATACACAAATGTTCTTGCTCCCCTCATCCTCTACTATCCAAATCGTCAGTGTTGCCTAAAACAAGATATAAACTTCACTACTAAGAGCACTTTCATTAGCAAGTAAACTTCCACAGAGTATTACATTTCAATCATCTGCCAGCATAAGAGGACACCAGAAGAGTACTTGTGGTAGTTGAACAGGTCATTAAGCCTGACAACGCCAGCAGCAGACATTCCACCTGTTCTTTCCTGACAAATTGTGTATAGATACTGCCACCTGTTGGACTAATTTTGGAATGAACCAGTTAACATTAACACACACACAGCAAAAAGAGAAACATCCCTTCTTCAGGAAACCTTATTTTAAAGATAAGTTTGTAAAATCCAAATAAGTTTTACAGATCTTTATTGGCAAGGGTTTAAACAATGTTTTTCATGATTGTACAATGAACCATAAACAATTACTGCACATGCACCTGTGGAACAGTACTTAAGACACTAACAGTTTACTTATGGTAGGCAATTAAGGTCACAGTTATAATAACTTAGGACACTAAAGAGACCTTTCTACTGACTCTGAAAAACACCAGA
>JANDJT010000001.1:15593121-15605455 GCA_024331685.1 Stegophilus panzeri | reverse complement strand
GTGACTGTATATATATATATATATATATATATATATATATATATATATATGTGTGTGTGTGTGTGTGGGTGTGGGTGTGTGTATTATATTTCAATGATGAATCAATGAATTTAAAAATACTATTTTCAATTGTTTCCTATGTACTGAAAAGCATGAAGGGTTCTTATGAGTTAAGAAGTATGGCTCAGCCCCTTATGTGTTTGCTTAGTGTCAGTGGTTGATTTTTGTGGTTAGGTAAACATGACTAAATAGTTTTACATGACAGGGAAACTAGCAAGGTTGGCAATTCCACAGGCATTATTGCGGTTACGGGCCATCAGGACATAACCTTTCATTCCCCACTCCTCACCCCAACTGTAAAAAGGAGCAAAAGAGAGATAAAAAGGTATATAGGTAAGCATGAAATAAGACATACATACATAAATAAATAAAGCTTTTCAAAATGTCAACATAACAGATGGTAAAAGTTGTAAAAAGAAAATCAACAGTTATAAATAACCCACCTGTTTTTAACAATCCAGTGTTTTTTTCCCTTAGGTGTGGCACCGTAGCCCACTGCCAGCACGGCATGGTTGATGCTCTCTTTGTCACAGTTGGGGTCATAATACACACCTGAGAGAAAGAACATATGAAGCTGAGCATTCTATACATGAAGAGGCATTGCTTCTGTCTTTAACAAGGCTTGTTAATGCAGGAGTACCGATAAGCTTTGTTTTTGCCACTCACCTCTCTTGTAAAATTGGAAGGTTGACTGCATTGCATCAATGCCTACAGAAACTGGGCCAACCTTAGCAACAGCAGATGCCAGCGCATACTCGCTGCCTTTCTTTACTTCTTTAAATCTTCTGCACTCTGCTGCCTTCCCAGATTTATTATATGCACACTGCTGGTCCTGCAGAGGGCAGTGTTCACACAAACATGAGAAGCAAAGTGGCAGAGAGACTGACAGAAAACTCTAAACACCTGCATTTAATAAATAATCTGATATAATATGTAATCTTCATCAAATATATCTGTTTGCATGCTGGAAATCAGAAAAAAAAAACCTCCCAGAAACCCCTGAGAAAATTAAATCCATTAAATCTGAAAATTTCCTTTAAAAATGCCAGAGATCATGAACTGGAGATTTAAATTACAGGAACTATAAAAGCATTTATAGGCCAATTTACCACAGAAGGCACTGCATACATCATCATCATCATACCAATTGTGTTTTATTCCTTAAATATTTATATGCAGAAGAGAGGCATACCTGTCCCACATAGGGATAAGCCTCCTCAGAATCAATACCTCCGTTGTCTCTAACGTAGCTAAAAGCATTGGTCATGTATCCACCACCACAGCCATCATTCTCAGTCACACAGTCCACCAGGTTCTGAGGGCTGAGGTTTACCAGTTTGCCTGTGGTCTTCATTAGCTGACCTTCTAAAGCACCGACTGAGCTGAATGCCCAACAGGAGCCACATGAGCCCTTAAGTAAGGAGAAAAGCAGAACACAGATTTTTATAAGCATTACCTCAGGTCTCTTATATTAAGAGCAATTATCAAAAATTAAAGCTACTAAGATTCGTGCTGTCAGAGGCCAGCAAGGTTAGAGGTCCTCTGTATGATGATCTCTCACCTGGTTCCTGACAGGCGTAACATAACCAAGTTTGCGGTAATCAATGGATTTGGGCAGTTTATCCAGTGAGTCAGGATAATAGGTATTCAAGGGATCACTGTCCATAGGAACCTGGAGACCCAGCAATTTCTCAGCTACTTCCTCTGTTGTCTAATTTGGAGAGACAGTTCCAGTTTACAGTTTGACTCAACCTTATTTAACAGTATAATAACTGAATAATGTGAATTGTATTTCTATAGTTTACAGTATTATCAATGCAAACAAATGAATCAGAGCTTCAAAAAAGGTCTACCATTAGGGATGGTTAGGGTCAATACCACCCTGAAACACTGGACTGGTATTGGATTGAATTTGCCATAATTCACAGGCATGTTTTATACCATGACCACGTGTGATGTTGACTTACATGACATAATTTTTCATATAAACTTAGGACTCAAATCGTCTTAAAGCATGCCACCATTATGGCTGCAATCTTTCTCATAAATTAATAGCACAAAATTGTGAGCCAGCTTGGTTAATGTAAGGATGTCAGTATTAAATCAGTATCAAGTAATAATAGAAGCTCTGATATAGGTATCATTTAAAAAAAAAAAAAAAAAGGATTGGTTTATCCTTAGTTTCCATTTTAATGATCTGAGGTTATGCCTATATATTGTTGCTGCTGCTCTGGTAACATTATATACTGTTTGTGTGTGTATATATATACTGTTTATATACTCTTGAGATTTTAAATAATTTAGAAAGCTATTCATTTCCAAAAGTCAATAGTACCTTTTTTACCTAAAGCACAGAATGACAAGGAGCAGACCTGCAGAACATTATCTGATTAAAGTTCTAGAGATCTAAAGTGCTATTTTTGGCATTCTAATGAACTAGGAATGAAGAAAAGTGATTCTGGGAAACAAGATCTGAGGTATTCCTGACTAATTAAAAAATTCTCAAGACATAAAAAAATTTCCAAGATCTGAAAACAGTTCCTCTTGCCTGGATCTCAACCTGCTCAAACTTCCTGGTTAACAGGTGCAGATAAAGAGAGCCTTTCGAAACTAAAAATGGGCAAAACTCTAACCAAACCATGTGTATTTTTATGTGTTTTATGTCAATGGGTTCCTTTAGAAAAGTGATATTTACCATGTCTCCAAGGTGGTTCATGCCTAGTTCATAGGTGTGTAGGCCCAGCTCATACTCTTGATTATGGCTCTCAATCAACCTCATGTTCTTCTCCCAGACAGACCTACGAATAGCCTCCTCACCCTACCAGGTGCATACAAAGTGATTCATTTTGTACACAATACTGTATTACTATATTTGATACAATTCCAAAATCCCAATAAAATGAGGTTATAAATTATACTGTATTAAAAATGGAAATAACTTTTTCAGATAATTCGGTTTTACCCAATTGACTAATTGACTGGAATTACCAGCAGCGGTTTGTCAGGCATAACAACTTTGTTTATTTAACAGTGAATAAATGGACATGCCTACTTAATCCATACGAAGATTAATTACACCATTATCATCAGAATCATGTGTTATGCAAACAAAACCTTTCAAATCCACAAAAGAATTGCTGAAGAGAAAATAATTATTCCTACGACAGAAGCACATTCTGTTCTATAAAGATTTGCATACAGTATTTACTAACTATACAGTATAGAGTACATTACCAGGCCATTGTATTCCTTCCTGTGAGTAGTTTTCCAATTTTCCCATGATTCATCCAAAGATAAGGAATCCAGAAGATGGCTTACTGCAGAGCCCAGCAGCAGGAATAACACCAACCCATACTTAAACATAGTGCCTGCAGTGAACAAGTAAACAAGTCACGAGATCACTGAGTCACAGACTCTGGCTACAGCGGCATACTGACTTCGTTACTGACTCACTGTGTTCTGTAGCTGCGAAACATAATTTATCACAGGGGAGACCAACTCTAACATTTCAACATAAGCTATATTCCTCGTTATTTGCTCTCTATAGAGAAAAAAATAAATATTATGTCATATATATCCCTGCCTTAAAGGGCTTAAAGGAAAGTGAAAGTGATGTAAAGCCCTGCTCGAGAAGAGGTCTAAGTCCAACGGCCCATAAAAACGTAATTAAACCTTTAAAACATTTTTTTTAATGACAATGCTAAAACAAACGAAATAAACGGTATCGAGTTACTTGAAACTGCGGATTTTGTTTCCAGGAAACGCAATGGATCAAGGTCTTCAAAGGATTTTTAGTCATACCTTAAAGTTAGCTCGAGAAAACTCTTCAAGTCGCTTCTGTAGCATGGAAGGTTCCAAACTCAGTCTGAAACTGTTAGACAACGGCTTTATGTGTTAAGCTTTTGAGGAAGTACTCCTTTTTACGAGAAAAAAAGTAGGGAAGTTCAAGAAAGTTTTTCTCATCTGGAATTCCAGCCCAGTGTGATGATGTCAGGTGTCGAGTTACAGCAGCGTTCAGGATCAGGAAACTCAGCAGGGAAAACTGTAGACCTAAAATTATCCCCCCATACACTTTAATCTCTGTAGAACTGTAGTGATTTTGATGTTTCTATAAATTGCTATGCTTCAATTGGGAGCTAATGTTAAAATTAATCCAAACTAAGTGTATAATGTTTAAAACTGCAGAAGAATAATAGCATGATTAAATTGACTTTACTTTCTTAAATATATCAATTTAGGTATACCATCAAACGCTGATTTTATTTAATCAGTTATGTACTGTATATTATCAAATAACATTTGTCATTAGTTCATCCATATAAAAAGGAATTTAAACTACTAATAGTTTATATTTGTTAAAAGGTTTTGCAGCAATCTGCACTATGTTAGGAGAATATTATACAGTATATGGCTTTCCATTTGAATGAATTGTATGGTGTTACAACAATAAACAATATGTCAAGCTATAGTTTAGTTTCATGTGAGGATTCCTCATACAAACAATAATGTGTTCTTGGACTACTTATCACTCTCCATCAAACCACAAACATGTTTATATATTATATTATATTATATTATATTATATTATATTATATTATATTATATTAGATTATATTATATTAGATTAGACTATATAAATTGATCATGATTCCCTCTGTTAGTCAGCATCTTGAGGTGGCATGACTGTGTCTTATTCAGCATGTAAGGTATATTTGAACACTGTCCCGTGATGTTTCTAACAGACATGACTATAACCGTCACCCTGGGAGGGAATTGTGTGTTTGATATGTTTAATGGGTAATTCCCTTTTTGTGCATAGCTGCATGCCATGTGCATGTTAGTCACAAATATACCAGGATTCCCTAAATATCCATGATAAAAATAGCACTGTCTGCTGGCATGACAGTTACACAGAAACATATATTAAGATTTTCAATTAAACCACTAAAAGCTTAAATTCACATTTTATTTATTTATTTATTTATTTATTCATTTATTTATTTATTTTTGTGTAGGGAAAAATCTATGATTATCTGTCATTAGCATTTCCTGACCAAAATAACCAAAACCAAAAAAATGTATATTAATCATACAGAAATGGCATACAAGAATTCATACCAACAGGAAGCCCATCAATTATGCACTTAGCACTTATTGTAGATTTATGTGTGAGATTGACTGTGATTGAGTATGAGTGTGAGAAAGTGCAGGGTGCAGCTTTTGCTTCAACACACTCTCACCCTATCACCACTCTGTGTAATGAAACAAGGCCAAAGCACCATGCATCAAATGCAGTTCAGCAGCTTACAGTTAAGCAGAGGTCACATAGGTCAGAGGTTATTGTAGTAACGCCTTTGCTTTCCAGGCTGAATAAATAAACACCCATTACTCTCTGTAAAAAATGGAGATGTAGAATTAAACACCATGTTCTGATTTCCAAAGCACTTATGTGATCCTCTTCCAAACGTTGTGTTGGATTTAATTTTACCAGTAAGGTTTTTCCCCACAAAAAATTCCTTGATGATAACAATTGTTTATATTTTGTAGGGTTTGTTTTTATATGTGGCCATTTTCTAAGTTACAATAAAAGACTCCAGATAGTTAAACAGGCTTTCAGCAGCATCTGAGTGTGAAAGTCAGGACTATATGATTCATATTCTTTTCTTTTATGTTAATAAACATAATTCTGTTATTTCATGAAAACATGAAATGTTAATTTTTACTAAGTTGGTATTTCTTTCAGATATTTCTCTTTCAATGTATGGATAACATAATGATCAAATAATTTCATATGCTTCTCACACAAAACGTCACACCACTCTGGTACCAAGCCTGCTGTGACATCATATGCCAAACATAGATAAAGAGGAACACTGGTCACAAGCTTATTTACAAGGTAGCTGCTAAACATCACAAAGCCTAAAAATGCCACAGAAGTGAATCAGCACTTCTGTGATTATGGCAGGATTGCTATTTTGAAACTGCAAGCAGTGTAAAGACATAATGGACCACTAAAACCTGCTGAACCAAGCACAAAATCTGGTCCCCTGAGCACTTGCAAAAAGCAAAGTAAAGTTGTTTCTTTTCACATAGCCTGTTGTGTTCAAACGTGACCCAAAGGATGCTGTAAACCCACAATGTGTTGTCAGTTGTGAAAGATTTAGCTGGTGGATCCAAAGTGATCCATAATGTGCAGGTATCTCATTTGAGTCACAGATGATTGCACTACATACGCTAAGCATTTGAGGCCATTCAGTGTCTATGACTGCCAAATTGCCACTGTTTGGCCATTCTATCCACCCTTCTATCCGAAGTGACTTACAAGTGAGCTGAGCAGGGCTAGGATTCAAACTCACAACCTCCAAATCAGTAGTCCAGAGCCCCAACTGCTGAGCCACCACTGCCCATCACTAACCCTATGGTATATTACGCATATAATCAATTCATTTGATATGTCCCATTTTTGCAATTTGTCACTCTTGTAACTACATACTACATTTTACTGTGTAGTTTCACTTAGATTTGCTTTAGTTACTGAATAATGCATAGTAGTTACTGGATAATACCCCTTTAGGATAAATAACTGAGTAATAAATTGAGATTTAAGTGACCTTAGGAGAATAGCCCTCAAAAAACACAGACTGAGTACACTTTTGAACTTTCCATGGGCTTTCCAGTCACCAGATCTTTAGAGACAGTTATGCTGCAAAGAGTAAGATGTAGATTTCTAACTGGTTTATCCCTCAGGGGATAAATCTTAACTTCTTTAAGAATGGCTCAGCATTCTACCACAAACATTTCATATTTTGTTTGGTACCATTCTGGATAGGATTATAGCTTTCTGGTGGTTCTAAATTTATATTACGAAATTGAATGACAGTACTTTTGCTGGAGAGTACAAGATATGCTGTGAACAATACAGAAACATTTAAGTGCAACATTCCAAAATAGGTGTAGCAGCACTACTACAGAGTCTACAATGCAAAAGGACTGCACTGACTTTTATGACTAAACCTTGAGATCTATTTTATGTTCTTCATCCTATTTCATATAAGTTTTACTATTAAGACAGACTCACACAGACTCACCCAACTCTCCCTTCTTCACTGAAAGCTATAAACAGCAGGCAACATGTGTTTCCTGTTAGTTTGCATACCACTCAAAGTGGAATGTATCTGGAGTATAATCGTCTACCCAGCAACCTCCATTATGATCACATGACTGAACAGATACGTGTCATGAAACTTTTAAGGCCTACAGTAGCTTTTGCACCCTGTTGGTTGACATGAGAAATTAAATTTAACTTCTCTCTTTCGGTGGTAAATTATTCAAATATGGCTGATCTACACAGACACAGTTCCGTTTATTATGCTTTTTGGTCTATTGTCAGGTAATGAGTTTGGATGGATGAAATCACAGTTAAGAACTTCATTGAAGAGCATAATATCCAGAGAGCAAGGCAAAAACAACAACAAAAACAGGCAGAAGTCAGGTAAACAGGTTAGAGCAGGTAAGGCAGAAATCAAAGTCAAGGACAAAGCAGAATCATAACCAGAATAACAACACTATGGAAACGCTTGGTAATAAACAGAGACAATAGCAACTAAGCACATTACTTCACAAAGACCTAGTGCCAGAACAGTCTCTTATATAGTGTGGTGTGACTGAGATTCTGATAAGGAACAGATGTGTGTGATTAGTCCTCAGGAGAAGGTGAGTGTCTGTGTGTTACATAGGGAGTTGTAGTCGCCGGCCATGTTTGTAGTTTGTGGTGCCTTCTGGGAAATGGATTCACTAGTTTGACATGACACCATAGTAGAAGGTTTGAATCATTAAACTGGCTGAAAGATTTACAATATAATTTACAACTTTCACAGTATAACTGTTTTTTTTTTTTATATATATATATATACTAACATG
The DNA here is from genome assembly GCA_024331685.1 of Stegophilus panzeri. Taxonomy (NCBI): domain Eukaryota; kingdom Metazoa; phylum Chordata; class Actinopteri; order Siluriformes; family Trichomycteridae; genus Stegophilus; species Stegophilus panzeri. The sequence goes on along the minus strand of JANDJT010000001.1, from coordinate 15,597,475 downwards.
TAATTTAAATGCTATGATAGTGAATAAGTTCCAAACCACAATTTAGAATGATAAAGAAAAACAAAATACTTGTTTAACCATCAAATCTAGAGAATCTGTGTGATCAGAAAGGGAGTAAAGCTTTTAGCTAGAAATATACACCAGTGTAGTATAATGAAAATATATAAGAATGCAGAATACAGTACAATTCTGCACAATAGCAACTGATCATGGTTGTGAAAATAATATTTCATTGTGTTCATCAGTGATATCATGAAAAGTATACTGGCAAAAAAAAAAAAAAAATGTTTTACTCCTTTTCCCTCACTATAATGTAGCATTACAACACAATTTGTCAGTCACTCTCATTAGAAAATATGGCTGTCCATCCTCAAAAAACTTAACTGCATGAATATAGTCCAAATTACTTGCACACAGCTAGCTAGCTCTGCTGGATATTATCACCAAACTACAAGCTAGGCTGTAGCATTATTCTTTTTTTGTATTATTTCTTTTTTTTTTTTATTTCAGAGTCAGCCTATAGATTTCATTATCTACCTGATTGACAGTTTTATTGTCACAGGTTTTAAGCAACCTTGTCATTTGCAAACATCCATTAGGAAGATGTGGCTACTACATTTAATCACAAATGTAAGCTCTTTCCCACATCCACTTGTTTGAGGATGAAAAGACATGAAGGAGACAATTACAATGCCCTCTACTAATATTGACACCCTTGTTAAATAAAGAAGGCTGTGAAACAATTGTCTTCATTGTTTAACCTTTTGAGCTTTTGTTCAAAATATTCACAAAAATATATTTGTTAAATATAGGTCTGCAACAATTATTGGCACCCTTTTAGTCAATACTTTAAGTTACCTCCCTTTGCCATGATAACAGCTTTGAGTCTTCACCTATAATGCCTGATGAGGTTGGCAAGGGTTCTGAGACCATTCCTCCATACAGAATCTCTCCAGATTCTTCAAATTTCGAGGTCCATGCTGGTGGACTCTCCTCTACAGTTCACCCCACAGGTTTTCTATGGGTTTCAAGTCAGGGGACTGGGATGGTCATGGTAGGACCTTGATTTTGTGGTTAGTAAACCATTTTTGTGTTGATTTTGATGTATGTACTGGATCATTGTCCTGCTGGTAGATCCAACCACGGCCCATTTTAAGCTTTCTGGCAGAGACAGTCAGGTTTTCGTTTAATATCTGTTGATATTTTATAGAGTCCATGATGCCATGTAACCTAAGAAAATATCCAGGTCCTCTGGCAGAAACACAGCACCAAAACATTAAAGAGCCATTACCATATTTAACCGTGGGCATACGGTACTTTTCCATATGGCTAATTGTCTGAGTGTGCCAAAACCACCTCTGGTGTTTATTGTCAAAAAGCTCTATTTTGGTTTCTTCTGACCATGGAACCCTATACCTTTTGAAGCTCCATTAGTGTCTGGCAAACTGAAGATGCTTGAGTTTGTTTTTGGATGAGAACCCCTTGAAACCCTTTTCTTGAAACCCTTCCATATAACTTGTGGTGATGTAGGTGACTTCCGATTGTAGTTTTGGAGACCTTCTGACCCCAAGACACAACTAACTTCTGCAATTGTCCAGCTGTGATCCTTCGAGATTTTTTGGCAGACACAGATTTTTTTATAGACACATGTCCAATTCCAGGTTGATTCATAATATTTGCAGTTGACTGGAACTTCTTAATTATTGCCCTGATGGTGGAAATGGGGATTTTCGATGCTTGTGCAATTTTCTTATAGCCACTTCCCATTTTGTGAAGCTCAACAACCTTTTGCCGCACATCACAGCTATATTCCTTGGTCTTACCCATTGTTATGAATGACTAAGGGAATTTGGCCTAGGTATTACCTCATATTAATACCCATGTGAAACAGGAAGTCATGGTTGAACAATTTCCTGTTCCTAGTTACCCGGGTGTACTGAAAAAAAAGGGAATGTACTTCAAATATATTTCATATCTCATATGAATTCATAGAGGTGCCAATAATTGTTGCCTATATTTAACAAAGATTTTTTTGGCAAACCTGTGTTGTGTTTGCAATTGTTTGATATCCATGAGAGTATTTTTCTATTGTGATCTTTTTAACAAAAGATCACATGTTTAAACAATAAAGACAATTTTTCACAGCCTTCTTTGCTCATATTTATCAAGGATGCCAATACTGGAGGGCACTGTAGCTACTGCACAACTTGATCAAATCACTCTTGGCAAGCAAGGGTTTAGGCATCTGTAAACAGACTTACTGTTTTTACCACTAGGTTTGCTAAATTGGCTTTTTATTCTTATCCTTTAAAAGAATATAAGCTAGGCAAGGTTATAAACATTTCTACATCATATTGGTGAAATATATGTTGATGTTTTTTTTCTTAATGTTGACGTGTCAAAGTGTTATCATGTCAAAGCATGTTATATACGCTAAAATGTTTAACTAAAGGTTAAAGAATGTTCTAAAAAATTAATTGTCCAATATGAAATACTTTCCTTGTGGCAATGCCAGTGTAATATGAATAGGTAAAGTGCCAAAATGAGAATGCAGTTCATGTAAACAGGTAACAAAAAACATATAATTTTGAGATAAGAAGTATCTTAAAGTGTTGCATAGTCTGTGAGCCCACAGTGCTATATTCATAAATAACAGCTCTAGGCTGACAGAGGTGGTGTTGCTTCCACTGAAGTGCAGATGTCACCTTGCTGAGGATTAAGTGTACTGTAAAGCAGTGCAGAAAACACAATATCACCCTTAGGACCAAGGGAAATTTACATCCTCTGCACATTCACAATTATTAAATGATACCATCTGGCATGTGACCATGGGATTGATGGGATTTAGGCCAACTCTAGGGTTTGTCTGACATATTGTGCTCCACTGGATCTATAGAGCATGAGTCTTACATGTCTGGGTCAGTGGAGAGGCAAGAAAAACATGCTACCTGAAGCAGTAGTATAAACAGTAGGTTTTCAGGGTAGTGCAGCCCAGTTAGTACCACTGATGTTGACTTTATTTTCCTTTTCAGCACCTCCTCAGTGTTGTTCTTTATAATTCATATAATTATGAATAAAACATATTTCTTAAAATGTATCTAATTATCCCTAAATATTATAAATGCAATCTTTAACCTGAAAGTTGTATTGTACAATGCACTGCATCACCATAATTTTCCTTTTTAATGCAGACATTGCAAGAGCAGTCATTGCAAGTCTTTTATTTACCTACATAAGCCTGTCTCTATAATTAGTGTTATAATCATTATGCCCTTAGGTGTTCAAATCTGATAAATTGCTAAAAAAAAAAAAAAAAAAAAAGTTTCCCTCCTCTGCTTTCCTTTCTGTCAATGACTTTAAAACTTGGTCCACTTCCTTTCGAAGTATTTTCATTTAAAATGGTTTATTCACACATGCAAAAAAAGAAAGAAAAAAGAAAAAAAAGAGAGAAAAAAAACTGGGGGTAGGGTGATGAGACAAACCCACAAGGAATAGAGAGTAATCATATTAATTAATAAAAACAAATGCTCTCTAAATACCAAGCAGGGCCTGTAGAGGGCCACATACCAGATGTCAGTCACAAGGGTCTAGCTGTCTAAATGCTCAAGAAACTCTAGAAAATTGGGACAGTCTTTTTCTGTGCTGTAGAACTTCTTTTGAGCTTAAATAAGTCAACAATTATTGGGAATAAAGGTGAATGTATTACTATAGCAAAGGATGATTCTCAATCCCTCTCCTCATTTCCCTTCAGAGGCTGTCATGGAAAAATAAAACTTCAGAGACAGAGGGTTTGTGGATGCCAAAAAGTAATCAAACTTTACTGAAACAATAAAGTGAGACAGTCTGCAGAAAGTCTAAATTACGCAAATACACTCAAGCCCTTTTTATACCTTTCTCCACAGCGAACTCATTTTAGATGGGATTTTACCTTTTCTCATTAAAAACAGACCAATCTTCTTTGCCACAATTAATTATTCATGTCTATATGACATCTTAAATTTGTGGAGCATGTGCAGTTAGTTGTTTTTCTTGAAAAGGTTTTACAGGGACAAGGTTTCTTTCTTTTCTTTAAAAAAAAAAAAAAAAAAAAGGATTCACTCAAAAGGAGTCTTTGTTTTTTTTGTTTTTCTCTGACCAAAACGCCCGTCTTATGTCTCAATGAGCCCTCTGTCTGCTTCTATCTGCCTCCCTTCCTGAGACCCTATCCTAAATTAATAATTGGTATTGGACCTCAAGGTTGTTTACTTACAAAAGCAGTTTCAGCGAATGGAGTATGGAGCATTTGGGAGTTGGTATCATTGTGAAGTTAGCTAGAGAACTCATATCAGGTGTTTCTCTCTCTCTCTCTCTCTCT
>JANDJT010000001.1:15557561-15575576 GCA_024331685.1 Stegophilus panzeri | reverse complement strand
GAATAATGAGTGTGTCTAAACTTTTGACTGGTAGTGTGTATATATTGTTAGTATTTTGTCTTCTGGGAGACATGTAACTACCTTATGTAGCATCTGAAGGGCAGTACTAAATGAAAAAAAAATCTTTAAACAAAATAATAACAATTTACACTGATCATCCTGTTCAAAAGTTTACATCCCCCTGGCTCTTAATGTATTGTATTACCTTCTTGAGCATCAGTGAATGATTGTACCTTATGTAATAGCTGTGTATGAGTCCCTCAGTTGTCCTCAGTGTGAAAAAATGGATCTCAACATCATATAGCTACTGTTGGAAAGGGCTCAAATATGCAGAAGATGCTGGAAAAGCAAGGAATGTGCCGGACCTGGAGGATTTTTCTGAAGAACATTGGGCTGTTTAACTGTTCAGGACAAACAAGAGACTCATGAACAACTATAACAAAACAAAAAACAGTTGTCTTATTTTATTAACAGTATTGACATTTAGCAGATTCTGCAAGGGGTATGCAAACTTTTGGGCACAACTGTATATATATATATATTAATTATGTGATTCTTATTTGTTTGATTAATATGCCTATAATTACTATATGTAAATGTCTATAAAGATATGGCCTTCTTGCATATCTTTGGCCCATTCTATCTTGGGCCTCAGAAATTACATGTTTTTATCAGGACCAAGCGCAGAAACATATCCCCTTGGGACAAACTTGGAAACAATAATAAACTGGCAAATAATAATGGTACAGTAATTATATATATATATATATATACTTCTCTTTCCATTGTGGCTGAAAACAGACCGTAAATCATACCTTATACATGACCAACTATTACTTTACATCTTAATTACTGTACCATTATTATTTGCCAGTTTATTATTGTTTCCAAGTTTGTCCCAAGGGGATATGTTTCTGCGCTTGGTCCTGATAAAAACATGTAATTTCTGAGGCCCAAGATAGAATGGGCCAAAGATATGCAAGAAGGCCATATCTTTATAGACATTTACATATAGTAATTATAGGCATATTAATCAAACAAATAAGAATTGCATAATTAATTAGCCATATGAATAAAACAAAAGAAATTGGCACCAAATATCAATCTGTACTCTTGCTAAATGGGAAAAGACTCAGGCATTCTGTCATCTTCTATTACTCAGTCCTGCACCTGTTATTTGCTGGAGGAGCCTATAATACTCAGAAGTGCAGTCCTACTGAATTCTTCAGAGTGTGGAAATGGTGCCAGTTGCTGGAGCAATAAACAGCTCTCTCTCACATGCATAAACTATTGTTCTTTTATCTGTGGAATTCTAATTGGGGATAAGTGAGCAGCTGGGGTTAGTTCTCACACAGGCAAGGTAGGAATAGCACCACTGTGTAAAAGAGGGCAAGCGAGTCAGCATGAGCCATTCCTGGTCTGCACACTGAGGTCAAATGTCAGGCTAAATACAAAGGCCAGTGACCTTTCATACACTTCTCGGTCTAATGCTTCACTGGCTCAGAAAGAATATGTAATGAAGTCCATAAATGCTTGAAGGTTATTGTGTATTTTTTCAGTACCAGACTGCCTGAAACAATGCTTCTGACCTTTTCAACAAAGGTACATTTACAAGGAGTACTGTTGACCTTGTCTTACTACAGTATGATTTCTATGCTGAGTGTTATGAGAAAGTCATATCTGACCTTGTCCTATGACTTTAACTGCAACCTAATGAAGCTGTCCAGTCTTGATTAGATTTATATGTTGATGAAATTGGAGAACACTGACCACACATGTGCTAAGAGGAAGTGGAATCAGGTTGGCAATAACATAGTTTTTAGTTGTTTTTTTAGTGTTGATTACATTAGTTAAAAACCCCCCACATATTTAGGTGGGTGAGGTTTGTTGTTATGTATACAATTCAAAATGTCTGATGTACTGTACATGCCTTAAACCCCAAGACACATACAAACAATAACATTTCCATAGCTATTGTGGATGTTGAAAATGTGGTACATTTTGAGTGAATGAAAATGTAGGAAAAGAGTAAGCATGAAAGTGAGTCATTTCTTAAGCACTACCCAATTTTGTGTGCCTGTCTAAATCTAACAGAGGGATCAACACTTTCATTTTTGTAATCAGGGTTCTCCACTCCACAGATAGGCTGCATGCTGTTAGAATAGGACAGCCCATTCCACTGTTCTTGCTGCCAGCCCCTCATTACAAGTAGAAGACCCTTTGTGGAAATACTAAACTAGAAACCAGATTGAATTGGCATCTACAGTCATGTGCCTGCAGCTTAGTCATACTAAAAAGAAAAATTGACTGTCCTGGAGAACAGTAAGTGACTTGCACAGGTTTGAATCAGTTTTTAAGTTGTAAACAAGTGATTTATTTAAGGGATGTATGTTTTCATATATGTTTTTGGCATGCACCAAATTTAACTTACTCAGATTGTTTGTTATTCATGTAATTACAAAAACAATTATCTTATTTATGTTTATTTAATAAGAAATTTAGTCTACTCAGTAAATTTGTTTATGTTAATATTAACTCTAACAAACAGCACATGATATTGATCGCTATGGTTTCAGGCTTATTTTATGTCACAAAAAGCTGAACTGTAAGATTATAAATTGTAAACTTGGACCTTGTTTTTCAGAATGATCTAGATCTGCAGTTAAAATGGCGTTGGAGAATATTGGCTGTATGTTACTGTTTATTAACAGAAAAGGACTGTATTCATTGGTATTGTACAACTAACTGAAAATGAGGAAGCTTTTAAAAAATAACACATTAGAGTAAGAGTACATAATTGCCAACTAGAATATTTGGGAAAAGCTCCGTCTTGAACATTTTGTGTTGCTTAGTAGCAAATAGCCTTCATTTAAAATATTTTTGAAACTTTAAAAATCACTTGCTCTAGTATGTTTGTCAAGTATTTGTCCGGGTTTATAAGGTACACATTAAAATGCTAATAATAATAATAAAAATAATAATAATAATAATAATAATAATAATAATAAAAATAATAATATGACTACACTAAAATCCCAGCATACTTCACTTACAATTAGGCTTAGAGCAAGCATGTGACATTTTTATAAGTATGTTAAAAACATATTTTTCACTTTCTTTCTATTGGTAACATGTTTAAACACCAAATAGATCAAACTGAGTAGGGAGTAAAAGTAAACTTTTGTTTGCTGGTATTTTCATACAGTGATTGTACCTTCACAGTATATCACATTGCACCCATAGCAATATTAAGCAATGTTAATATAATGTTATTCATTTGATGTTGATCTGCTCTGTAAATCACTCATAACTGATACTATTTCTGTGGTTCCAACAGGCAGGAGGCAAGATGTTTGTGGAGTTTTGTCAGCAGAAGTGGGTCTCAGCACTCCTGCTACTCTACTGTTTGCACTTATCAGCATCCGATTTCCTATGGCCATGTCCTCAAAAGTGTATTTGTAGGCAGGACACATTAGAGGTCAACTGCTCTTCAAAGCATTTAACAGTTGTTCCAGAAGGATTGCACATCAGTGCCAGGCGGCTGAACCTTTCTGGCAACCGCTTGAAGACACTGAGTCGGCGACAGTTCTATGGATTATCCCAGCTAGAGGAGCTGGATCTTAGTGAGAACATTATATCTATGATTGAAGTGGAAGCATTTCAGGGTCTGAAAAACCTACGAATTCTAAAAATTAAAAACAACCGGCTTAAGATCATCCCAGTTGGTGTCTTCTCTGGTTTGCCAAACATTCTCAGCTTGGACATTAGCAAGAATGAGATACTTGTGTTTCTAGACTACACATTTCAGGAGATGGTGAACCTACGGGAAATGAATGCAGGGGAAAATGACCTGGTGTTTATCTCACAGAAGGCCTTTGTTGGTCTGCAGAACTTACAGGAGCTGAATGTGGACCGCAGTAACCTTACATCTATCCCAAGTGAAGCATTTTCACAGCTCCAAAGCCTGACCAAATTGCGCCTACGGAGACTTAACATTAATGTATTGCCCAACAATGCCTTTCGTCGGCTGCCCCAGCTGCGTACACTGCAGATACTTCAGTGGCCCTCACTAGAGACTTTAAACAGCAACAGCCTTATGAGTCTAAACCTCAGCACCTTGGTTATCAGTAACTGCAATCTGAGTGCCATACCATATGCCTCATTGCGCCATTTAATACACCTGATCTACCTAGATCTGTCCTATAACCCTATTACATCTATAGAAGGCAATATGCTAGGGGAATTGTTCAGACTTCAGGAATTCCACTTGGTAGGTGGAAAACTGCTCCGCATTGAGCCAGGTGCCTTTAGGTGTCTGGTTCACTTTCGGCTGCTCAATGTATCCTCAAACCGACTTACAACCCTAGAAGAGAGTGCCTTCCACGCAGTCGGGAACCTACAGACCTTGCGACTAGACAGGAACCCACTAACTTGTGACTGTCGGTTACTGTGGGTGGTGCGACGCCGTTTGAGGTTAAACTTTGATGGTCGCCAACCTACATGTTCTGCACCTGAACGTGGTCGCAAACGGGAGTTTCGTGACTTTTCTGAGGCAGAGCTCCCAAAAGTGTTCATCTGCAGTCAGGCATGTATCCTGAAACGTAAGCTGCAAGAAGCAAAGGTGGAGGAGGGAACAAATGTGCAGTTTGAATGCAAAGCAGATGGGTATCCCCCACCCTCTATAACTTGGTTATCACCCCAGCAGACTCCATTCAGCTCTATGGGGAGAATACGAGTGCATGCAAATGGAACTCTGGAAGTACGTTATGCCCAAGTGCAAGACACTGGAACTTACCTATGTATTGCAACTAATGCTGCAGGGAATGATAGTATCACTGCCAATCTTCATGTGAGGAACTCCCCTCGAAAGTATACAACTCCCAATTTCTTTGATGAGAGTTGGTTTGAAACCTCATTGCCTCCTTCCACCAACTCTTCAGCACAAGTGTCAAGCCCTTACCCCTTTGATGCAAAGACCCTTGTCATTGCTACTACTATGGGGTTCCTTTCTTTTCTAAGCTCTGTGGTCATCTGTTTTGTGTTCATGTTCCTCTGGAGCCAAAGTAAGGGCCAGATTAAGCACACAGCCACCATTGACTTTGTGCCACGTACATCTATGGGAGGAGGTGGAGATGGTGCAGACACAGGGAGGTTTACAATGAAGCTTATATGAAGTCATCTAAAGACAGAGTTTGAGGGTAGCTAATGTATGATAAAATAACCAGAATTGTGGATTCTGTAAACTGTACTGAAATACTGGGGGATAGTTTGGTTATATCGCATAAGTTTATACTGGACAATTGCCTTCAATTCAGTATTGCCAATAGCTGACATTCTATGGGGTCGGTACAACTTGCAAAAATGTATTGCTGAAACATTAAAGAACTTAATTATCTTGAAAAAATATAGAAAGTAAAAGTTGTGTTACCATTTAAAAATTATATCAATTAATTTGAGAAATTTACTCCAAAACAAGCATCTAGAGATAATATGTGTATTTTGATCAGGTAATATGTCAATTTCAAAAAGTATAGTGTTGTATACAAATTATTTACTGGTTCATATTTGCATTCTATTTTTTTTTAATTATTATTAAATTAAATTAGATCAGAATAAACTTCAGTTAAATGGTCAGCTGTGGTATTTTCCTGGGCTGAAAAAGTAGTAGTTATGTAGTAGTAGTAGTAGTAGTAGTTATTAATTCTGTAAAAGCATGCATTTTTGAGCTTAGTAATTTTTTTGTTAAAAATATTTAGATGTGTCTTGCCAATGTATAAATATCATAATAAAAAGCGTATGATGTAATCAGGTGACATAAGATGCTTTGCAATAAAATGTATGTAATGTACATACTGCATACTTCTGCTACACATTCAACTGATTTGCAAAATACAGATTTTTTTTTCATTAAAACTATTTAGGGTCTATGCAGATCTGGCTATTGGGTATTGATCATTGTTTTGCATGAACTTTTTGTTGACAACTTAACCTTTTTTAATATAAAATTCTGATTTTTTTAATGTTTGATTTTATTTTTTATTTTAGTTTAAAGTATTGCATTTTAGTTATCTAACTATGGTCCTGCACCTGTAAATATCTAAATACAAATATTTTCTTTCACATCTTAATTATAATACTAAGGGAACAATAGTACTGTCATGTGAAAGAAATCTGATATGATTTTATATAAAAAAAATATTGTTATGCTTCTGTATGTGAATAACCCTCCACCAAGATAACCCAAGGACAGAATTTCTATCCTGATGGGATTTGTCTCTTAAATGAGGACAATACGGGGTACAAGGGCTCACTGAATATCCTTTGGCCTTTGCAATCAACATTTATCAACCCAGTTGAACATAAACAGTGGATATAAAAAGTCTATACACCCCTTTTAAGTTGCAGGTTATAAGGTGTTAAAAAAATTAAACCAAGATAAATCATGTTAGCTCTTTTTCCACCTTTAGTGTGATTTATCAACCAACAAAATTCAAGTGAAAAACAAGTAGAAAATTACAGTAACCTGGTTGCACAAATCCTTAATTTATACTTTTTAAAAGTACCTTTTGCTTGTAATACAGCACTCTGTCTGTGGTAAAAGTCTACCAGTGTAGCACATCTTGATTTGGCATTTTTATTCCACTCTTAGTTGCAACAATGTTCCAGATCTATCACATTGCAAGGAGATTTCCTGTGCTCAGTCCTCTTCAAGTCATTCCACATATTTTCAGTAGGATTTAGTTCTGGGATCTGCCTGGGCCATTCCAAAACATCTTCTTCGTCTGAAGCTATTCCTTTGTTGATATTTGTTTGGGCTTTGGGTCATGGTTGTGCTGGAAGGTGATTTTTTTTTCATCTTAAGTAGTCTAACAGAGGCCTGCTGGTTTTGTGCCAAAATAGATTGGTATTTGGAGCTATCCATGATTACCACACTTAATTTTATTCTTATCCTTTTGTCTATTTTAGAGGGACATCCTATTTTTGGTAATGTTACTGTGGTACCTTATTTTCTCCAGTTGTTGACGATGGTCTTCACTGAGATCCATGGTACATCTAATGATTTGAATTTCTGTTGAACCTCTCTGCTGAGTGATACCTTTAAACAATGAGATCAAGAAGATCATCTTCATTTGGGGTTAATCAGAACCACTTCATTGATTGTAGGTGTATGATTATTACTTTTGAGCATGAGTTTTTATGGGAGTGGCTAATTCTGAACATAGTCGCATACCTTATTACAAAAGGGTGTGCACACTTGTGCAACCAGGTAATTTTATGTGCCCCCCCTTTATTGGAAAGGGTTTAAACAATGTTTTCCATGCTTGTTCAATGAACCATAAACAATTATATTTGCACAAAAAAAAGTTACACATAGGTCCACAGAAGACTGTCCATGTCCAAAAACTGTCATAAAAATATTACATATTAATATTTTTTCCACTTTCACTGACGTTGATTTATTTATTTATTTATTTATTTTTTTACCAGCATCAGTTCTGATCATAATTACCAAACATTCATTAATTTTCAGAATTTTAACACTTTATTCCAGTTTCTTTACATAATGCAAAAATCTTCAAAGCTCAGTAACCTTCTTTGACTTGTATACATCGGGTGGGATTTGTGATTTCCAGTACAGTATCATTTCTTTCTTTCAAACTGTTCGCACACACATAAAATTTTCAGTACACACATACAAACCACAACTCTAATATCCATACACACACACCCTCACAATTATAGCTGCATGATTTATTCAGCTGGTCTGCAGTGCTCTATAATAGAAAAAAGGAAAAACATGTATTTTCCCCATAGGCTAAACCTGAAAAAGTACTACACATTTCAGAAAAAAAAAAATCATTGTTTTGAAACCTTGTCAACAAAATAAAAGCCTATTAACACAGAATGCATGATTTTATGCTTAAACATCACAGGGATTAAATATTGCAGTTTGAATGGGTTTCAATGGGATCATTTTTGTCCTTAAGGTCATGAGTGTAACTATTTTGTGTACCTAGTTTAAAATAAATTTATGAAAGCAAATGAGGGTGAAATATTAAAATTACAATAAAAATACACACCTTTTACAAAATGTATGCTGTTTGCATTAACACAGACAAAAATGCTAAAAAAAAATTAAAAAAATAAAAAGACAAAAATTTCCATAAAGGATGCACAAGGGATGACGCTAACAGTTTACAAGCGGTAGGCAATTAAGGTCATAGTTACAATAGCATAAGACCTTTCTACTGACTCTGAAAAACACCAGAAGAAAGATGCCTAGGGTTCCTGCGCACCTGCGTGAACATGCCATAGACCTGATGCAGGGAGGCATGAGGACTGAAGATGTGGCCAGAGCAATAAACTGCAATGTATGTAATGTAAGATGCCTAAGACAGTGCTACAGGGAGACAGGAAATACAGCTATCGTCCTTGTAGTGGAAAATTACATGTAACCATGTGTCAACTTGCAGATGCCTTGGTGGAAGAGTGGGGTAAAATCTCACAGCAAGAACTGACAAATCTGGTGCAGTCGATGAAGATGAGATGCACTGTAGTACTTAAAGCAGCTGGTGGACACCACATACTGACTGTTATTTTTGATATTGACCCCCCTTTGTTCAGGGACTCATTATTCCATTTCTGTTCGTCAAATGTCTGTGAAACTTGTTCGGTTTATGAATCTTTTTATGTTAAAACAAATATGTTCACATGTTAAGAAATTTAATGGAAATAAAAGTAGTTGAATGTGAGCGGACGTTTCTTTTTTTGCTGAGTATATTTGTTTTTCACTTTAATTATGTTGGTTGCTGTATCACATTAAAGGTGGGAAAAGAGTTCATCACAAAAACCTGCAATTTTAACAGGGGTGTGTAGACTTTTTATATCCACTGTTTGTGAGATTTTGGACTAATGTGCTCACCACCACCATCATCAAAACACCATGTAAGGAATATCTTTTGGAAGAATGGTGTTCATTCCTCCAGTACAGTTCCAGAAGCTTGTAGAATCTAGTGCACTGATGCTAATCTTGTGGCTAATTTGTATATTTGACTCAATAAATAAATGAATAAACTAATTAAAAAAAAAAAAAAAGACAAGCATGTTTGATTATGTTTTATTTATGTGTTTGTTCTCTATTTCTCTCTGTAATTATGTCATTTTACATTCAGGCACATCAAACAAGACTAGATGTGTGACAGTGGTTAAGAACAGAATTGAGAATGAATCAACAAAGAATTTTAAATAAATACAGAAATAAATTTTAAGTAAATATAAAAATTTATATATTGAAGATTAATTAAATACAGCAAATATCGATACCTAAAACCAAACTAAGTAATACATACGTTTTTTTAATTATTATTATTTATTAGATGTAATTATTATTATTTTTCAATGTGTTTCTTGTGTCATTTGTGTATTTATTTATTTTGAAAATTTACAAGATTTACTGAAAGCAGAAAGCTAGTGTATTTTTCTGCAATGATGGCTATATTTAATGCATCTTCTGCTATGAAAGAATTTGCTCATGCAGTTGCCACAAATAGCCCAGAACAACACTGTGTGTATGACCAGCTGTTTAAACCCTTCAGGATTACCTCCAGAAGACTTAATCTGTTATATAGGTCTGGCTGTGGACTGTGGACTAAACTATAGATGGATCATCAAGTAAAATAATTTATTAAATACAAGTATATTTTCCCTTTATAAAATCAAACCTGCAAAAAAATTAGCTTAGTCAATTGTTTATTAATATTGAATCTCAGTGTCCAGCGCTAAAACATTGCATTCATATATTTTATTACAATTCAAATGATAAATTTATACTATAGATAATGATGTACGCACGCCTTGCTTCATATCTATGGTACTATCTGCACTTTAATTTTTAGGTAGGAAGATTTGGGCTTAAGGCTTTACAAGGCCTGTGTCATTAACATTGGTATCCACTGAGTGGCGCAAAATGCATAGCCTAGATGAAGAATCAGCCGCCGGTGCCTTAATACTGTAAAATTGTGTTTCCAAACATTAGGTCGTTGCACGAATTGAGCGCGAAATTATGGTTTATTTCTATAACCATCGTTTGTACAACCATCGTTCACTAGGAATTTGTCATAACTATGGTGGACATGTTACTAATGCCACCATAAATGTACAGCCTTGGAAGCAGTGATTAAAAACTGTCAGCTGTTCTAATAGTGTCCAGTAAAACAAAGTTAAGGCAGTGGGTATTGCAGTGAACATAAAAAAAAAAATAAAAAAAAAAACATGTTGCATTACACCTGCATTAACCAATTTTCACCTCAATGAATAAATCAGAGACCACAGAGACGAATATGAACCAGCACCTTAATTAACATGGTTGTGATTGTCAACTTAAAATTAAAAAATTCAGAACTGAGACTGTAAGAGCCATAAGTTATTTGTTTCCTTATATAGATGTGGATTTAATAATTGTGAATAACGTGTAGTATAATATTTTAGATATTTATGAAAACTCGAATAACATTGACTATTTATTGTGACGTCATTTCCTGCAAGGATCGTTAGTTTATGAAATGTAAGATAGGAGCGACACAGTTTTTTGACCGCGTAACTTTTCTGTTCGTTTTCCAGTTAATTTTGTTGATAAATGTTCTTAAAATAAGTTACTGGGATGTCAAATGTTATTCAACTCACACTCACAAATCACGGAGGTGCAAAGAAATACGAAAATTGGACGGATTGCTATTTCAATTTAAGCATAAATAAACTCGCTCTGTGGCAATCAAAAGGTAAAACTGCGCCTTTGAATCAACGAAACGGACATCATCGATAAAGACTTGTCTGGGAGTGAACACTGAAACGTTTCACGTTTGTGGATTACAAATAGCCTACTGAAAAGTGTTTCATGCTCCTGTGGATTTATAACTCCTGTCGCGGTTTATAACAGCTCCGCACTTTGTAGGACATAACCTTCCTCTGACCTCAGCTATAAGGTCTGCAATTCATGTTTGAAGAAACAAATGTGCATATGTTTGATTTAGAAAAGTATTGGGAGTACTTTTAATCATCTGCAAGTAACTTGTGCATTGCTTGAATTAAGATTGTTGAAGGAGGAAAGGGTGACGTTTCAGTTGTTGAACACAAGAGGGCGTGTAAACCCACCGAAAAGGGATTAGAAGAACAGCTATAGAGGAGCATTGGATGGAGAAGAGGGAAATTATCCACTCTTAACAGTAAAATAAAAACCACTGTGGTTAATGATTGATGATCTGTAGAGTATACAAAATGTGGCAGTTTGACTTTGCACAATTGCTAACTGAGTTTACTGAACTTAATTTGCAAATACAATATCTCTCGCCTGAAGATGAAAAGGTTGTAAATCAACAAAATTGGTTTTATTTAAAATTGAGTCTCTGAGACTTTTTCCTAAAGAAAACAGAAAACTGGATGGCTGCTGTTAGTGATTTTTTTATTTTATTTATTTTTTTTAAAGAGGCCAAAATAGTGATGATGACATGGTGGCCAATGTTACTCCTCATGACAGTGCCTCATAAGTACCTGTAAACAGAAGTGAGACTAAAAGTAAACGTGGTTCAGATATTGAATGCGGATCAGTCTCCTCCTCATTATCATCTGTATGTGCCTTGGAAGAATCAAAATGTGCAGCTCTGCTACCAAGGGCAGCACTTTTAAAGAAAAAACAGCAGCTTGAAATATAAAAGATACAGCTCAGAGCAAAAATGGCAGAAGCAGTGTTCAATCTAGTAAAAAAAAAAAAAAAAGGGAATCCATCAGGAAGAATTAGAACTGAAGATGGAGCAGAGAGACAGTTTTCATTCAACTAAGGTGAAAGACAAAATGCAGGTCATCTCGAATCCGATACTCCTTACAGCACCACAATTTGAAGCACCAAGAATCACAGGCCACATTGATAATTGTCAAGCAGATAACAGCATTATTCGAGTTACGCAGAAACAAAATGACTTGACTGAATTAATTGTGAAACAGCATAGACAAGTTCAGCTTCCCAGTTAAGACATTCAGGTATTTACTGGCGATCCATTAACCTATAGATCCTTCATCAGGTCCTGTGAACATACCATTGAACATAAAATAGATAATGAAAAGGACAATTTATATTACTTAGAACAATACACTGCTGGAAAGTCACAAAAGATTGTCAGAAGTTGTGGACATATGCCATCAAGCAGAGGATTCATAGAAGTAAAACGGTTTCTTCAAAGACATTATGGAGATGAGTTAGTCATAGCAAGTGCTTATATTGACAAAGCTTTAAAGTGGCCTCAGAACAGGTCTGTTGATGGTAAAGCTTTGAGTGCATATGCTCTGTTCCTGATTGGTTGTCGTAATACAATGAAGGATGTGGAGTTCATGGAGGAAATGGACAGTCCTACTAATATGAGAGTTGTACTTTCAAATCTAATGTACAAGATGTAAGAGAGGTGGTGATGAGAAGCTTATCACATCAAAGAAAGATAAGGAGAAATAGCAAGATTTACCCATCTAGTTGACTTTATTGATCAGCAAGCAGAAGTGGCCATGGATCCTCTCTTTGGAGATATACTGGACAACCACAGTGCTGTAACAGTAAAAAAGTAAAAAAGTAAAAAAAAGTAAAAAAGTAAATCAGAAGGAAAAATATCTTATTAAATAAGAAGGAGCAGCTTTCCCACCAACATTTGCATTGAGGAAGAAGTGTGTCCATCAGTCTGTCGAAGATGGTCAGCACCTTTGAGACACTATGTATGTTCTGTTCAAAAGGTCATGCTCTTGAGTCATGTAGTGAGATTAAAGAGCAGCCACATAAAGTATGTGTGGAGTTTTTGAAGTCTAAAGGCTTACGTTTTGGATGCTTAACTCAATGTCATCTTAGCAAGATGTGCAGAAAGAGAATGGAATCTGAAGAATGTTCTCAAAGACATCCATACATTCTACACATTAAGGAAGACCACAAGGCTAAAAAAGATGTTGAAACATCAGACAGAAAAGATCTAATGTGCCAGGTCTCCCTTAATTACTATTCAAGCGATTACACAAAGTCTGGAGGAAATAACTGTATGCTGTCAATAGTACCAGTAAAAGTCAAGTCAAATAAACGTGACATATGTAGAAACATAAGCCTTCCTGGATGCAGGAAGAACAGCTACATTTTGTACTGAGAAGCTGTGAAAGAAATGGAACTGAGCACTATGTGTCAAGATAAACCTGGAGAACAGAAGCTAGTAAACAGTTTTATCCTCTCAGACGTAGAAGTTTGTGGGCTGGAAGACACATGGTGCATCAAGCTACCTAAAGATTTTACACACAGCAGTATTCCTGTTCAAAGAGAGAACATTCCTAAACAAAATGACATCAGAAAATGGACATACTTAAGTGAAGTAAGCATACCTAATCTAATTGGAGCCAACAATTCAAAGACAATGGAGCTGTGACATGTCATAAACAACTAGCAAGATGGACATTATGCTATAAAAACTGCACTGGGATGGATAGTGAGTGGACCTATTAAAAAAACACTGCAGAAAGGTCCCAATTGCCCGACCATACAGGTAATCTTCTGTCAGTTGTGGAAATAGAGCAGTTGCTGATTCAACAATACAATACAATTCCAGAATGCTACAATGAAGAGAAAGAGGAAATGTCACTGGAGGACAAACAATTCATACAGTTAGTGCAAAGAATGACAAAGTCTGAGAATGGACATTACTGCGTGTAACTGCCATTAAGAAATGAAGCAGTTGAGATGCCGAACAATCAATGTGTTGCTGAACTGCGTGCGGGTATCCTAAAAACAAAGTTTCAAAAGAGCCTAAGTTTTCTGGAAGACTACAATGGCTTCATGAAGAGCATAATAGAGAAAGGATACACAGTTAAAGTTCCCACAGAACAGCTTGATTGCAATGACAATGTTGTACATACCTCACCATGAGGTGTACCACTCAAAGAAAAAAACTCAATTCAAGTAGTCTTTGACTGTACTGCTTCGTTTCAAGGAATGTCTTTGAACAGCCAATTGCTCCAAGGTCCAAACCTCACAAACACACTTACTGGTGTGCTTACCAGATTTAAAGAAGAACCAATAGCCTTGATGGCAGATGTAGAGTCAATGTTTTAACAATTGAAGATTTCTGAAGAGGATGCAGATCTGTTTCAATTTCTTTGGTGACCAGATGGCAATTTAAATGCACCTATATAGGAATTTTGAATAACGTACACTTGTTCTGAGCCACTTCATCACCTATTTGTGCCTCTTGGATGCTAGGACTTAAAGAAACACTTCAGCAACAGTTTCAAGTGTCCACTGAACAATCAGAGACAGATCCAGAAAAACAAGCAGCACTTCTACAACAGCAAATGCAGAAATACAAATCAACCATGAAAAATAAGACACTGAGCCTGGAAGATTTAAATCAAACAGAAATTCAACTCATTCGGTACAGTCAAAAACAACAATTCCCAGAATAAATTAAGGCTCTGAACAGGAATATTCCTATTACACAGGATCAGCTGTATAAACTTGACCCTGTTCTTCAGAATGGTATACTAAGTGTGGGTAGGCTTAACAGAGCAGCCATGCCAGAAGAATCCAAACATCCCATAATTCTTTCTAAGCACTGCAGAGTTTCAGCTCTCATTCTAAGTGACATTCATCAAAGAAGCAGACACTGTGGGTGAAACTATGTTATCTACCCTCTGATAAAAAATACTGGATCCCCCAGTCCAATTCAGTCATTAGAAAGCTTATACATAAGTATTCAGTGTGTTGCAGTCTCAATGGAAGAGTTGATGAGCAAAAAATGGAAAGCTTGCCAGAAGACCTCTTGCTACCCTACCCAAATGTGGGTATTAATTATTTTGGATCGTTTGATTCAAAACCAGGCCAGAGTACTGTAAAAAGGTTTGGAGTGTTATTCACTTGTTTAGCAGCCAGAGTGGTACACATTGAGATAGCTGATAGTATGAACACTGACTCGTATAAATGCTTTGAGGTGTTTTCTAAGTACAGTGGAAGAGGACAAGTGACTGTCATGCGCTCAGACAATGGTACAAATTTTGTTGGCGCAGAAAGAGAGTTGAGTGAAGCACTAAGAAACCTGAACCATAACAAGGTTGAAAACGCTATGCTACATAAATGCCTCTTCAGCAGTGCGGCTGCCTCTCAT
Organism: Stegophilus panzeri; assembly: GCA_024331685.1. Classification (NCBI taxonomy): domain Eukaryota; kingdom Metazoa; phylum Chordata; class Actinopteri; order Siluriformes; family Trichomycteridae; genus Stegophilus; species Stegophilus panzeri. Next base: position 15,560,403 of record JANDJT010000001.1, on the reverse strand, counting down.
CAGTCCAGTTTCCCCAGAGGACTGCCGCCGAACTCCCAATAGAGACTTATGGGTTGGAGAGCCACCCGTTGTTCCTGCTTCACAGCCAGGTGTACTTCGCTAGCCTGGCACATCCCAAACCTGTCAAGAAACGTTGGCTGGGGTTCTTAGTGTCCCGGTTTTATGGCCCGGCCCGTGACTGGGCGGAGCAGCTGATCCGTACAGGGTCCAGTGCCCTCAATAATGTCACTGAATTTGCTGAACTTTTTCTGCAAGAGTTCACGCAGCCAGGGCAAATAAAAAGCCTGGTTTTATTGGCGAGCGGATTCAATGGGATGAACATGGCTGACATACCTTTCCACCTCTATTATGAGTGGGTGGACCAGGTAGCATCTGCAGCTCCGCTTCAGGTTCCGGCCAGCGTAGTGGAGGTGGCACCGACCTGTATGGTTGAGGGCTGCTGGAAAGAGGCTCCGCTGTGGTGTCCTACATGCAAGAAGCTAGGTCTCCAGGAAGCATTTTTCTGCTCAAAGGGATGCTTCAAGAGCAACTGGCATAAGCACAAACTGCTACACAAAAAAGCCCCTGCGGAGCTACAGCCAGAGCTCAACGTGGCTCAACGTCTACATGGCAACCTCAGAATCCAAGCTCGAGCCTGAGACCCATGAGGTGGTCTCACCCGCCGAGCTTCAGCCAGAGGACAATGTGGCGACCTCAGAGCTCCAGATTGAGACCCATGAGGAGGTTTCAGCACCTGAGCTCCAGCCAGAGGCCACATGGTGACCTCAGAGCTACAGCCTGAGACCCACGAGGAGGTCTCAGCACCTGAGCTCCAGCCAGAGGTCAACATGGCGACCTCAGAACTGAAGCTCGAACCTGAGACCCATGAGGTGGTCTCACCCGCCGAGTTTCAGCCAGAGGACAACGTGGCGACCTCAGAGCGCGAACCTGAGACCCATGAGGTGGTCTCACCCGCCGAGCTTCAGCCAGAGGTCCACGTGAAGACCTCAGCCTAAGAGTTTCAGCCTGAGACCCATGAGGGGGTCTCAGCTCCAGAGTCCCAAGTCCTAATGCCACCTTCCTGTCCCAGGTCAAGGAGACAGCAAACTCAAGCTCTGCTTATGCCAAGTTCCTGACGCAAGTCGAAGAGACTGCCAACCCAAGCTTTGCTCACACCAAGTTCCTGTCCCAGGTCGAAGAGACGACCAACCCAAGCTCTGCTCATGCCAAGTTCCTGTCCCAGGTCGAAGAGACAGCCAACCCAGGCCCTGCTCTTGCCAAATTCCTGACCCAGGTCGAAGAGACGGCCAACCCAAGCTTTACTCATGCCAAGTTCCTGTCCCAGGTCGAAGAGACGGACTTCCAAGACACATTACTATGCCCAGTCAAAGAGACGACCAACCCAAGCTCTGCTCATGCCAAGTTCCTGGCCCAGGTCGAAGAGACAGCCAACCCAGGCCCTGCTCTTTCCAAGTTCCTGACCCAGGTCGAAGAGACGGCCAACCCAAGCTTTACTCATGCCAAGTTCCTGACCCAGGTCGAAGAGACGGCCAACCTAGGCCCTGCTCATGACAAATTCCTGACCCAGGTCGAAGAGACGACCAACCCAGGCCCTGCTCACGCCAAGTTCCTGTCCCAGGTCGGTGCCGAAGTCAGTACTGACCAGGTTGTGCTCATGCTTGAAGTTCTGGTCATGAACAATCAAACTCTAATCACACTGGAGTCTGCTGACAAGACCAACCAAGTGTCTTTTGACACGGACAACCAAGCTCTGCTCACGTCCAAGTCTGCTGACATGAGCAACCAAGTGTCTGTTGACACGGACAACCAAGCTCTGCTCACGTCCAAGTCTGTTGACATGACCAACCAAGTGTATGTTGACACGGACAACCAAGCTCTGCTCACGTCCAAGTCTGCTGACATAATCAACCAAATTATGCTCACGCCCTAATCCGCTGACACAGCCTACCAAGTTCAGCCTGCAGAGTCCACTGAGGACATCGCTCTGCGTTCCTGTTCCGATGTGGACATCACTCTGCTTTCCTGCTCCGCCAAGTACGTCGCTCTGTTTGCCTGCTCCACCGAGGACGTCGCTTTGCTTTCCTGTTCCGCCAAGGACGTCGCTCCGTTTTTCTAGTCTGCTGAGGATGTCGATCTGCTTTTTTGTTCCGCTAAGAATGCCGAACGGTCTCCAGGTTCAGCTAGGGACATTTTGCCCAGGGGGCCGGGACTGCCAATGGAGATGGATGTTTCATGGCGCTCCGGGTGGAGCGCCCTTGAGGGGCGGGTTATGTCACGGTTTCCACTTTAGGCAGCGCGCTGGAGAGCATGTGGGCGTGCACGAGCAAGGTGCACGAGCGCCTGCTCTTCGAATGTTGACAACCGTGACATTGTTGACTATGGACACGTGCATTTGTTATGTTTCTGTTATGTCTCCTCCCTGTTCTGTCATTGGCTGTTGTTTGAGCGTGTGTGTAGATTGGTGTCAGCCGCCAGTGCTTAGCGCTGATTGTTTGTTATACCTCTCAGTACACGGCGCGGAGTATTACGTTAGATATAGATAAGATTCATTAGATTAGTTAAGTTATGTTCCTTGTTAGATATAGTTATAGTTAGTTTCACGTTAGATTAATTCATTTAGTCCACGCTTGTTTTTCCGCTCCCAGTTCACAGTCATAGTTCATGTTTCTTGTTTTGTTTCTTGACCCTGTTTTCCGTGACCACGACCTTGATTCCTGCTTTGCCCCGTTTATGCCTGTTTGCCGATCGCCTGACCCTTTTCCCTCTCTTGACTATGTTTTGGATTACGATTTGGATTTGTCTGCCTGTGTCTCCTTTATTAAAACCGTTAACTGCACTTGCA
>JANDJT010000001.1:15533105-15550859 GCA_024331685.1 Stegophilus panzeri | reverse complement strand
CATATATATATATACACACACACACACACACACACACATATATATATATATATATATATATATATATATATATACTTTTCAGCAAGTCAGTGTAGTCAGTGTAGAGAGCATGGTACAGTGGCCTCATTCTCATTTGACAGAAATAGTCATATGTGATGAGAAGCACATCACTCACAGTCGACTGAATGAGGTTGTTTTTTAAGGTCAGTGACAGGCATAATTTTGCTTGAAAGGATCAAGTTTTTTTTATAAGGATCTATCAAATATTTGAAGAAAAACTGACTGTACAACATATCTTTAAGATTTAGTTTTGCAGTTTTCAATATCACAATGTGATTGTGGCTGATAAATTGAGGAATGTATTGCCAAGCATGTACAGTACAGTCCATGTTTTAAGCACTCAAGCATTCTAATTGTTCTAATGTGTTCTTTCCTCCTGCAAAGATTGAGTGTGACAATTTCATCACTGTCATTGAGAAAGTCAATGACACTTTTGTGGTGTGTGGGACAAATGCCGGCACTCCAAAATGTTGGCAATTGGTAAGGGGCTAAATATTTAATTCTTCTGCTATCATTCAAAGACAAACCTGCATTTATGCACATATAAACACTAGAAGTAATAATGTTAATTTTCTATCGTATTCACACATCACTATGACAGCAGATTGAAAAAACCTGTTAATCATTAGCAAATTCAAATGTTTTAGTGAATTCAACCTAATAATGTTGCTGTTTTTCAAAAGCTCCTAGTTGGATGTTATATTGAACAGTTAATATTCAATATTAAAAATGTCAACAGTTTAGAGGAATATAGGATGGCTAAAGAGTAAGGTGGCTAAAGAGTAAGGTGAAATTTTTTACTGACTTACTGAAAGAGTCTAACGAGTTTTACATTCATCTGTTCTTACATTTGGAGCTTCAGCTGTGTTTTTGCTGATATTACACCGCCTTGAGAATGCTCATAACATTGTATAGTCTAAAGTGTTGCAGGTGGCGTGAGAACATTAGACATATATAGAGGAATTTTGTATTCCTCTAGTAGGAGGCAAAGTCCAAGTGAGAATGTCTATAATATAGACAGTAATTGCTTTGACACTGACATATTTTATCTTAAAATTTTACACCTCTTGTATCAGGTGAATAACACTATGCTCACCGACATGCCTGATAATGGACAGACGATATCAGCCTCAGATATTTCCCCGACCATCCCCTCTCAGCACTCTGTCAGTCTCTCAGCAGGTAAAGGAAGTGGTATGAGTGTTCACTGGTTATGAATGTAAATTACAAGCAAATTAATGAAGTTGTAGATCTGTTTGTTAGTATAATTTTATTGGACATTGTTGAGTTCAAGCATCTCTCTTTATATAACAAGGTTGCTGGTTCACAGTTCTCTATCTTTGCGTTTTTCTCTCTTTCTCAGATGGGAGCCTGTATTCTGCTTTGTCAGCTACAGGGAAACAGCTTGGCTCTATACGTCGCACATACAGCTCCAACAAGCTGCTGAAGACTGAGAACAAATGGCTGTTGAGTGAGTGGCCTGTGGTGTTACAAATTGTTTTAAAATGTGCTAAAGAAACCAAATAGTTAAATGTCTCCTACAACCTGGTGACTGCTCAATCTGAAGACCATATTTCAGCACTAATAATTGTTCACAATTCAGTTCATGACCCTATTATTTATATTCAATTCACAACATTTATGTTGATAAACCATGTTACCGGAACTGCTGAAATTAATTCTGCACAGCATGCCAAGATTTAAGCTTTTGATTTTCACTTGTGATGAGATGAGAGAGTCGGAAACTGTAGGTCAGTAGGAATTAAAGTTAAGGACTTAGAGCTATTAGAATCTTCAAACAACCAATTTACTTCAATTGGTTGCTAAGATTTGTTTTATTATGATATATATGTATGATTATGATTATGATTATTCTTCACATCCTAATTGAAATTTGGTTCTAAATAACACTAGGTACATTTGGGAACTAACTAAATTTAAGATCAGTAGTATGAAGCTTCAGGTAGCAAATATACTGTGAAAGCGTCCACAAAAGAAAATGTCTGGGTTACGCATGTAACCCTGTTCCCTGAGAAGGGAACAAGACGTTGCGTGAGCTCAACGATGTGGGAAGGGCCCTCGACCATGAACAGTATCTAAAGCTTGTGTAACATCATGCCCATTTATAGGCCTGCCGTGATCAGGTGACGTGGCAATTAAGTGTGTCGTGTGATATATAAATGGCACCTGTGAACTGTGCCATCAGCCTCTATTATCTGAAGCGAAGACACAATCTACAGGCATGCCCCAGTATGACAAAGCTATGTAACATCTCGTTCCCTTCTCAGGAAACAGGGTTACATGCGTAACCCAGACATTCCCTTTCAAAGGGAACTCAACGTTGCATGAGCTCAATGCTGTGGGAATGAGAATACCCACTTCATCATACTGAGGGTATGGCCTGTTCAAAAAGATCAGAGCCCGAGGGTCACTGCAAGACACTCAAGCCCGGGGTGGAATGTATATCCAGTCTGTAATATCGAATGAATGTGTGCAGTGTAGGCCACCACATGTGTGCCACAGCACACACATCCTGTAAGGATACCCCATTTGACAAAGCCTTTGAGGAGGCGACCCCCCCTAGTTGAATGACCCCTTATGCCCAGAGGTGTAGTGAGACCACACGCCTCATAAGCGATAGAGAGTGCTACCACTATCCAATTAGAGATGGGCTGCATAGACACAGCATCATCTTTACCATCACCGCTAAAGCAGACCAGCAGCTGCTCCGACTTATGCCACTGACTGGAGCAGTGGACGTAAGTACAGAGAGCCCTTACTGGGCAAAGTCAGTGCAATTTATCTTGTTCTGGTGTGGAGAACCCAGGAAGGTATGCGTGGTCTGCAGATGGACCTCAGGCGCCTGACACCACACATAAACCTCTAAGTTAGAGGATGTTGCCCCACAGAGGCTCCATCAGTAGGGGCATGGCTGGCCGAAATGGTGGCCACGTAGACCCTGATTATAGAAGGAGCCAACCCCACTGAGAAACGTCCTTGTAAGAACTCCAGGACTGTAGCTATTGTGCAGTTCACTGGGCCTAGCTGACGTTCCTCACAACATTAGACAAAAAGTTGCCACTTTTTCCTCATGGAGGGTGCTCTAGCATTCAACATGCTCTCTACAACCTCAGTTGTGAGACTAGTATGAGCTGGTGCCCCTCAGGGGCCAGACCCACAGTTACGGCCGAGGGCGATAAATCAGCCCTCTGGCTTGAGACAGTGGATCCCTGTGGATGGGAATCTCCCAAGGAGTGCCGTCTAGCAGGGATATTATCTCTTAGAACCATATTCGAGCTGGCCAATACTAGCAGAAGACATAGACGGTCTTGACAGTCTTCGCTAGAACTTGTGGGAGCAGAGTGATCAGGAGAAAAGCATATAGATGTGAAATCAGCTACATGTGCACCATGGCATCCAGCCCTAATGGTGCGGGAGGAGTGAGTGCGAACCACAGTGGGCAATGTGTTGTCTACTTGGCGCGAACACATACACTCCCGCTTGTCTGAACCTCCGCCATATGGACTCCACCACCACTCCAACCCCCGGGCCTCAGCCCCTGCCTCGACAGGATGTCTGCCCCCACATTCTGGCTGCCCGGAATGTACACTGCACTCACTGACAAGAACCTTCCCTCTGCCCAGAGAAGAATTAGTTGTGCCTGCCTGAAGAGGGGGCATGAACATAACCCTCCCTGGTGGTTGATATATGAGACCACCGCTGTGTTGTCTGTTACAACTAACACATTGTGACCTCTTAACTGAGGAAGAAAGAACTTCAGTGCTAGAAATATGGCCAGCATCTCTAGGCAATTATTATTCCACTCCTGATGTGGGCTGCTCCAAAGACCGCGAGCTGGACAGCCAGCTAAGACCGCAACCCAGCACGTGAGGGAGGGGTCTGTCATTACCGTCTTGCGATAAGAAGATGCCCCTAGAGTGTGACCCGAGGCTAGAAACCGGGGACACCTCCAAATTCTCAGAACACGTAGGCATCGCCGCGTGACACTGATTACTCTCAGAGGTTTTTTCCTCGGACGAAACCCTCGACTTTTTAGCCACACAGAAACTTTTTAGCCACCACAGTCTCATGTGCAATAGACCCAATGGTATGACGTTGGCTGTTGCTGCCATAAGGCCCAACAGTCTGTCGTAGAGACTGGAGGGGATGTCCAGACCCAGCTTTATCTTGCTCAATGTTGATAGGATTGACTCTACGCGTGTTGCGGATAGAAACGCCCTCATCGTAGTAGAATCCCATATAACCCCTAGAAAGGTGTCCTCTGCACTGGAGAAAGCATATTTTTCTTGAGGTTCAACCTGAGCCCCAAGCTCCTCATGTGGGCAAGAACAACATCTCAGTGTTGAAGCGCCAGTTCCCGGGATCATGCTAGAATTAACCAGTTGTCCAGGTAGTTTAGTACATGGATGCCCTGGAGTCGCAAGGGAGCTAGAGCAGCATCCATGTACTTTGTGAAGGTGCAAGGGCTAGCCTGAAGGGAAGAACCTGATATTGGTATGCGTTGCCTCTAAATGTGAACCTCAGGAACTTCCTGTGACTGGGCAATATTCCTATGTGGAAATATGCCTCTTTTAGATCTATCGTCACTAACCAGTCCAGTGGAACGATAAGTTTGAGCATCAGGATCTTGAACCTGTATGTCCGAAGCGTATGGTTCAGATGACACAGATCTAAAATTGGCCGCATACTCTCATCTTTTTTGCGGACCAGGAAATAATGGCTGTAAAAACCTCCCTCTCTCAGAGAACAGGGTACATGTTTTATGGCCTCATTGTCCAAGAGGGATCTTACTTCCTGTGCTAACATTGGGCTCTGCTCTGTGCTGACTACTGTGGTGAGCACACCTCTGAACCGGGGGGGTCGAGCTCTGAACTGGACCTGGTAACCCTTTTCTATGGTAGACAGAACCCATAGAAACACATTTGGCAGTAGTTTCCATGCTGCCACATGGTCTTTTAGTGATGTTAACTTTTCCACATTCTGTTGGAGTGAAAGCATCAGATTTTCGTGGCCCTGTGACAGCTCGCTGACCAGAGAAGACTGAAAACTTGGGACAGCCTTGGCTAGGGGAGGCCCTACAGTACCACTGGGGACCAACTGCCCTAACAACCTCACATCCCCTGATAGGTCCCTCTGTGGCCCATCAGGACCACTCCTTCTTTGTCTGCTTGGCCTTTATGATCATTCTCAGATCAGGCCTATTAGCAGGCTACCCCCCGGCTCTCCACAGGTGGAGGTGGGCTGCTACACTTGCCTGCTGTGCCGCCATCGCACTACCGCTGGCCTGGGCTCCACTCATGGATGAACTCGACACGACAGGGAAGGAACTGGCCGAACACCGCCTTTTGCTGTTTTGCTTTGCAAAACTGGTCGGCAATGGCATTAACCGCATCGCCGAACAGGCCGGAAAGTTTAACAGGGGTATCCAGCAAGGAGACCTTATCTTTCTTCCCCATCCCTGAGAGGTTGAGCCATAGATGCCTCTCCGCCGCAACCAAGCTACCCATTGTACAGCCGATATGACGGGCCGTTTGCTTGGTCGCCCGGAGAGACAAATCTGTGGCTCAGTGCAGCTCTGCCACCGCCTAGGGCCCAGTTCCCTTCCCAGTGTCAAGCTCACTCAGCAGGCCTGCTTGGTAGGCCTGCAACCCTGCCATTGTATGCACAATGGCCCACAAGGAAGATCCACAAGCAAGACCCGCAAGCAAGACCCACTGCCTTACATGGCTTGGAAGGCAAAGCCAGCACCCTAAATTACCTGCCGTTGATGGAGAGAGGTGGCTCGCAAGCGCCTCCTCCACCTTCAGCATAGCTAAACAGCCGTGCTGCTCGCTCTCCACAATGGTCAAATAATATTGTTATAAACTTGCACTTCTGGAAAAAAGGGGAGTTTTCTTTGGTGTGAGGGAGATTTATTTTCACTGGGAAGGTAGCGCTCATCCAGGCTGCAACGAGCCACTTCCTCTTCCCCGGGGTAGTTTAGATTTAGTTTTTCAACTGCCCTAGTAATCGCTTCAATCAGCTCTTTATATGCTTGAGAGCTGCTCTCTGTTTTTGGTGCAATGGCACCCCCTACAGGCTCCTTGGAGTCAAAGAGGGTGTTTTGGCTTTCCATAGCAGAAGGAGGAGTCACGACGCGAGCTCACGACAGAGAGCCGGACACGGAAGGCAGAGCAAGAGATAGAACAGCGCTCATCTCCAGCTCCTCTTTCAGATCCACACGAGATCCCCAGGACCTGAGCCACGGGGACTGAAACCCAGCTCCCTTCGGCCGAGAAGAGAGCGAGCCACGAGTGGAGCTGCCTAATTGTTAAGCGTTCACAATGTGCACAGTCAGACCCCTCGAGGGCTGCTGTGGTGTGCTCCACCCCTAAACTGGCTCCTCGGAGTCAAAGAGAGTGTTTTGGCTTTCCATAGTGGAAGGAGTCGCGACGCGAGCTCCAAAGTCTGTCGGAGAGCCGGACCTGGAAGACAAAGCAAGAGATAGAGCAGCGCTCGTCTCCACCTCCTCTTTCAGATCCATACAAGATCCCCAGGACCTGAGCCGCGAGGTCTGAAACCCAACTCCCTTCGGCCGAGAAGAGAGCGAGCCACACGAGCGGAGCTGCCTAATTGTTAGGCGTTCACAATGCGGGCTGCTGTGGCGTGCTCCACCCCTAAACACTTCACACAGAAAGTGTCTCGTCTTACACCCCCCCTCCCCCCCCAAACCATGATGAAATGGGAGCAAGGCGTGACACACTTCCTGAATCCTCTCTCACTAATTCTTTTTTTCTTCTCTTTTTTTAAAGGGAAAAAAAAGTATTTACTTCACAAAGTACTGATTAAAAGGTCTAAATACATGTATAATTTAAAGATTTAAAGTTTTTGATTTTTAATTAATTTGCAAAAAAAGATAACCTGTTTTTGCTTTGTCATTATGCATTATTATGTGTGTGTGTGTGTGTGTGTGTGTGTGTGTGTGCTGTATACCTCTACTAATATTGGCACCCTTGGTAAATATGACCAAGGAAGGCTGTGAAAAATGATCTTTATTCTTTAACCTTTTGATCTTTTGTTTAAAAAAAATCACAAAAGTACTCTGCTGTAATGGATATCAAACAATTGCAAACAAAACACAGGTTTATCAAATAAGATATCTTTGTTAAATATAGGTGTGCAACAATTATTGGCACCCTTTAGTCAATACTTTGTGCTACCTCCCTTTGCCAAGGTAACAGCTCTGAGTCTTCTCTTATAATGCCTGATGAGGTTGGAGAATATATGGCAAGGGATCTGAGACCATAGCTCCATACAGAAACTCTCCAGGTCCTTTAAATTTCGAGGTCCATGCTGGTGGATTCTCCTCTTCAGTTCACCCCACATGTTTTCTTTGGTTTTCAAGTCGGGGGACTGGGATGGACATGGCAGGACCTTGATTTTGTGATCAGTAAACCATTTTTGTGTTGATTTTGATGTATGTTTTGGATCTTTGCCCTGCTTGAAGATCCAACCATGGCCCGTTTTAAGCTTTCTGGCAGAGGCAGTCAGGTTTTCATTTAATATCTGTTGATATTTGATAAAGTCCATGATGCCAGGTATTCTAACAAAATATCCAGGTCCTCTGGCAGAAAAACAGCCCCAAAAGTTTACAGGGCCACTACCACATTTAACTGTGGCATGAGATACTTTTCCATATTGCTACCTCTCTATGTGCGCAAAAACTGCCTCTGGTGTTTATTGCCAAAAAGCAATTTTTAGTGTCTGGCAGACCTGACGACCCTTGAGTTTGTTTTCGGATGAGAGTAGAGGCTTTTTTCTTGAAGCCAGTCCAAACAACATGGTAATGTAGGTAACTTCGGATTGTAGTTTCGGAGACTTTCTGACTCCAAGACACATCTAACTTCTGCAAATCTCCAGCTGTGATCCTTGGAGATTTTTTGGCCAGTCGAACCATCCTCTTCACCGTGCTTTGAGACAGTATAGACACATGTCCTCTTACAGGTAGATTCATAACAATTCCAGTTGACTGGAACTTCTTAATTATTGCCCTGATGGTAGAAAGGGATATTTTCAATGCTTGTACTATTTTCTTATAGCCACTTCCCATTTTGTGAAGCTCAGTAACTTTTTGCCGCACATCACAGCTATATTCCTTGGACACGTCCTGCTCCAGTCTGAGGCCGACAACGCAACCTCCCAAGTTCAGCTCCAGCTGGAGACTGATGAGACGGTCTCCCCAGTTCTGCAACAGTTAGAGGTCGATGGCATGGCCTACCAAGTTCTGCTTTTGCCTGAGGCCGACGAGATGACCTCACACGTCCTGCTCCAGTCTGAGGCCGACGACGCGACCTCCAAAGCCATGCTCACACCAGAGACTAACATCACAGCTTTTCACGACATGCTCAAGCCAGAGGCTGACGAGTTGGCCTGCCATGACATGCTCAAGCCAGAGGTCGACAAGATGGCCTCCCATGACATGTTCATGCCAGAAGTCGACGAAACAACTTGCCAAGCTATGCTCATGCCTGAGGCCGATAAGACAGTCTCCTATGCCATGCTCCTGCCTGAGGCAGACAACAAGACCTCCCATCACATGACTGTATACTGTATATACACTAATTAGGCACATAGTCAAGTCACTGGCCATGTTAATGAGACACCAGTAACAATACGTTTAGATGTTTAAGTTCTCTTGTGGTCTAGGATTTTAAAAAATATTTTATACTCTGAAACCCAATGCTTTCCTCTTCATGAGTTTGTATGTAAGATTGTATGTAATTATAATTAAGCTATATGTAATCTGCACTGACAGTGACACTCCAAAACTCCTTAAAACATATGGATTTTTTTTTTCTGCACAAGCGTGATGCAAATCGTTATTCATAATTTTATATATATATATATATATCTATATATATATATATATATTGCATATATATATATGCAGTGAGGCAGTTTTCTTCAGAGGGAGAAAGTGCACCTCATACAAAGAATGACTCAAACTATTTCTGCTTTGAAATGAGCACAGTCCTGAAACAACAATGTTTGCTTCAATCCTTCACAATAGACAATTAGTTACCATGTAAGCATCAATGAAATGGATCCCCCAGACATCCGAGGCATTGTAGAGAAACTGATGCATCTGAAAGTAGAACATTTAACAGTGTAGAAAGTTGTAATGCTTTAGTTAAGGAAACATCAGCTGCTTGCTCTCTTTCTCTCTCTCTGTCTCTCTCTCTCTCTCATTCTCTCTTCATCAGACCCTCAGTTTGCTGGCGCTACAGTCATTCCAGCAACACAAAAATACAATGAGGAGATCTACATTTTCTTCAGTGAGATCAACAAGACGGCGGATCTGGATGAAGAACCATACAGGGCCCGAATTGGACGAATTTGCATGGTAGCCAATTCTAGTGTACTTGCTTAGGTTTATTAGATATATTGAGGTTGTCCCAACCAGCAAATGATTGTAATATGCATCAAATCCAACTTTTTCTTATTTTAAATGGGAAGCTGTTAAACATTAGAGAACATTGAAATGACTGTACAGAATTATTTATGGTTTAATGTTTAGTGTGTGTGTGTGTGTGTGTGTGTGTGTGTTAGAATGATGAGGGGGGCACTAAGACAGTGCTGCCTGACTCTTGGACTACATTCCTGAAGGCTCGTGTGATGTGTGGGACAGGCAGCACCCCTCAGCAGTACAACAACATCAGGCGAGCATTTGTGCTGGCATCCCCACATCGTACTGGTGTCATGTATGGACTTTTCTCCAATGCATGGTGAGTGGAAGTAGCACTGTACAAATACATTCTTTAAAAACAACTCAGAATTCTACATTCTCTCCACAAATTTCTAAAATAATAAATTTTTGCAACAACTGCCAAACACATTTTATTCATATCAACTCGACTCAAATCGACTGCATGTGTCTTCCTCTGATTTTCTAATAGGGACACGACTGTAGTCTGTGCATACTCAATTGAGGACATTGATCAGGTGTTTGCTAAGTCAAAGCTTAAAGGGTACAACAGCCCGGTCACTGGAAATCGACATGGAATGGTACACGATGTTCACTTTCACATCCTCAAGTACTCTCAAGTTTACATATACACATGCATTTGCATTTGCATCACAGTTTTATCTTTTCCCCAGTGTGCTCCTAAGAATCATACAACAGCTCAGAACCCAAAAATGCTGGGAGTGATTAGGGATCATCCTGAGATTGAGGACATTATACAGCCAGTAGGAGAAGTTCCGCTGGATCTGCCCACTGAAGATCACTTCACACACATTGTAGCAGACACTGTGCTGGCAGTCAATGAAGAGCATTACAGTGTCATCTACCTGGGCACAGGTGAGGTGAGAGAAAAGGCAAAACCTGTAATGTTCTTGTGGATTTGCAAGGTCTTAACACAGAAAAGTAACTGACTACTCATTTTAATAAAATGATTTTAGACCTATTGAAAAGATTGTCTTTATAGATCACAAAGCCTTGGCTTTCAGAATGCACAACATTTTTTAAACCATACAGATGTCACTAACTCGCTGATTAGGAACGATTAATATAATGTGCATGTTTCACTCTGTTTTATAGAACAAGGAAAAATTCTAAAAGTGCTCCACACCATTGAAGAAGCTTTTATTATATCCCAGTATTCTCTGTTCCACAATGAGGGGCCCATCATTAACATGGCCATCGACTCACAGAGAGTATGTGTTCCCACTTCTGTTTTGTAGACAAACTCTTCTCTCAAGAAAATAAACCATTTTAAACAGTAATACACATTTTAAGTACAGGTGGAGTGCACAGTACAGGTTAGACTGGAGTGTTGTGAGACAGTATTTGAGAGAGCGACATTAGTTTCAACATGATGAATGTGTAAGCTGTGTTGAACAGGCTAGAAGGTTTTTTTTCATCCTGTATTTTCTTCCAGGGTCACCTTTACATTGGCACAGCAATGGAAGTCCAGCGCCTACCACTGGCTGACTGCAGTCGATATGGAGACAGTTGCAGGGAGTGCATTCTCTCCAGAGACCCATACTGTGGGTGGGACATGGCCAAAAAGAGGTGCCTGGCAATTCCAGCAAACTACAATGTCACTACTGGGTATGGTTATGTTTTCTCCTTGTTTAAGAGTATACCAAACATGTTTCACATGACAGACTTTTTGTTTGTTCAGTAAACATACTGTAATAATTATTTTATTTCATATAGTGGAATCCTGCAGAGCCTTGACCAATCCAATGCCTCTGTTTGTGGAGACACTGCAGGTAAGCAATAGAAAAAAAAAAAGACAAACCATGATTTTGCATAATCTTAAAAGGGCATCCCAACACTGTCTGTACTGCATATATTTTTTGCTGCCAAAAACTTATAAGCAGTTATGCTTGCCCTCTTGTGGAGCTAGAGGACTTCTTTGTGTTGGAGATAAAGCAAGTTTCATTTACGTCATGTACTTTCCTTACAATGCAAAAATATATTCTGCCTACTAGGCAAAACTAGGCTCCCATTAAATTCACTGGAGTCATCATTAGAATGCTTTATTTCAGAGGTGATCTGAGGACTTAACACAAATTTTCACAAAATGTGACTTAACATTCTGTAATAATTAAAACCCTGTTTCAAGAAAAACCCTGTTTTTTATTACAAATGATTCATTGAAGCAGTACAATTATTAAATAACATTTTTTAAAAATGTTCTTCTTATTATGTATCAGCTCTAAAGATACGCAGTACAATTCCTAAGGAAGTGCAGATGCACAAAGATGGTCCAGTCCTGTTGCCATGTCCCGTTCACTCCTACCATGCCACCTACAGCTGGGAAAAGGACAACTGTATTAAGCGCTACCCCTGTACCATATCTGGTTCATCCTGTGTGCTTGGCTCGAACCCTGATCTGCCGTTGAAGGAGGGTGTATTCCGTTGCATGGCCACAGAGAGTGGCCTGAAACAGGAAGTGGTGTCCTACAGGCTGGTGTTTAATGCTGGGCCAACTGCCACTTCACCAGCTTCCACACTGGCTCTGTCTTTACTGTTGGCCATGATTGGCTTCTTCCTCCAGTAGCCTGCTAACACACTACCTCAGGCTATCAGTAGAGATGATTGGAGTATGTTTTGATACCACGATTAGGTTCACAGAGCAAGTGTGTACAAGACCTGTTGATCAAAGGACAAGGAAAGTAGGTAGTAATGTGTAATTACATCAGGTAAAGCAATTTTATTTCAGCATCAGAAAGATTGAAAAAATATGTGAAAGTCATTCTGTACATATCAAATATTGAGATTGAGTGAATAAGCTAATGCACTAAATAACAAAATGGGTTTAAGTCTCACTGCTTTGTGAACCTAACCTGTGGAACAAGCAAGCAGGCCTATCTTTTCTTCATACTCCAGATGCTTGTTCTTTTAAATTATGGATATCTGAAGCTAAAGTAACACTGTAATACAGATATTCTGTTCAATGTTAATTAAGCTTTTTTTATTTTTATTTTGCACACATCAAAGAAATGACATATACAGAGCCTTAAGAACATGTACTGGGGATCTCCCTAAGCACAATTTACCATTTGAGCAGAAGCTGCAGGATCTGCCTTGGCTTATTTTGCGTTCCATCTTTTTGCTGGGCAGGTGGAAAGAAATTATACAGGCAGAAGACAGATCATCCAAATATGCCACTGTGTAAAACAGCACTGCTTCAAACCTTTACATTCTTTAATGTATACAGAGACCTAAAGCATTTCAAACTTCTGTGAACATCTGTGATAATTTTTTAAATAACAATAAGCATTCAATTTTCAAAACTTATGATATGGTGGCCAAATATGCTTGAATAGTAGAATTACATTTTGTAGTCACTGTGGAAAAAAGCTTGTGATTAATCTTACTTATATCTATATAAATTTAATGCTCTGCATTTGCTGATCTCCTCCATTGCTGCCTATGTAAATGGAGCAAACACCTGACAGTTTTATAGTGATGTGACTTGTGTCTTTAGAGTATATAATTTTTTTGTTTTAAGTAAATGTCTTAGTCTGATTTAACTATTGTTCATATGGGACTGTGATTATTATATCCACTCAAGAGACAGACCATCAGGGGATAAGGGAAGAGAGAGACAAAACATCATTCATTGTCTTATTCCCAGAACAATCTTTCCCAAAACAACTGACCACATATGCCAGATATAAATGACTTTAACCTTATTCATTTTAGCTCATTCTGTGTCAGAGATCAAGTAATACTAAAAGCATTAATTACTAATATAAAAAAATATGTAATGTGTTCTGATTGCTATCATTTAAGTAAAATTTTATGGTTGATGTTAGTGTTGTTTATTTAATGTTAAAACTTTTTTGCACATGTTCCACTTCTCTAACAAAACTCTTAATTTTTCAAATAATATGATTAGCAGTGACAGATCTCAAGACACAAATCTAACCTTATCTGAACTATACATTCATTAATGTGGTAAAAAGAAAGAAAAAGTGCATTTTCTCTAGAACAATTTTGTTAATCTAAAATGTTTACTTTTGATTTTCACATGATCGCACACTTCATGTATCTTATCAACTTAAAACATCTGAAATTTAAATTAAAAATATAGTAGCATGAGCAAATTGGCAATTTTTCAATTATTCATCTTAAAATTGTGATGCTGCCTTTAGCACAACTTACATAGTAAATTCATTAAAAATGTTCTTGATTAAATAGAAGCATTTCACTTCAGGTTAAAAGCTTCAAAAACTTTTATTAATTTGTCCATTTGAACGTTATCTTTTTTCTGGAATTCACGTTTAACATGCCATTATAGGGATGAGTCATTTGTTAATTTTGAATCATTTTACAGATTCTATTTCTATGTACATACAGTTGATGGATTAAAGGCAAAACCAACATAAAGTGTCTTAATAAGGAGACAAGTTCACCAGAACAGCTTCTACATATCATGGTATAGATTCTACAAGTCTGTGCTGCAGGAAACCATGAAATACCATTCTTCCAAAAGATAGCCGCAGCTTCCATTGAGGCACTTGAATGGGTTAGCTTTTCATGTCTCTACGGAAATGTAACATCTAAAAACACTGGTTAGTTGTCCCTCTAGGGGAACCCTTAAAAGATCTATGTAGAACTCTACAAGTTTGTCCATATCAGAGAAGGTCCCTTATAGAACACATTTAAGAAGCTAAGAACCCAAGAACCCCATCTTAGCCTAATGACTGAGAACTGCAGTTTTAAGCATGCAAAACTTCACAAACAAAAAAACACCACTTCACTAAAGATAAACTAATGTTAGAAAGATATACTACATATAGGCCAGTGAGTGAATCATGTGCAGCAGGTATGAACAATGATCAGTGAGAGATGTCAAGGTACAACTGGAACAGGAATGAGGAAAACAGGAGGTGGGAATGATCTGTGCCGTAGGCGGCTGCTAAAGCATGCAAAAAATACAGAAGAGAGGAACAGAGCAGGGCAGACATCATTTAGAACAACAGGTGTCATGGTCTTACGGCAAACAATAAGCAAGTGAAAATATCTCCAATGAAGGCATATTTATCTAATATTTCTCATTATAGGAGTATTTTACAAGAAATATAAGATTACTAGAACTATTTATTAGACATTTTCACTAATTTTAAGTTGACCTATTCTGTTGGCATTAAATTTTGCTTTCTTTTAGAAATAAACACTTGAAATAAGCAAGATTATCTGCCAGTAGACCAATTCAAATTAAAACTATAAAAATGTATAGAGTAGGCTGCCTAATTTTATATTTATTTATAATAATATATTCATATTGGATACATATGTCTATATTAAAGATTTTTTTTGTCCTAGATATATATATATTTTTTACAGTGTATTACAAAGAAAAAGTGATGGAGTCTAGGTCCACAGTTGGGCCTGAGCCCAGGTACACAGTGGGACCAGATTCAGAGACAGGATCAGAAAAAGAGATGGACAGAAACAGAGATAGTAACTAAACTAGGGCCTTAAACAGAAACTAATGCTAACTAGTTCTGAAGCTAAGCTTGCAACCTTAAAAGACTAGTTACAAGAATGGATGGCAAAGTCTTCTGTAGCAAATGGGTGCCTGAATTACAATAGAGTTATATCACTGGTAGATAACCCAAGGTAAATTCATTATCACTGTTCAAAGATGCAGGTAGAGATCCACAAAATGAGTATCTAGGAAACTAGGGAAACTAGAAAATCAAAAACAGCTAGAATTAGAAGAGAAGAAATAGGAAACAGTTTTTACAGTTGTAAAGAAAAAATATTACACACCAGTAAACAAAGTGGTGCACAGTATATGCCCAGGTTACAAAGATAAAACAAGAGCAATCACAAGCAACACGTGAGACCTATTATCATGGAGAGTGGCCAGTGTTGAGCTGAAATAGGATTGAGGAAAACATGAAGATATTTCAGTGCATTCTGAAATGTTCATGGCTGGTCTACTCCTGCTAAAGAATACACCCTCCACAGTGAGGACTTTGAGGGATCCCGCGCTGTACAGTAGGTGTTAAAACATAATGGAATGCACGTCAGTTTAATTTCTTGACACTGAAGACTGAAGTGTTTTACTGTTACACAAGACAACAGAAAGACTCAGTATTAAAAACTTTGCTGCGATTAAATTCATTTACATTTAAAGTATGCTTCTTTAAAAAAAAAAAAAAAATTATAATAAAAAAAAAATTAATCTGGCTATAAACTGCAGTCTACAATAAAAGTGGCAGAATAAAGGCAAAAACTGCTAAAACGAAATTAGATTTTTAGAGAGATTTTTCCGATATTAGTTTAGTTTAGTTTATTTATTTATAAAGCACATTTAAAAATAACAGAAGTTGAAGCCAAAGTGCTGTACAAGTAGTATAAAACATATTTAAAGCAAACATTTAATAGTATCAAATACAGATGGACAAATTAAAATTCTACACCCTCAGAAAGAATTAAAAGATAACGAATAAAAGTGGGTTTTTAGAGGAGATTTGAAAATGGCAATAGTGGGGGAAGATCTAATATGAAAAGGGAGACTATTCCAGAGCCTGGGAGCAGCTACTGAGAAAGTCCGGTCACCTTTAGTTTTAAAATGTGAACGAGGGACTGAAACAAGTAGTTGACTGGATGATCGAAGAGATCTTGCGGCAGTATACTTTCAATTTTCAATTCAATTAAATTTTATTTGTATAGCGATTTTTTACAACAGTCATTGTCTCAAAGCAGCTTTACAGAAATATATAAACACAAGATACAGATTTTAAGTGTGTGGATTAATCCCAATTGAGCAAGCTGGTGGCAACAGTGGGAAGGAAAAACTCCCTAAGATGTTAAGAGGAAGAAACCTTGAGAGGAACCAGACTCAGAAGGGAACCTATCCTCATCTGGGTAACAATGGATAGTGTAAAAGCAAAGGAAAGTTCATTATGGTTTTTATATGAAGTCTGTTTGTTGAACTAGTCCACTGTTCAAAGGAGACCCGAGTGCAAAACTGCATGTGGTAATTGCAGTCCCAGGGCCATAGTAGCAACCGTAGTCCCAGCAACCACAGTGAGAATGTCCATGTGGAATTGGAGTTGATGAGAGCTCCATCCAGAGGTAGGGCATCCGAATGGATCAGGCAGGTCCGGAGAGCAGAAAGGATCAGGATCACTAGCATCTCCATAAAATTATGTGTGGCTAGACAGAAGGAGAGAGGAAGAGGGAGGTAAAGAGAGGGAGAGATTGTTAGGTAAGACTGTGCTTTGCATAAAAGAAAGTCTACTCTATATGGGGTATATGGGGTAAGGAGATCGCATACAGAATTTACTGGGGAGCAAGTCCATGCAAAGCTTTAAAAATGAATAGCAGAATTTTAAAATCAATGCAGAAATTGACTGGCAACTAGTGTAAAGAGGCAAGGACATAAGTAATGTGCTGATAGGCTTGGACCAGATTTGAATTTAAGCCAGTTAGACGCAGAATACTTGAGATGGTCAATACTGAAGCAGCTACACATAGCTGGTACCCATCTTCATCTTCCACGAGATTCAACAGACTTCTTCTGTAACACTAGACCCTTTGGTAGAGTCCCCATGTGTTGGACTGCATCCTTGACACAGCTATAGTATCACTCTGTTAAGTTCAGCTTCCTATCATGTATATTTCATTTACTCTCATGTCTGTTTACTCTTAAATATTTATATCGAAGTATTTATATCGAAGTATTTATATCGAACTTTAGTCAAACTTGTTTGTTGTTTACTCCAAACTCACGTGAAATATTAGTAGTCTATGTAACTTATTGTATTAGTAACTTTGGTAAACCTTTGTCAGTCAACACCATTTGCTGCTGCATCCACAGATGCATGTTAAGGCTTTACAGTGCAAAGCAGAAGCCATACATCAACACTGTCCATAAGCGCTGCCCACTTCTCTGGGCTCAGTCTCATCTGAGATGGACAGTAGCACAGTGGAATTGTGTTTTGTAGTCCGACGAGTCAACATTTCAAATAGTTTTTGGACCAAACAGCTGTGGTGTTCTCTGGGCCAAAGAGGAAAAGGACCATCCAAACTGTTATCAGCGTCTGGTCCAAAGCCAGCATCTGTCATAGTATGGGAGTGTGCCAGTGCCCATGGCATGGGTAACTTGCACATCTGTGAGGGCACCATTAATGCAGAAAGATATGTACACATTTTGGAGC
>JANDJT010000001.1:15483040-15532678 GCA_024331685.1 Stegophilus panzeri | reverse complement strand
CACAAAGTAAAACATCAAATAATGTGTTAATAATGTGTTTTCAATATAGTACAGGGTGAACTGAATTTTCAAATGACGTTTTGCATTTTCAATACTGTCCCAACATAATTTTAGGGTTTAGAAATGTTTGATTAAAGCATGTAATTCAACACCTCAAAAAAAAAAAATCACATTACACCAGTACACAAAACTTCAAGAACTGTAAATGGGGGGGGGGGGATGACTACTATTAAGTAGTAAAATGAAACACCCTCATTCTGCTGCACTTTCTCATGCATTCAGACTATGTGGACACTTTGGACCAAGAAAGTGGTTGACCTATACTTTTTCACTTACTGCTATTTTCTTAATGAAAATATAGTACAACAATACTTGCAAAGTGTTGTTTTATCAAAGATTTCATCTCTTGGAACAACAAAATTTATAATACTGTACTCTGTCTTTTCTCCTCCAGTGATTTTGTAGTTTTAACAATATAGCTCTAATTGAGGATGTAAAAAAGAATGAGCATTAAATTTTGCCAAACGAAATCTATTTAAAATTTAAAAATCCATTGATGTAAGTAATATAGGTAGCATAGGTTAATTTACTTCATTTACTGTGTAAGTGACTGGTAATCCAGCTGTTATCTTAAATTAAATTTGGATAGATTTGCATGCATTTTGAGTTGCAAAGTGCGGTAAATGTTATAGTTCCCAAGAATATTTTCTATATTGGGATATTCTATAAAATAGCTTAGTTTTCAGTTAGTTTACTGCATTCAATGGCTCAAAGATTTGAGCTTTCAAGAATACACCTACAGCAAAGAAACCAGTGAGCAACCAATTGTCTGTTTAGTTATGGGTCTCCAAAAAGGGGAACATTGAATAAAAAGCGTTCATATACTGTAAGTTTAGTATATGTTAAATCCAGACAGTCAGTGTGTCTTCTCCCAGGATGGGGGAAAAAATAATACAAAGTGAATCAGAAAAAAGTTAATGTCTAAACTGACTAGAGAGATAATGCTGTTGTCCTCCCTGTTCGTCTATTGTTCCATCCAGAGCACTGAAGTCAAAACAATATAAATCTAGACAATTATATTTAGGCACCTTTAAGCATACTTCAGTTATACAATTTCATCAAGTACTAAATTCTCATCTATTTTTTTTTTCTCACACAATGAGTTGCAAGTGTACAAAATATTAAAGCTTTCATGCTGACATGGCTTGCATCAAATTTCACTGAGGTAAGAGAAATATGAGGCATCTAAAAATGAGCGTTTGTGTGTTTGGTCACCTTTGGAGAAAGTACAGCACACATTGGCCAAGGTCCAGGAAAACCACTGACAAAACCTGATATTGATGAGTGTCATCATAAGTACACTGGGCCATAAGTTGTGCTGCTGTATGTCTGTTGCCAAATACAATGCAGAGAGTATATGAAACATACCTTGACACAGTAGATTATAATAAGGCTTGCAGCCATGGAACTAATAAGTAATTGCTATTACTGAGTTATTTGCCAAATCATTCAGTTTCATATTATATGAAAATAGTAACTACACCGACTAATAATAATAATACTAATAATAATAATAATAATAATAATAATAATAATCCTGTCCAGGGTGTACCCCGCCTCGTGCCCGATGCTCCCTGGGATAGGCTACAAGTTTCCCTGTGACCCTGAAAAGGATAAAGCGGTATAGAAGATGGATATATGGATGGATGGATAATAATAATAATAATAATAATAATAATAATAATAATAATAATAATAATAAAGTGGTTGCTAGAGGGAACACCTCATGCCCATGTCTAATTAAAGTTTAATGATTCTAAATGTTCTTAGAGTATAAACAAGACTGTTTCTTGAGAGTGGCTGTCGTCAGAGATAATATCTTTTTCAGGACAGGTCTGGTTCGCAGATGATGGTTATGCGTATATTTGTGTACTATGCACCAATAGCACCTAGATGACTGCATCCACATCTCAGCCGTAGGCACTGAGACGGGAAGGGAGGGATTACACCCTGCGCACAAACACCGCATCCACGCACCAGTCATGCCGTAAAGGGCCACGTTTACTGACTGGTAATCCTTGTCGCAGGTATGACATTCTTCAACGCACCGACATTCCACAGTAAAACCAGAGAAATCCGAGTTGCCAGGAATCTGTTTTTTCGTGCCGGTGTTTGAAGTGCTCAACTGAAACAGTCTTTCAGAGTCTATCAATTGTTTTAGGCGAGTGCCTAGGCAAATATTTATTTCACAGAAGGATTAAGAATGCAAAAATCTCCATCACCCTTCGACTAATTCAGGAGTAAGTACAAGTGTCTTGCTGGTTCAGAAAGTTTTATTCAGAATGCAGGTAAAAGGAAAACATGCTCTAATGGCATGATGAATGGGTAGAACGATTATCAAAGCTTGAAACGAGAAAAGAGGATAGCATACGTTTTCTGACCATCATTTAATCACGTGCGCTATTTATAAACGTCATATATTTGGGGCTTTCCATACACATGCATGTCTATAGCCTACACTTCTATACATTTCAGTAGAATTTTATCATTCTACGGAGTGTGTTTGACAACAACAACATCATCATAATCAACAACAACAATAACAACAATAACAACAAATGGAGTGTATCAATAATTTATTAAATAGTGAAACATTACTATTGAGTAACTTTCATATTGTACCAAAAAGGAGGAGGATACATTGGTACGGATGTCTATGAGCGAACATGAGCAGCTAAAGTAAACTGAATATGTATTATACAGATCTGTTTTAACGGGTTGACGCTGTGACCTCGCACCTAAACTTCTCTTCTACTGTATTAATTCACTCAGTGCCTTTTTTTCCTCGTGATTGTAATGGTAAGTGTTTGTAACATGCGTAAATGATTGAGACTGAGTAAAACAATTAACATTCATTTATACAGAATAAATATATTGTAATCAGATATTATAGTATATTGTAGTCTAAGCTTGCATTCGTCTTTTTTATCTTCATCTATGGTCCTTTTGATCAAATGTATTCTTTTTAAAGATTCATTCAGCAATAATATTCACTAAAATGTTACAAAAGAGAATCAGTGTTAGATATAAGGTAGTTCATTGCATCCTGCACACCTTTGCATTAGTATATAGATAGTTATATCTCTCAAAGCCTAATGCTTGGGGAAATGTTTGTTTTTTGGTTAATGAATGGATAAAATGGGTAGAAACAAGGAAGCATTGGAATGGAAGATAAAGCAGATAAAGAAAATTAGAAAATAGAACTTGGTATCATACACATTTGGTGGTGTTGTTGACGATGTGAAGTTGATGACATTTTTGCAATATGGATCCTAATAAAATATCGAGCTTGGTTATGGCCCTGCATGCAAGGTAATAAAGATAAGCACAGTTCTTGTCAAATAAAACGCCTCTGACCAAGAAATTGAAAAGTAATTAGGAAACAGCACAGAACATTTCTGTCTTCTGTACTTGGCATGTAGTCAGCTTTGAATCAAGGGCGTAACCACATCCTGTACCTTGGGGGGACCAAACCATTTGGTGGGGGTGGGGTCACAAATGTAATGGTCCTTTTTAGTTCTCTAAGTAATAAAGGCCCAAATATTTATATATACATTATTTATATATACAATGCAAGACCTTTATATTTAGGACCAAAATAACTACAGTAAGTTCAGTGTGTATTACAATACAAAAACAAGTTAGATTAGATGGTTTATTATATTTCACTTTTACTCACTCTCTACCCCCAGGCAGGCTTTCATCTTATTATGTACAGATATAGTGAATATGTTCCAAACAGTAGACAAAATATGAATTACAAAACTTTCAGTCAGCTTACCCTTTTTTTCTGCTGTCCCAAAGAAAAAAAATACATAATTTGATTGGCTTTTCATTATTGTCATAATGTCTCTGTAAAACGACATGACTGTGTCAGCAAGCCAGACAAAATTACTTACACAAAAGTATTTACTTACCCTCAAGTTGTTCTAAACCTGTACGCTGTTTTCAGTGTAACACAAAAGGAGAATTTTGAAGAATGTTTATACAGCTATACAGAAAAGCAGTCCATATAACACAAAGCTCTCATATAGCCGCTTGGAGTATAGTTTTTATGGCGCCTTTATAGTGCACCTTTAAAGCGCATGATCACTATCTTCTGCCATTTTATGGAATAGAGCTGCAATAGAGTGTAAAAGAGTGGGGGATCGTCTTTTATGTTATGAAAAGTAACATAAAAAGTTATTTTAAATTTTACGTGAACTATCCCTTAAACTTTTTGAGCACAGACCTGACAAGAACCTACAGACTAACATCAAAATACAGTTGCAGACACTTGGGGGTTTATTGTCCAGAAAAGAGAATTGGATTGCAGGTTACCACATTGTTATAATGTGATATTATTAGAAATTTGCAATATTTAAAATTTATGTACTACAGTGTACAGGTAACGTGGTTATGGATTATTTTATTTTTATTTCTCAAAATATTAAATATCAAAAGTAGTTGATGAAACTTAAAACATTATATTAAATGTAGACAATACATTTTACAATTCTTTGCTCATTCATTTAATGTAAGATTTGTAATGAATGTAAGTTTTTACATTTTTATTGTTTCTTTATTCTATTCTAAATATATAAGAAATGCTACATAATTTTAGCTGTTTACAAATGTACAACGTTAAGGCCATGCCAACACCCTTTGATTATGTTTATACACCACACTAATAATAACCCATGCTGTTATATCTCTACACAGATCCAAATGGCAGATGTGAGAGTATTTACTTTGTTCCTGCTTGTGTTTGGCTTCCAAGCATCAGTCCTCATCTTACCATTTCAAGCTGAACAATCCTGTCTGATATCTGCTGACCAGCGCACAGCAGACTGCCGAGGCCAGCGACTGGAGCAAGTGCCTGTGGAGGAACTGCCTTCTTCCCTAGAGAAGCTAGATCTTTCCTATAACATTATAGAGGTTATCAGAAATGATGATTTCATTGAACTACCTCTCCTCAGTGTCCTCTGGCTTAAGTTTAACAATATATCTTTGATTGAAGATGAGGCCTTTCACAAAAATCTACTACTGGAAGAAGTGAATATGTTCAATAACTCAATGACTACTATTCCATCAAAAGCTCTTGCACCACTCAGCAGGCTTAAAATTTTAGAGATGGCAAATAATCTCTACACTGAGGCAACTCTGGATGATGTGTTTTTGAATTTCAAGAGTCTAAAACTTTTGTCTTTGGGTGGTCCTGTTCTCAGCACTTTGAAAAAGGGGGATCTTGATGTGTTAGCCAACATACATCTGGAGAGGATTGCTATTAGTACTGGTTCTAGCCTGGATGTTTATGATCCAGGGTATCTCAAGAACATCCAAACTGAAAATTTGTGGCTGGATATAGCCATAGATAACAGAACATATGCACTTCCTCTGATACTAAAAGACATTGAAAACAAAAAATTTGAAGCCATTCGTTTCCGTAATCTCTTTGCGTTTACGTACTATACCGACACAGAGGATATTTTCTATGGCTTACAAAATATAAACTCCCAGATACTGACCTTTCACCATGGGAAATTCAATGAGGACCTCCTAAGAATGGCCCTTATGAATTTAGCAAAAAGTGAGATTAAAGCTCTAGGACTGTTCTTCGTTGATTTTACCCTGTCACAAACATTTGTGAATAGTGAGGAGGAATCCGGTCTGACAAACCTAGCACTGGACATGTTGGTTTTGTCGTAAGTATTGCATCTGTTTATATGAACAAGGACATCTACCTCTTCTTAATATCCCAAGATCATATAAAATAGTTAGAATGAACAGTTGCCCTGATTGTTATGTTTGATTTTACAGGGATATCAGCAACCCAGACATCCTACGCTTTGACTGGAGTTTTACATGGTTAAACAAGATCCGTCACCTACGCATCAACAATGTGAATTTTAATATTGTGCCCTGTGATGCATGGGAGGAAATGAGAGGGGTTGAAATACTTGATGTATCCAAAAACAATCTTAAGGACAATTTTCTCTTTACCCAGCAATGTGACTACACAGATATAATGTCAGCGCTTCAAACCTTTAATCTCAGCAATAACAAACTGACCAGCCTCAGCTCTTTTGCATCTCTTGCTGGGAAGTTCAGTAACCTACAGGTAATTGACATCAGTCACAACCAGTTGGGTTTTAATGGGAACAGCCCCTGCTCTTGGAAACAGAACATCACCACAGTCATCGCTAACCATAACAGTATGGTTATTGACAGCTTCAGATGTCTCCCAACTACTGTATTGTACCTCGATCTCTCCTACTGTAATTTAGACCAATTAGATGTGAACTACTTCAGGAAGGCCATCAATCTGAAGGAGGTCTACCTCAGTGGTAACAAAATTAAATTAATTCCCTCTGACTGGAAGAGCCCCAGTTTAAAGTCACTGGCTTTGGACGGAAACTCTTTTGGGATTATTAGCATGAGGTCTTTCAAGGGAATGCCTAACCTGGAGCAACTCAGGGCAGGTAACAACCCTTACTATTGTACTTGTGAGCTCTACATTTTCATAGAGGAAACTGCAAGCAAGGGCAATGTTAACATCACAGACTGGCCGGAAAACTACAGGTGTTACCACCCAGAAAACCTAATCAATACAATGGTATCTCATTATCTCCCTAGTCAGATAGTGTGTGATATTAGGCTGGTCATTGCTATCTCTGTAGTCACCACGGCAGGTATCGTGCTAGCACTCATGCTAATATGCTATTTCTTTAATATACCATGGTATGCTAAAGCTACATACCAAATCCTCAGGGCCAAGTATAGGTCTCATAAAGAAGGACTAAAGCTTTCCATGGACTATACGTTTCATGCCTTCATTTCCTACAGCCACTCAGATGCAGACTGGGTAAGGGATGAGTTGTTACCATGTCTGGAGAACTGTAAGCCCCCTTACCGTCTTTGTATCCATGAAAGAGACTTTATGCCAGGAAAATGGATCATTGACAACATAATTGAGAACATTGAAAACAGTCGGAAGGTACGTAAAATGAAATTCAAGCCCACAGAGGAAAGAATACAATAAATTCAAATGATTTAATGGCATACAAAAAGTAAAATAATGCATACTATAGCTTACATTTTAAATTTACTTACTTATTGTTGAAAACCATACAAATGGATATAGACACCCAATAACATGTTTGTCTAAACTGTTAGACTTTCATCCTTTCCAAGTTAACAGGTCACATGCATGAGTGCACTTTAACCATTTTGAAAAACATTCTAACCACCTGTTTCATTGTTAAGGTTATCTTTGTCCTGTCACGGCACTTTGTGAACAGTGAGTGGTGCAACTATGAGCTCTACTTTGCCCAGCAGCGAGCCATGGGCATGGGCAAGACCAGTGATGTCATCCTAGTGGTGAAGGAACCCATCGATCCGAACTCCCTGCCCAGCAAGTACTGTAAACTCAAAAAGATGCTGAGCAACAAAACCTATTTAGAGTGGCCTGAACAACCCAAACATCAAGCCTTCTTCTGGGAGCAGCTGAGGAGTGTCATGGGAAAACCTAACCTCACACGACAGTTTTCATCCTCCATGCGCAGGTGTTCCACAAGAATGAACACAGTGTCTGTGATTGAGGTAGTCCAGGAGAATCAAAAGTCTGTAGATTCTGGTCCAAAGATAGATGAGGCATCAGAGATTAAACTTCAGATTGAAGGGAAAGCTTGAGGTCTTTCACAGAAAAGCTCAGAGGATCACTCAGCATATCACTGATGTAGATAGCTTAAGATTAATGAACAGTGAACAAGTTGTGCTGATGCATACCACAATGAAGTGCATCTTGAGAAAGCTATTAGTGCTTTTCCACTGGATGGTACTGCACTGCTCAGTGCAGAAAACTAACCATGGTCCCGCATGTTGTCATTTTTCCACTGCCAAGCAAGCTGTTCCACAATCTAATTACCCGTGCTGAATTTGTTTACTGTTCTTGCCCACATACCATGCAACCAAGCTGGTATATATACACAGACAGATGACAATTTAAAGGAAAAAAACAACATGAAGTGTCTTAGTAAGATGTCGGGCTACCACAAGCTTCAGTGCTCCTTGGCATATATTCTACAAGTCTCTGAAACTTTGCTGAAAGGATAAACAGCATTTATGCAAAGGATATTCCCTCAATTGGTGTTTTGATCATGCTGGTTGAGAGCACTGTCTAACACATCGGTTCAAAATCTCCCATAGGTGTTAAAGTGGGTTGAGATCAGATGACTGTGAAGGCCACTCACATCAGGATAAAGATGTTTCTCATAGGATAAATGTGATCAGTCAGAGCAGCTTTGAATTGATTTGCAATGGTCGTTCCCTTTAAGAAGACAGTGGACCAAAACATGCCAGCAAAATTCCTTCCATAGCATTAAAGAGCAGCCCATTTTTCCTTTAATTTGTCAACCATCCTTTAAATAGTGTTGATCACTGATTGGTCAAACACAAACTTCACTGACTTCACTGATTAATGTCTCTAGCTAAAGTCTCTTTTCTACTAGCAGAGAATTGTCCAGTAGGGACTGACTGCCAACATTTCTTCCTCTTTTAAAAGGCATTTCTTTAAAGATGCAACACAGTTTTATCTAACAGTATAATGTCTTTTTTATTCATTAATCAGAGTAATATTTTTTTCTTAAGTTATATTGTACATTTCTTACTTGAGACCCAAGTAAATTCTGATTCACTTTGTTTGCTCCCTACATAGAATATAGCACAACGGTACACCCTACCTTGTGCCCTACATGCATGGTATAGAACATCATTTGAGATTCAGCTACAAAAAAATACATACACTCACCAAGTACTTTAATAGGAACACTATACTCATACTGGGTAGGACCTCCCTTTGCTCTCAAAATGCCTCAATTCTTTGTGGCATGGATTCCACAAGATGTTGGAAACATTCCTTTGAGATTCTGGTCCATGTTGTCATGATTGTATCACACAATTCCTGCAGATTTTTCAGGTGCACTTTCATGCTGCGAATCTCCCGTTCTACCACATCACAAAGGAGTTTTATTGGATTCAGATCCAATATGGATTCAGATCCAGTGACTGGGAAGACCACTGAAGAATATTGAACTCATTATCATGTTCATGAAACCAGTTTGAGATGACTTTTGCTTTGTGACATGGTGCATTATTATGCTGGAAGTAGCCATTAGAAGATGGTAAATTGTGGCCATGAAGGGATTCACATGGTCAGCAACAATATTCAAATAAGCTGTGGCATTCAAGCGATGATTATTAACGAAAAAGCGTTGGTATTAACGGGCCCAAATTGTGCCAAGAAAACATTCCCCACACCATTACACTAGCTCTGCCAGCCACAAGGCAGGTTGGGTCCATTGATTCATGCTGTTGGAGCCAAATTCTGACCATCTGTGTGCCTCAGCAGAAATCAAGATTCATCAGACCAGGCTATGTTTTTCCAGTCTTCAACTGTCCAGTTTTGGTGAGCCTGTGCCCACTGCAGACTCAGCTTTCTGTTCTTGGCTGACAGAAGTGGAATCCGATGTGGACTTCTGCTCTTGTAGCCCATCTACCTCAATGTTCAATGTGTTGTGCATTCGGAGATGCTTTTCTGTTCACCACAATTGTACAGAGTGGTTATCTGAGTTACTGTAGCCTTTATGGCAGTTCAAACCAGTCTGGCCATTCTCTGTTGACCTCTGCGTTTCTGTCCGCAGAAGAGCCGCTCATTGGATGTTTTGTTCTTTATTGCAGCACTCTGAGTAAACTCTAGCGACTGTTGTGTGTGAAAATCCCAGGAAAACAGCAGTTATAGAAATACTCAACCAGCCTGCCCAGCACCAACAATCATGCTATGGTCAAAATCACTGAGATCACATTTTTTTATGTGAACATTACCCGAAGCTGCTGGTCCGTATCTGCATGATTTTATGCATTGCACTGCTGCCACATGATTGGCTGATTTCATAATTGCATGATTGAGTAGGTGTACAGGTGATCCTAATAAAGTAGTCTGTGAGTGTACGTGTTCCTTGTGTTTAATAGTGTTTGCAATCAGAACTTCTCTGTATTTTCACTAAAGATTAAAGTATTGACACACTTGGCTGCATTTTGATGCATGCGAAAGTTTGCTTCTTTGTATCTTCACTAAATATTGAACTTGGATTTGGGTGGACACACTGCCATTAAAACAAAATCGCTGTGCCTTGTGCTAAATAGTTCAGCCTGTTTGAGAAGTCATGCAACAGTGCCACACACATTTTAGAACTTTTTCTCTTTTCTCTTTTTTTATTTTAATTTAATTATTTGTACTACTTTTGCCCATTAGTAGTCACCCAATAAACTCCAGAGAATCTTCCTACTTTCATACAGAGTTTATATACATATAGTACAAGCTCTATAGTTCTATAAATATTTGCATAATTGGGCATTAACAGGGTTTGGGGTGATTCACACCTCAGAGAGTGAGGTTTGAGTAACATTAATACAGAGTGACTTAACACAAGTGAATGTGAAAACTATCCCATGTCTATTAGCAGGTATTATAATAGTTGATGATCCTCAAAATTGTTTGCAGCCGTTTCAAAATGTGTTTTTTTAGTCTTTTGAATGAATTGGAATCCTGTATTAAAAACAATGCAATATTTAAAAAATAATTTGATGTGCCAAATTAATTTGTGTGTAATTCAAAATAACAGACTGACATGTTAAGACATTACAAACCTATATAAGCCATGAATAATCAGTAAAAACTGGCCAATTATCTAGAACAACAGTCTTATTTTTATCAGCATTGCTAAACAATTTCTAAAATGTGTACTGTTTTTTTTTTTGTTTTTTTTTTAATTAGATGTAGCTTGGTGAAGTTTATAGGATCAACTTTATTTGTATGACGTTTCAGAGGCAAACTAACTTTATATGATGTAAAACCTAATTATGTGATTACAGCATATGTTTCATGCTGTAATCAGATGATTATATTGGAATTGTCTTTGGTTAAACCGAGCCTGTTGGCCTTTTGGCAAATTGAACTAATTGTATATTTATTAAAAATATATAATACTCTGCAGTACCACCATGATTCACTGGGTGGCCCCAGCCCACAGGGTGAGAACAACTTTTTATGTCTAATCTCTACATTATAGCAACGCATAATGTAAAAATACTCAGCATCCCATTGTATTATCATGGATGAAGAAATGCAGCATTTGACA
This sequence comes from Stegophilus panzeri, assembly GCA_024331685.1. NCBI lineage: Eukaryota > Metazoa > Chordata > Actinopteri > Siluriformes > Trichomycteridae > Stegophilus > Stegophilus panzeri. Next base: position 15,521,441 of record JANDJT010000001.1, on the reverse strand, counting down.
GAAACAAAAATGTATACATAAAGGAATAAATTGATAAATTAATGATAAGAAAATTTCATAAATAAATTAAGAAAAACAAAACATAATATATGACATTTTTAAAAACTATTTTATCTACATCAGTATGCATGAAAAGAACTAATACATAATAGAATACACAGATAAATACTGAAATTAATACATTAAGTGAATTAGGGGCATTTTCTGAACTTATTTTAATAATAATAATAATAATAATAATAATAATAATAATAATTAAATTAAAATGAAACTAAAAATAATAATCCAGTTCTTTATGTCACTGATACAGGCACTTATCAGGAGATGGCATGGCTGCAAAAAGGCAGGCAGAAACATAAATCTTTGTGTCATCAGCATAAAGGCTGTGATGATAGATAACGTTGCCATAAGGAAAAGCAAATAGATTGTAAAGATAAGTAGACCAAGAACAGAACCCTGGGAGGCACCATGAGCTGAGGGTAATAATGGAGGATATGTGTCTGTATGTGATTCTGTCTGTTTGATGGGACTTAAACCAAGAGAGGGATAAAACTGTGATAACAATGGTTGAGAGATGGACAAGGTGTATGACATGGCATGCTGTCAGCTGACAAGCTCAGCTCAAGGCAGATAAAAGTATAGTAAGACCACCAGAATCCATGGGGTGTATAAGATCATTAACAACCTTGACAAGAGCTGCCTGAGTGCTGAGATAGGCGAAAACCAGACTGAAAGTGATCATGATTATTGGAGACTATAGGTGGACTTGCAGCTGAGAAGCAATAACTCTTTCCATGACCTTACTACAAAATGGAGATTAGAGATGGGTTTAGCTGTTTACCAGAATGGGATCCAGTGCATTCTTTTAAAGAATAGGAGGATCTACTACCTTCTTTCCAACTGAATAGTGACAGAGGCAATTGAACAATTAATAAAGGAGGAAATTGAAGCAATCAGATAATTTTAAGGAGTGTGGTGGGGGCAAGATCTAACTGACAAAATGATGAGTTACATCTCATGATTATCCCAATTACAGAGGATGGGTTGGTAAAAGTAAAACTTGTAACAGAGTGGTGAACAGGATGCTCAATGTGAAACTCCTGGAAGGATGTCTGATGGCTGTCCAAAAAAAAGCAATGTGTAAAGATAATTTTATTTTGAAAGAAGTTATGAAAGGATTACATGTCTAATCAGATCCAGAAACAACAACTGCAGGAGGCTGGGTAAATTGTATTTGTGGTAATGTTGAGTGTTTTAGGCTTGCAATTGGAATTTCTAATAACGGAGGAGAAGTAGGAAGAGTGGGCATCATTAAGCGTAGCCCTATATTGTGAACAGAAAGATCAATTTGTCTGTAGAGCCACACAACACGTTCCTAAGTAGCTTTCATGGTTCGGACATTAGGAATGAACCATGAGGATGAGTGAGATGAGGGGACTAGTCTAGTTTTAATGGCAACCTGTTCGTATAAGGCTTTATAAATAACAGGGGTGTAGTTATAACTACAAGCCTACAAGCCCCCCCAAGCCAAGCCTCCCCTATCATGTGCCCCCCATATTGGAGGAGACCAGGTATCATGATTCTATATAGAATCTATCTATCTATCTATCTATCTATATATAATTTTTTTTTCTTTTGTGTTTTTGCACTTTTTAATTACTTTTCATAACTTTTATGATTTTTTAAAATAACTTTTTACTTTTATAAAGCTATATAACGGACAGGTATGGAACAGGAATGATCAAAAATGTTTCTGAACACTATAGCTACTTTGAGCAAGAGAAATAGGCTGTAATAACGTGTACTATTTTACATGTGGCCTAAAACATGTTGCATTACATTCTTCTTACATTCTAAAAACATTCGCATAAGAATGATGTAAATTGGGATGAAGGGCGCGTCTCTTTATCCATGACATTGTTAAATCTCCGGCTCTCAGCCACTCACCGAACAGAGCAGACGCAGAGAGAGTGTGTTCTTGTCTACGACACACACAAATTTAATTTAAAATAATTCAAACTTGCTTTTGTAATGATGAAAAAGTTATTAATGTATTTTTCGTTGACTTCTTTGTTCCTTGTGATATTGTGTTCCTTTGTTGTTTGGGCGTTTAAGGAAGCGCCTATAGGGGGCGAGGGGTGACCTGGGGTCTGACACACAGCTAATTAGAGCATGCAGGTGAACCGCTGCTATTTAATGCGTGACATGTAGAAGGGGAAGACAGTGACTCTCCTCAGGTATCAGCTGCAGCTTTCACTTTTTCGGTAAGATAATTAATTTCTCCTTTTTGTTTCGTTACCTGAAAAGGCAAAAACCAAAAATAATCTTTAGCCTAGAAAAAGTTTGCGAAGAGACCGGCTAAATAATGTGAAATTCGTTAGAATAAAACGACAACAGCACTCAAGGAAAAAGGATACTAAACTCTCTTTTCTTTTCGCTGCAATTGTACTTTTTAAAGTGTATGCCTACATCATCTTATTTAGCTGACATTTTTAATATGTATCTGGAAATGTGTATGTCTTTTTTAAAAAGACTTAAGGTGTATAATTGGACCGTGATTAGAGTAGAGCTTCAAAGTACACTACATGTACCGTTCTGTGTAAAACGTGCATAGTAAAATGTAAGTTGTAAAAGGTTTTCTATCCATCCCTGTGACAAAGAAAAAAGGAGCTCTGTCTTTTATTTATCGCTTTTTATTAGGATTCATGTCTGTGGCTGTAAGTTTTTCATAATTATATTACACAGTACTGTTGGATATTCACACTACACACAATGTAGCTTAGAAAGCTACAAAGCTAAGATGATTGTCATCATACTTGGTGTAGGTTATATGGTGTCCTGTGGGTGGCTTTACTATTTAAATAGCTGTCTAGATTTATTTTCTTATTTTATTTTTGTTCAAAAATTCAAATTGGGTATCAGAATGATGGGCCTACCAAAGTTGTCACTTTATTTCTGCTTTCCTAATGTTTTCTAGGAGAATTAGATTAAGAACATGACTTAATTTTAGATGGCCATTCTCAACCTGTTAAACTGCAACAAAAGACTACTTAAATATTTGATGCATGCCAGTCCTCCTATTCCCTCTGAACATCAGTCTACTGGGGCCAAACAACTTGTTACCCTGAGACACCGGATCCCTCCATAGCAGTGAGAAATTGGCCAGTGGATCGGAGTTGTTAAGGGGTCAGCAGGTGTTCATAATGCGTAGAAGACGAGTGTGTGTAATTGAGAATAGGATGTGATGTTCCGCTAAGGAATTCCAATACTGAAGAATCTTTGAAAAGAATCATAAATGTTACTTTACCTAGAGTTGATTACAAATGGGTGATGTATTAATGTGCCTTTTATTAATTTAGAATGATGTTAATGAATAATAAGCACTAACAGGCTTGATTGGACCTTAATGCTTCACACAGGGAATCACTGTAGAAAAATGGTTTCTCAGTTGGAAAGTGCAATGGACAGCCTTATCAAAGTCTTCCACACATATTCTTCCAAGGAAGGGGACAAATACAAACTGAGTAAAGCTGAGATGAAGAGTCTTCTACAAGGTGAACTAAGTGACTTCTTAGCTGTGAGTACTACTTGTATTGTTCTCTGCTTGATATCGCTTTGCTTGTATCTTCTCATCTGTAAGTCACTTTGGATAAGTGTCTGCTAAATGAATACATGTAAATGAGTTAACTTTCTATGCCATATTAAACTCTTGGCTAAAATTTGTTTTAAATACAAGTCTGAGACTTCTGCATTCTCATTCCAGGCAAGCAAAGATCCACTGGTTGTGGAGAAGATAATGTCTGATCTAGATGAGAACCGAGATGGAGAAGTGGATTTCCAGGAATTTGTAGTTCTGGTGGCAGCACTTACTGTGGCATGTAATGACTTCTTTGTTCAGTGTATGAAAAACTGATACCTGTTCAGATCATCTGGACTTTCACTTCTGCTTTAATAAAATGTATTGCAATGAGCACATGATCATTCTTTTGTATAAAACCATGGTACTTCACTTTTTTTTTTTTTTTTTTTTTTTTTTTAAAAAAAAAAACACCTTCCAAGTGGAACTAGGCAAAGAAACGGTTTGTTCTGTACACATTTCTATCAAAAGCCACCAACGTCTATATGGCCTCAACAGCTCAAACACTTTGCTACCTTCTAGGCCTAGGTGAAAAGTGTCCCAGGTAAACAAAATACCACACAGGGGTTCTTGGGCCTTATGAAATCTTGTATTAAAAGAAGTGAACACTGTAGGCCATTTAAAACTCCATAGATTCAGGACAGCACTGATGCAGAAGGTTTAAAGCTACAATGAATACTTTCATGCAATAGTTCTGTAACAGTTATTCAGTTAGTGCTCCTTGAATTGGTGGCAATACATTTGCCAGATCAGATACAGCAAACAATAATCTCAATCTTTATGCAACTTGATTGTGACAGGCAGCCACTTCAGGGGAGTGAGAGTAGAAAGTACAATATCAATAAGATGATTTGTGAGGAAACAATGACTAGCAGATTCACTTAGTCATTTAACAAACATGTAAGGGGTAGGTAATGAATCAAATATTTGTAAACTGCAAATATATGTACCTTCATGAGTTCGCACTGTTGTGGGTTCTTGCCAGTTCTCTAATTTGCACTGATGAATGCATACAAACGCTACTTGAGTGGTAGTAGCCCCACCTTCTTGAGAATCTTCAGCTTGCATAAGGCGTGCGAGTTTATAAATGAGGTGATGTGATTAAGGGTAGGTGAGGTCAGTTACACAGCCAAGTTCATGAGGTGCGTCACATCTAAAGAAACCATTACATAGGGGAGCAATTCTGATTGCTTAATCTCGGACAATATATGATTTTGGAAAAGCTCCAAGTCTGTCACGCTTTTTGTATGCTGTTTAGCACAGTGATATTCATTTTTTTAAAAAAAGGCTTACTATTTGCTGATGTTTATTATAGTTTCTAATACCTGACCATGTGATAAGATACTATTTTGACTGTAGCCATGGCCTACTTATACAATTTATTATAAATATTTAGTATAGAGGTATGTAGCCCTTCTAATTATTTATCACTGGCAGTAGGAGGTGCTTAGTCCTATAAGGAGACAAGGCAGAGGTGCACTGTGAGCTGCTGCCATTTAATGCATGAGATGCTAGAAAGAGGAGACAGTGAATCTCCTCAGGTGTCAACTGCAACTTTCCCTCTCTCGGTAAGATAACAAATTTCTCAATTTGTTAGTGTAATTGAATAGACCAGATTATGTTTTCTGATATGTAGGCTAACCAGTATGAAATGGATTAGAATCACAGAAAAAGAGCTAAGTTGATTACAAATGAATTTGCATAGCATTTATTATATGGATTTGCCATTGTCCTTTACTAGCATTTAAAAAAAAAAAAAAAAAAAAAAATACAAATTACAGTAAGCTACACAATAATGCTGGTTGTTTGTTACTAAAAAGATAAGTTAAAGCAAATTAAGTGTGGGTTACATGGTACAGTTGCACAATTGTGGGTTTATTGTTTTATTCTAATAAATGTCAAGAGCCATGTCTAGAATGTTAATAGTGAAATCTCTCATTTCTGTTATATGCTGTAGATTCCATAAAATATTAAAAGACATGGCATATCAAACCTGTTCCTAGGCCTAAAGAGTCACGTGGTGCATTGATTTGGCTACAGAATTTATAACATGAATAACATTTTTGGTCCTTAAACCTTTATGTTCTATACAGATAATCACTGTAGAAAACATGGCATCTCAGTTGGAAAATGCAATGGAGACCTTAATCAAAGTGTTCCACACATATTCTTCCAAGGAGGGGGACAAATACAAACTGAGTAAAGCTGAGTTGAGGAGTCTTCTACAAGGAGAACTAAGTGTTTTCTTAGCTGTGAGTTCATTTTCCAATGACTTTTTCTGGCTTGCTGGAAGCAGATTATTACCCTGAACCATACTAACCAGATGGTTGAGGCTATTTCAGCCTTTTGATCAATCCTTTACAAAAAGTGCCTTAACTGCCATATTTACATCTGGTTTGTCTTGGATTTAAAGTCTGAATTTCACACACTCTTTCATTCTAGGCAAGCAAAGATCCACTGGTTGTGGAGAAGATAATAAATGATCTCGATCAGAACCGAGATGGGGAAGTGGACTTCCATGAATTTGTAATTCTGGTGGCAGCACTTACTGTGGCATGTAATGATTTCTTTGTTGAGTGTATGAAAAACTGATGCCTGTTCAGGTCATCATCTGGACTTTCTCCTCTGCACAGTAATATAACATATCTAATGTATCATACTTGATCATTCTTTACTTTTAAAAATTAAAATGTGTCGTACTTTTTTCAACATTAGTCTTAATCTTACAAAAGTTACCTTTCTGCTTTTGAAAGATTTATTTCACAAGCCTAATAATGTGAATTATCTGGATTACATCACCCACCAAAGAAATGTGCAAACATGGGATGTTCGGATTTTACTTAAGAATTCAATTTCCTTGTTAAATCACAGAAAATAAGTAAGCTTTCTTCTAAGATGCAGAATGTACAACTAACATGCTGAACAGCTGATGGGGATATAGATAGTTTTCTTCACCAACTCCATCTACAGGTAAAATGGCAACCAGAATGGGTATTTAATATATTTTGTGTGTGTATATATATATGTATGTATGTATGTATGTATGTAATATGTATTATATGATGGTTTGAGATCAGGGGGATGAAACACTGCTTTACCAAATGTTAATTCATATGGCTTTCAAGCAAATGTACAATGAGAATATCACCTTTAGCATCACCATGAATTTAACTACCTGGAGTTTAGTTGAAGTGTACAGCTGCTTATGACACTTCTGACATGCATATGTGAGAGCAATTAATTAGCTTTTTTTTTCTCTTCAGAAACTGGCAGAAAGCAGTTTATTAAAAATAGTCTTTCACTTCTTCAGTTAAGCTGGGTTCTATCTTTGATTCTGCCTAAAACGTTATAGTAGGTTCATATCTGTGGTGTTCTAAATGTTTTATGAGATGCACCAGAGATCCTGAGCTCTGATACCTTCATTAATACTATTAGGGCTCAGGCAGAGCTCGCTAGTCAAAGGCTACCCACTCAGCAGTTCTAATGTAATTGAATACTACCCATAATAGTTTAAGTACTCCCGCATGTTAATTGTGTAACAAACCTGGTAATTAATCAGAGGCATTAATGTAAAACAACCTGTATAACACATTCACTCTGGTAACTATGAGAGAACTGTTGGGGTCTATATAATTTCCTCTGTGGGCCAAAGAGGATTATTTTTTTGTAGGTTGTCTGAGATATTTGCTAACAAAATGACAGAGACAGGGAAAGCAAGTGTATTAAAAAGCTTTATCAAAATAACATCAAGCAATTTAGACAATTTACCACAGGCAGAAACATACAGGGAGATTTCACTTTTCTGAATAAGATTTGGTCTAAATCCAAAACTTAAGAAAAAGTTTAAAATACATACAGTACCTCCACTGTTATTAAGGATTTTGCCTATTATATTGAGTTCTGGACTGGGTTTTGTTCAATAAAGCAGCTAAAACCATAATATGCCAGTACATCTCAGGAGAAAATATTTGTCAACAGGTTTAAAAAGTGATTTAAAATTCAGTGCATTGCATTTAAGCAACATGATTTCACAAATAAACACACAAGTCTCATCAGTGTACTTTCCCTTTAAGCAAATCCAATTTTGGACATTTTGGGCATTCTAGACATTAAATGCAGGTTTGAATTGTTCTACTACCTACTATCTTCTATCTTCTTTGGATTTCACTGCCACCAGCACAAGGTTTCTGGGTGAAAGTACTGGATCAAACAGTGGAATCAGCTGGCTCTGAAAACCTGCAAATATTAATTAGACATTAACTATAAAACCACAGAAGCATGACAATTGACATTGTGTAGTAATTTTCACAATTTTAATTAAAAAAACTAAACAGATCAGTCACATAGAAAAAGTAAGTACACCCCTACATTTATCACACCTTCAAATCCATAAAATTAGAATCAGGTGTTCATGATTGTGTGCCAGTGATTAGAACCTGGTTAGGGAGTGCAGGTGGAACCTGTCTTATTTATGCCCCTCTCAAATCTAGTGTCTGGTGTTCCCTTCGTTTGTGTGGTGTGTGATGTCATCATTCCAAGATCTAAAGAGTTCTATAAGGACCTCAGAAAAAAAGGTTGTGGATGCCTATGAGTCTGACAAGTCCAAATTATTCGAAATATATCATTCCACCGTAGGGAAAATAATCTATAAGTGGCACAGATTTCAAATGACTGCCAATTAATTTGCCCAGGACTGGCCGTCCCAGCAAATTCAGCCCAAGAGTAGACCGTCTGATACAAAAAGAAGTCTCCAAGAACCCCAAAATTTCATCACAGCATATGGTAAGTCTTGCAACTGTTGGTGTCAATGTGCATGCTTCCACAATCAGAAAGAGATACAAATTTGACCTGCATGGGAGGTGTGCCAGGAAAAGCCTTTGCTGTCTAAAAAGAACATTAAAGCAAGACTACAGTTTGCCAATATAGGCAACAACCAGGCCTTTTGGAATAATGTGCTCTGGACAGACGAATCAAAGGTAGAATTGTCTGGCCACAGTAACAGCAGACATGTTCGGCACAGATCAAAGACAGTATTTCAGGAGAAGCACCTCATACCAATTGTGAAGCATGGTGGTGAAACTGTTATGGCTTGGGGTTGCTTCGCTGCCTCAGGGACTGGACAGCTTGTATTCATTGATTCTATATCATGTCAAAGAGTGCTTAAAGATAATATGAGGCCATCTGTCCGAAAGTTGAAGTTGAACCGAAAGTAGAGCTTTCAACAAGATAATGATCCCAAGAACATTAGCAAATCCACTAAGGAATGCCTCGAAAAGAAGAAATGGAGGGTTATGGAATGGCCTAGTCAAAGCCTGGATTTGAATCCTATTGAAATGTTGTGGGGGATTTGAAACGGGCAGTACATGCAAGAAAACCCTCAAACATCTTGCAACTGAAAGAATATTGCATGGAAGAGTGGTCAAAAATTCCAGCAAGCCTGGTGGACAATTATGCAAAACACATACAAGAAGTTATTTCTGCTAAAGTGGGCAATACTAGTTTCTGAGGCCAAGGATGTACTTACTTTTTCGACAGAAGAATATCACACCTATTGATATTTGAATAAATTATTGAAAAAGCTAATTTTCCTTGTGGTTTTGTTCAAGTATATCAACTTTATTAATATGCACTGTTTCAAAGAGGATCAAATGTTTGCTTGTTGAAATATGTCAAAAAAGCCAACCATTTCCATGGGGTATACTTATTTTTTCTACATGACTGTATAAGAAACATTTACCCAGTTACATCAGATATGCAATAAAATGAGAAGGTATTTCAAAGCTCTTCTGGGAAGCATTAAAACATAATGCAAACATAATATGATCATTGCAGGAATGGTACTGAATGATAAACTGTGGGCCGCTGGATGATTAGATGATCACAAATAATTATGGTAGCCAATGATTAGAGCTGAGCAAAGTGGTATTCTGAACTAGTTAACTCAAGCCCCTGTCTGTCCTGAACGCTCACCTCTCTCCTGTAGGAAGAGCATTCTGTCCAGAAGGACCAGAGTCTCCAAAACCAGAGCCAGCAGCAGAGTCAGGCTGAAATATACCACCACTCTGCCCTGCTGCTCCAGCAGGCCTTCCACACTGACAGGGTCAAAGGTCAGGTCAGCAGGCAAGCCAACACGCGCGAGCCCCAGACGGGCATACCTATAAAAACAAAGAAAACAGAGCTTATTGCTGTCTCAAAGGATGGGAAAACCATGACCAAAAATATTGTGGCACAGTTTCTCAGAGACTGTGAGAATGTGCTTGTACTAAACTGCACTCCTGGCAAAAATCATCCTTATCCCAAAACAAAGCACCGCTTTTTGTGTAGCAAATAAATGGTTATTTTAGTAATTAGTCCAGGTTACTGGATCTGTCGTACAAACTTGGTAGACATTTTCAGACCTGTCAACCCTGAAGATGAATAATGGGCTGTGAAAGGACAATTTCAGTATAGTCATTTCACAAATCACTAGAAGTTGTTAGCATGTCCATATATACAAGGTTTTATTGTAATTCCCAGGCTCAGGGGGGAAAGGCTTTCTTTCTTTCTATTCTAGGAAAAATATGTACATCAATTAATAAGAAAGTGGGCATGTAAACTTTTATAGTGTACACATCACCATATATAGGTGCACTTCAGTATCTACCTCCCTTTGCTTGACAGCACGGTGTGAACAGGTCTGTGCTGACCAAAGCAGAAACACAAACAGCATTTTTAATCACTTTCCTTGGTGCATTTTTGATAGAAAACTTATAGCAAAAGACACCGGTTTTAAAATGTGGAGCTCCTACACAACATGCATAAAGTTCTGCATTTTTGCTGAGGTGTGTCTGAAGAAGTAGTAAAATATCATCAAGGTTAAAGAACAAGATCATTCTTCTTGACTTACTATTACTACACAACCCCATATTGTTAATATGAATGTTGGCATGATACTGACTCAGCGAAAGGTAGTGTATGGGCTTTTTTAATGGTCTGGATGCCTGCTCTGCGTAGCTGAGGCCTCTCTGCTCTGATGATAACCTCCAGGGCCGCTCGGTAGCAGTGCGTTTTCAGCAATGAGCTCTCATCTCTCAACCTATGGAGATAGTCTTCGAGTGCATGGCACGCTCCCTCAAGGGCCTTATAGGATAGCTCGTGTCCTGGCAACTGTCTCACCCACTTGCTCATTGGGTAGCCATATTCTGATTGTGATACTTCAGCTGTGTTATCAGACAGAGCGGGTAGGATGACTCCAGGAGGCGTAGGGTTCTCCTTGGTAGTGATTTTCATATAGCAGCATGCTACAGAGGTGATTCCTCGGACATGGGGGCAATTAGCAAAATGGCGGAGGAGAGTAGCACTAAGGTCACCGCAAGCATGAAGTCCTGTCAGTACAAAATCTGACCACACTGGTTCTTTAACACTAGAACAAGTCTCAGAATGCATGGATGAAGTCCATCCAAAACCAGCTTGAGGGCGATGTTCTGCCATCACAGTGTCTGGCAGAGCTACACAGTCATTGCTTTCCTTTTCATGTTGCTGAAGAACAGACTTAGCTGAATTCTCTTCAGCAGAAGCTACCAAACTGCATTCCCCTGTGCACAAGTGCTGGCTTCCACAAAGGAGCTCCGTTTCAAGCTCACATTCCTTGCCTGATGTCATTGATACCCGCTGTCTCTTTTTACATGGTCTTGCTGTGGCTGGGTAACTCTCACAGTTTTTCTCCCTCTGCTCCAGCTGCTGAAGGAAAGTCTCCCAGGTGTCTCTGGGGTTGACCCAGCCAACTACGTGCCGGGGTACAGGATCAGGTGCTGTGTGAGCCATGCCTGTCTGAAAATGTGAAAAATTGCAAATGCAGTCACAGAGTATTTACTTCCCTCTGTTAACCTATAGATTAAACATAATGTGCTGATTAAAAAATACCTTACGACTATCTTTGGCCAGAGTCGACAGGAGCTGTCCATCAAATTTAGAGGCCATGGAAACTAGATTGGGATCAGCCTCAACAGCAGTAACATCCAGACCAAGTCCAAATGACAGGAAACGGGTCAAATGGCCCTATAATGAAATAAGATACTTAGCGGCGTTCTCAACCGTCCAAAAGTATGACAGACTCAAAATTACAAATAAATAATTATTTGCTTGTTTTCACACCTAGTTTACTAATGTCTGCTACAGAGTTTGAACATTTTATTCATTTGGTTTGTTTTGTTTCACTTAAGTAATGTCATACAAGCAAGAATGCTATTGTACTGAATATCAGCACAGCTATGATTTTCGTGCTGATATATAGTACAACAGCACAATTGTGAATGTGATGTGGCTTTGATACAACAGTTCTATAAAGAATAAGAAAGAATGATAATGATGAATAAGAATAATAATGATTAACTGACTTTTCTGTCACAACATAGCCAAATGTATTTTATTTTTGCTCTGTCAACAAAAATAGTTCGCAAAAAACCAACAACTGGACAGAGGGACAGACTGACTGATGGTTTCAGAGTAATAAACCATTGCTAGAATTTGAATTTTGTAGTGAACACATAAGCGGAGTGTAATACAAAACTGAAATTATCCAAACAAATTAGTGGACCAGAACTATCCATTGTATAAACTTCAAATAAAATTGCAAATAAAATTAAACTGCACCATATTGCTTTCACATGAGGTTGTTCCTCGAGTCATCAGGAATTTGGTGGACATTTTATTAGTTCTCATAGATGTTGCTTCACCACTGTAGGTCATGCTAGTTCATTTTTATTGGAGAAAATATGGAATGCTAGAGTTGTTAACCACCAGTTAACACAGTGAATATACACACTGTCTATTTTATTAGGAACACCTGTACACCTGCTCGTTTATGCACTTATCCAATCAGCCAATCATGTGGTGACAGCAGCATAAATGCATTAATGGTGCATAAAATTATGCAGATACAGGTCAAGACCTTCAGTTAAGGTTCATATCAAACATCAGAATGGGGGAAAAAGTTTGATCTCTGTGATTCTCAGGTGTGGCTTCTGCTTGGTTGGAATGAAAACCTGCACCCACACCGGCCCTTTCCGGATAAGATTGGGCACCTCTGCTCTAGAGTTTACAGAAGATGGTGCAAAAAACAAAAAACATCGAGTGAGGGACAGTTATGTGGGCAGAAACACTCTGCTGATAAGAGAGGTCAGAGGAAAATGGCCAGATTAGTTTGAACTGCCAGGAGGGATATAGTAATAACTCATATAATCACTCTTTACTACCATGGTGAGCAGAAAAGCATCTCAGCATGCAAAACATTGAACCTTAAGTTGGATGGGCTACAACAGGCATTTCCACCCACAGAACTGTCCCTCACTGTGTTTTTTTAATGTTGTTGTTGTTGTTGTTTTTAGCACCATTCTGTGTAAACTCTAGAAACTGTTTTGTGTGGAAAAAGGAGATCTGGTTTAAGTCACAGAAATCTAACTTTTTCCCCCATTCTGATGTTTGATGTAGACATTAACTGAAACTCTTGGCCTGTAAAATTAAATGAAATTAAATCGGATTTATTTTCAATTGTTAAATTATTCTTCTGTATTAATACAAAAATTTTCATATGTTGAATTTCACAGAACAGTTGGTATGTATCATTCTTTGTGGTCATACTGTTGGGAATCTGTTGGACTGTATTGGCAAACACCATCCGTTCAAATGTTAATCAATTAGTTTAAAAACACTGAATGTCACAAATGAAACTAACTGTACCACAGTGACAGTCCTCGGTCTCTTTCAAGTATTACGTTGGTGTGAGATTGTAAATTTGTATTCACAACAACATTAAATGATGATTCACTTGACACTAGATTTTCTGTAAACCATGGTTCAGATGTTTGTTGAGCATGCAAATCTTTGTCAGTATAAACCAAAGTAAAATTAACCAGAAAGTGATAGAAGATTTACCTGCCCAGACCCAACATCAATCACACTGCTACACTGAGTCTGGTCACACAGCTGCTTAACTAACTGAAATAAAGTGGTGAAAAATAATTTTTATGTTCATGAAATAACGGCAAATAAACACACATATTATCTGTAATAATTAAGTCAGTACTGGAGCCTAACTTACCATGCCAAGCTTACGAATCTCATGTTGTTTCTTGGGTTTCACATGTTTGCGGAAGATATGACCAAGCAGACAACTTTGACTGTTGTTAGAGTGAAATTCAACTGGCTTTACTGTGTCCTCGGAGTGGTGGGCTGGAGGCATCCGAGGAAATGCCAGTGTGTGAGCTGTGGCCCGTAGTGCCAGTAAAGACAGAGGCCACACTGAAGGGTAGCTAAAAAAAAATGGTCAAAATGTAATTAAACACAAAATTGCATCAAAATTAATGTGTTTATTTCTATTAAAGGAATATTTTTACTGTGCTATTTCATGATAAAGTCAATTCAGAAGCTACTAAAATGAAATAATTCTTTATACTCAGTGATGAATGGTCATGATATTAGATGGGAGGGATAAAATCTGTGAATAGCTCCACAATGAAACAATTAAAGTTCATATCATACATTATATCATGAGGTCTCATCCATGGAATAAATAAGAATGATGTGGAGCAAACTATTACACACACACACGTAAAGACATAAAGACATACAGGAGCATTTATGAATGATCCATCCATCTTCTATACCACTTTATCCTTTTCAGGGTCACGGGGAAACCTGGAGCCCATCCCAGGGAGCATCGGGCACAAGGCGGGGTACACCCTGGACAGGGTGCCAATCCATCGCAGGGCACACAATCTCACACCCATTCATACACTACGGACACTTTGGACATGGCAATCAGCCTACCATGCATGTCTTTGGACTGGGGTACCTGGAGGAAACCGGAGTACCTGGAGGAGACCCCCGCAGCACGGGGAGAACATGCAAACTCCGTGCACACACAGGGCCACGGCGGGAATCAAACCCACAACCCTGGAGGTGTGAGGCGAACGTGCTAACCACTAAGCCACCGTGCGCCCTTTATGAATGATATGACATTCTAAAATGTCATGTCCACATGTCTCATTTCTGCTGTGACTGGACATTGTGTCTAATCTAACTACTTTTAAATTCTCATCCAAATGCATTTTAGGGAAAAAAATATATATTAAATAATCCACCTCATTCATGTTCATTACACTTATGACTCTATTTCATGTGTGTCTTCTCAATCAATGGCATGTTATGGATGTATCAGCGATCTAGGGGAGTTTCATTCTATACCACCTAACACAGCAATCTTCTACAATCTGGACTAGAAAAAAAATCAGCCCAACCGGACATGCTGCAGCCTTCGGAGATGCCGCACTCTCAGGCTACTGCGCTTTTAGGATAAGTGATAATGTGCATGTGTGAGTAACACACACAGTGAACAGCACTAACAACACTGCATGTGGCTGGCTAGCACACACTAACCTAGTACACAATACTGCAGTTTTGTAACTGTGTTTATCTCTTAGTGCTGTGTGCACAGTAACAGCAAACAGCTGTAGGATTATTATAATGTTTAAAGTGTATGAAGTAGGTTTCATTGGCTTACAACTTATAAGCGAGGCCTTTAGTATGGCAGAGTAATTACAGCTAACACATCTGTTTTTTAAAGGTTTTTTACATATCCAGTTATCTGATTAGCTGTTATTTGAATTTTGATATTACATTATGTACAAACCCTATAGTTTGTAGACATCGCAATGTAAATACTCTATTATGTTTGAACCTATTAAGTTGGTTTGATATTGAAAAGTTTCTCCACAATGCACGATTTCTGGACAGCACATGTGCAATATCTCTACTCCTGAGAGTGCAGCAGGCTGACAATACACCAATATGTGTATATTGTATTGTATCTTGTATAATCCATCTAGTCATCTTCCATATCGGGGAGCCTGGAGTCTATCACAGGGAACTCGGGGCACAAGGCGGGGGACACCCTGGACAGGGTGCAACCCATCACAGGGCATAACCTCACACACACTCACACTACGTACAATATGGAAGTGACAATCAGCCTACAACGCATGTCTGTGGAGTGGGGGAGGAAACTGGAGTAGCCAGAGGAAACCCCAAAGCACAGGGAAAACAGGCGAACTCCATGCATACAGGGCGGAGGCGGGATTGTGTGTGTCACACATACGTGTGTGTGTGTGTGTTTGTATGTGTTATATAGTCTATATATAGTATATACTAGTTTATACTTGCACTCTGTTCTTCGTCTCTCTTTCCAGCAACAGGTCTGCTATCTGAGGTGGTGATAAATCCTGCAAAGCTTTCTGCCATCCTTCAGGTAGTGTTTCCCACAGGTTCTCACTGAAAAACTCCTGAGAATAAATAAGACAGTAAATAATGGTCCACCAGTAGAGGAATTATAAAGCTTTACCAGCAGCATAGTCCCAGATACTGTACAAGTCACTTAAAGCAGCACTGGAGGCACAGACATTCAGCAAGAATAAATTGTTATGGGACAAAGAGAGGAAATAAAAACAGAAAAGACATTTATTTTAATAATTCTGGTTTAAAAAAAGTGATCATTACAATAATGTAAGAGTCGGATATGTGCTTATATCTCGACAGGAACGATACAAGGCTCTTCGCTAAGTCCTTCTGCTGCTGCTCTGAAAGTGTAACCGAAAACATTTTCACATCTCAGTCTTCCTGATAATATCAAGAAACTAGTTTATTATCAAAGAGCCACTGGGGCAAATGCTCGCAACTACAACTAGCTAGCGTTGCTTAAACTGTGGTTCAATCCCATATCGAGTCCCAGTGACTTAAATATATGCACTATATAAGGTGTATAAGTTGTTATTTCAAACCCTATGTAGTGCACTTATATATGAAGTAGGGGCTTGTTTGGGATTCGGCCTATGAGGAAAGACTGCCCTCCAACCCGGAAGTGCTTCTAACCCGACTCGTGCACATGGAAGGTACTGTGTTCATTTAAAAATAACTTAATGCCGATTTTATCAATATTTATTTTGTTGTAAATAATAATAATAATAATAATAATAATAATAATAATAATAATTAAGCAGTGTGGTATATCGTTTGTCAGAATAGACATACCGAGATAAATTAGATTGAAAGCTAAATACACAGACAACAGTCGAAAGATTTGTTCCCTAGAAATTTAACGTTAGCGTCCCTGTGTTTGTTTTATTTATGGTTTCATTAGTGCAACTATTCGGTCGCTAGTCCCAGTTGTTCAAAAAGTTTCATCTGGATCAGAATGATCCGGATTTGAAAATGTTTTGCTATCCAGGATCAATAATCTATTTTACTTTTTTTCAAAGCAACACTGGATTAGATCACCCTGACTGGCAGCCTAAAGTATACTTTATCTACTTTATCAGTGTAACTGTTAAACAAATCAAGTGCAAATTTGTGTTGCATTTATATATATATATATATATATATATATATATATATATATACACCAGTTTTAAAGATTTATAACAAATTTTCCTGAAATCCTCCCTGAATCCACCTTTCTGCTGGAATCAAGATAGACATGATCTTTTGGATAACAGGTATCCCAATCCTACCAAATAGTTTTGAACAACACCTACTGAAGGTTTGATACAGATCACAAGTTACTCATTTTCAAGATTACATCCAATCCGATAGCTGAAATCCGATCAGATTACTTCTAAACAACTGGGCCTAGATGATCTCTTTTAAATCCAGCAAGTTAGCCGGTTCAGTATACAGGACTAAATCAATAATCTACAGTTTACTCTTCCTACTACTACTACATTTCCTAATCCTAATTGTTGTTTTAGCTCATTTGTCATGTACCAAAAGTCTTCCTTTGTTGATTTTAATTTTCTTCATATTTCTGCTGCATCACTGATCAACTGTTAAATCAACTCTCATGGCATATAAGCAACATGCCCAGGTATGAACATATGTCTTTTGAAAAAGTCTAATACTTTGGATGGCCTAGTTTGGATTGCTTGCTTAAGGTTAATTAAAATATCTTTAGGTTAAAGTTGACAGTAAACCATAATACACAGAGGGGTTTTTTCAATTCATATGAGTTATTGGGCTACATATGAAAAAATAGTCAAATGTTATTGTTGAAATATGTTTGTATTTGATTATACTAAAGTGAATTAAGTAGTACAGTGTTAGAGAAACTAGGGCTGCATCAATACAATTTTTTTTTTATCTAATATTAGTATGTTTTTTGGTACTCGTTGATACTGTTACTGATTTACTATATAGTAACTGCTACTTTCCCTACTTAGTATTAATTAGTCAGAGGCATCATGGAATATTTTATTTAGGTCTGTTTATGTTGGATGCTGCCATGTGCTACTACTAATGAATTCCTCAGGCTAAGTTTTAAGGTTGGCCGACCCGGGCACACAGTGCCCTATCAGTGATCCTGGTTGTTAAAAATGAGTGCAAGGTGCCATGAATCGCCCCTTGACTCCTGAGCAAATTGTAGACCTGCTGAGAGGGGGCAAATGAAGTGCACATGTGCACGTTATTTATTTGTTTGTTTGTTTATTTATTTATTTATTACAAGTATGATTAAATATACATACCAGTATCAGTATTGCTGCATACCTAAAATAAACACACTAGTAAATTTATAAACTGAAGTAAATTTATCAACTGAAGGCAGAGTTTATATTTGTGTTTGCTTTTAAATCACCTTATGCTTTGCTGATATACTGAATAAGATTTTGACTAAAAATATTTTTCCATCTAATGTTGTGATGGGTTGGAAATGCTTGATATTCATTGTGAATGTGTGTGAAAGAGCTCTTTTGAATTATGCTGTAGTGAAGCTACACCTAATCCTGTCATATCAATAATATCAGTGATATTCAGTAGTGTTCACTGCTCTACACACCAAATATAACACTTTAAGTCAAACTAGCTTTCTACAGTCTAGTCTAATAAATAGCCAAATAAATAAATATTTCATTTATTACAGTCTTATCAATATTGTACTGTTCTTTCTTTTCAAGATGCACAGAACATCCACATGCAGGGGCTAAATAAACAGTTTGGCTGAGTATCACTACAGGACTGAACAGCTCTACCCTGTAATGACAAGAACTTCTTGTAACGTTGCAGTTATTCCTCTGAAATATTTGTTCTCTTGAAGTATGTCAGGAATTAATCTTAACTTGGACTTCAGTGGCCCTGGCCGTAATGAGTGCCAAGAGAAAGCCACTGGAAATGCCAAACACGAACAGTTCAATAGAAAGAGGCGCTACCTGGAGCATAAGGGTTTGCTGAATAAAAAGCAAAACACAAATAACAGTCAAAAAGGAAAATGCACAAAGAATCATTTGCATTGGAAAAGAAGGGACCATTCACAAGCCAGTGCTGTTTTCCCAAAATTTACTACTCTACAGCCCGAATTGTCTGCAAATTCCCCCAATTCCATGCAAGCTCACCATGGAAACTCTGCGACCATCAAGGAATTCACAGTGCCTTCAAAGTCAACATCTAGAGCAGGATTCAGTTCAGTACTGCACAACCCGATGAAATATGTAGCCCTTGACTGTGAGATGGTAGGGACAGGGCTCAAAGGTCATTGCAGTGAGCTGGCCCGCTGCAGCATAGTCTCCTATGATGGGGACGTAATTTATGACAATTTCATCAAGCCTGTTAATCCAGTTACAGATCTTCGCACTCCCTGGAGTGGAGTGAGGTGGCGAGATCTCCATAATGCAACACCCTTCAAACAAGCCCAGAGAGAGGTAAAGTAGTAAAGCACTGTCATATCTTCTTAATTGCTTCAGAATTGGCAACATGATGAGCTGCAATGTATTTCTCCTTAAATTTTCAATATGCAGAGCAGTAATTCCAAATACCTACCCACAGATTGTAAAGATCCTCACAGGGAAAGTGGTTGTGGGCCATGCTGTCCATAATGATTTTAAGGTTTTGCAGTATTTCCATCCTGTCCACCTCGTGCGAGACACCTCACGCAGTCCCATCCTGAATCGGAAAGCCGGTCTCCCAGAGAACAAGTCTGCCTCTCTGAAGACCCTCACAAAGATTCTCTTGAACAGGGACATACAGGTTTGTTGGATGTTAAAGAACACAAAGAGTGTGTAGAAAAACCCGACCATTAATTCTGTGTAATCAAATAAGTTGCAAATATTTTGGGGATAGTTATAATCTAATCATTATCAGCTTAATGCATTCTCAGTTTTGCTACCTCTGCTACTGATGGGTCTATGTCGTTTTGGTAGTTTTCTATGTGCCACTTTGTCCTTTATTACTACACTAATTCAGGAAATGTAGATGTTCTTATATACTCCATCCAAGTGAACGATGCAGCTTCAGCTAACCTGGTTTTGTAAAACCCTAGCGAAATGTATCAATTTGATTTAAAGCTACATTGTATTAATCTTGTTTTGAGGCTTTTTTTTTTTTTTTTTAACTAAAAATCCCGTCTTGTGTCCTCAGATGGGAAAGAGAGGCCACTCTTCAGTAGAAGACGCAAAAGCCACCATGGAGCTATATAAAACAGTAGCAGTGGAATGGGAGACGACTTTAGCTTTAAATACTGCTTCGTAGAGAAAAAACCTGCTGGGTGATGCCAAGTTTTCTACTTAATTAATGCTCAGTGTTTTAAGAATGAGATTTCAGCCTTTAAACCTAAACTTAATCCTAATTTTAAATACAAAAAAAGGGGGGGGGGGGACGGCAGCATGTCTGATGGCACGCCTGGGAATGTTGGAATGGGTTAGTCTCTACACCCTCTCTACCTTTATTTTTTATATAAGACTGGGTTTCCTTTTTTAGCTCTTGTAAATTCTCTACAAGAGGAGTAAACTACAACCAAAGCAGCCTACATCACCAATCCTTCAGTGGATCATACATGCAGCCTTCCAGTCCTAAAATCCTTCTCATACATCACTTAGTCATTTATTCCATACCATGTATCACTGGCTTTTCTGCTTTGAGATTTGGCTAACAGTCAACTTGTGTAGTATGTTTGCTAAACTGTTCTTCACAGTTGGCAAATAGGGTTCTGAGTCAGCTACTGGCCATCTATATTCACAGGGTGGTCAAAAAGAAAAGCCTGTTCAGCATTTATTTCAGCACACATTACACCAAATTGTAAGTTCTATTTGCCAAGCTGTTACAAGAGGGAACAACTGGATCATATTTAATTTTATATATCATTGAGTTTGTGTAAAGATTGTTTGAAGATTCTCATATTTCCTTTAGAAGAATCAAATGATTTTAGCTGGAAAACTTAGTCTTGCTGGAAGGTGATGGCAGACACAACTGTGGATGTGGTATGCTAAAGCTAGGCGCTTTTGATGCAAGTTCATACTTTCCTAGTAGTGGTTTGGAAACAGCGGGTGCTGATGGAACGGTTACCAGTTAAATGTACCTATTTTTATCCTGTCTGAATGGTGTGCAGATGTGTTGGTTTGGTAACTGTCTGAAAGTAAAAAAAAAAAAAGTTACCTAATCAGTAATTTTGCAGAGATTATGCTAATATTAGAAGAACAATTGTGCTAATATTAGAGACTTTGTTGACTTTGAAAACATGCAGTTTTTCAGCATTCCCACTTGTAACCCTTGTAAGATGGATATTACAAATTGATCTTTACTTAACTTTGAAACTGTTTTAAGGCTGTGTTTTGATTTTAAATGTATGCTGTGGGTCTACTAAGTCCCTTAAGTAGTATACTGTCCACCAATATGTATTTCATATATATCAGAATTTCCATTTAGTGATTGGTCTTTCATCAAATACATTACATGGCCAAAGGTATACATTACCAGGGATGTCTTAATGGTAATTATTGAATTAAGCTGTTAATGTACACCCATTCTTGATTGCATTGCATGCAATTTAACACATTATTATATAAAAACAAACAAAAAAAAAACTTGGCAATAAAATGGGGGAGCTCAGTAATTTTAACCATGGGACCATCATAATGTGGCTTATGGTCAACAATAATTAATGTTATTGTCATTTTAAATGTCTACTGTAGTAGGACTTATGACATCTTATCCACAAAGTGGTCCAGAGCAAATTCACAGAACCTTGGCTGAGTCAGTACTGAGTTTCAAACAGCTTGTGCAAGCAGCATCAGCACAATAGCTGTTCGGTGGGAGTTAAACAACATTGGTTTCCATGGATAAGCAGCTGCCCAGAAGCCTAAAATCAATAAGCACAATTCCAAATGTGAACCAGAGTGGTGTTATTTATCACCACTGAACTATTGGAAAGACTTTCTTTGGACTGATGATTGGTCTATTGCTTCACTCTGCTGCAGTCTACTGGAGAAGTCTGGGTTTAGTGGAGGCCTGGTAAACATTCTCTACTTCAGTGTGTAATGCCAACTGTAAATGTGCTGTTTGGGGGATTGTTTTTCCAAATATTAAAGACATACAAGTCTTTCAGTGAAAGTGAAATTAGTGGTTCAACCTATCAAGAATTGATGCATGTAAATTTAAAGGGCAGTGGTAGCTCCGTGGGTAAGGTGTTGGTCTACTGCTCAGAAGGTTGAGAGTTCAAACCCCAGCTCCACCAAACTGCCGTTGTTGGGCTCTTGAGCAAGGCCCTTAACCCTCAATTGCTCAGATGTATGAATGAGATAAGTGTAAGTCGCTCTGGATAAGGGTGTCTGCCTAATACTGTTAATGTAATGTAAATTCTAGTAACAAAGTCACTGAAATTACAGGTCCAATAATCCTTTTTTTCTTCTTTTTTTTCTCCCCTCTCTTCTTCCTTTCTTCTTCTCCCTGGAACCCATAGTGGGAACACTGGGTGCGAAGAAGAAATTCATTCTGCATGGGATGCCAGTGCATTACAGTGGTCCATTACAGCACACCACACACACACACACACACACACACACACACACACACACACACACACATATACACACACATACATACATACATACCTAGGGCAATCTAATCTAGCCAAGCCACCTACATGCATGTTTTTTGGGAGGTGGAAAAAACCCAGGGATAAAATGAACATAGGAAAGTAGAAAGTAGCCCAAGTTCAGGATTTTAACCAGGGACCCTGGAACCATGCCACTTTTAATTGTTAATATATCTAGTTGTAAGTATAGCAATAACCTTGGGATATTTAAAGGAAATAATGAATGCCATTCCTTAAACAGGATAGTAGAAACTTGAACAGCAATATGTTTCACGTCTTGTAAATTAAGAAGCACTTTGCTTGCACAGCTGGAAGACTTCTGTCTGGAACATTCCGTTTCTCAAGAT
The DNA here is from genome assembly GCA_024331685.1 of Stegophilus panzeri. Lineage (NCBI taxonomy): Eukaryota > Metazoa > Chordata > Actinopteri > Siluriformes > Trichomycteridae > Stegophilus > Stegophilus panzeri. Next base: position 15,498,571 of record JANDJT010000001.1, on the reverse strand, counting down.
ACCTCGTATAATACTCCAGTTTTTCCGGACTCAAAGGACCTGGCTGTTTTAGCCTGGTTAAGGACACTACTGGCAAGGAAGCCTCCCTGTGCTATTAGCCTTCCTGTCTGATTCTGCTTAACCTATATGTTAAATTCCTCTAGTGTCTGATATTCAGGCTGCAAGATTTAAGGATACAAAGCTGTATTCACCCTCCTCCTCCTCTGTGGGACAACCCAGCTGCAGCCAGGCAGATTCACCCTGCTGTCTCATTCATTCTGTTTGTCACCAGATACCTCAGTTCTTCTGTTGCCACAGACATGAATCACGAATTGATTTCTTTTTTCCGTGTTTGCAGACTTGAATCACTAATGAGTCAGCTGCTGGGCATCAGCATGGATGTGAATTACATACAGATCAATGGATTACAGGCTTTAGTTTCATCATACCTAAGATCTTGTAGTGTACATGCTCCTCTCATGTAGATGTAATGGTCAGGGTTTGTGTGCTTTTTTGACAATGACTGATTTTCTCTTGTATTTACCTGATGTGTCATGGGTTACGAATTTGTGGATGAACAGGAACCTTAAGTGTCACACTTGCAGTTGCTCAAAAGGACTCCAATTAGGGCAGTATGGTGGCACATTGGATGGCATTGCCACCTCACAGCTCTGGGGTCCCCAGTTTGTGTTACTGAACTCATGATATGCATGTGTTGCATTTCTTGTGTTCCCCTGGGGTCTACATGGGTTTCCTCTTGGTTCTCTGTTAACTCTCACTTCCTAAAAACATGCATTCATGGATTTGTAGGTAATGTGTGAATGTGTAAGTACAGGGTGCAATGGACTGGCATCCCATCCTGGGTGTATTCCTCCCTCACTCAGGATGGTCTAGGATACTCTTGATGCACCGTGACCCCAAATAGGATAAAAGGTGGTTACTGAAGATGAATGAATGGATATGCTCTTTATTAGGAACACCTGTACAGCTGATAATTTATGCAATTATCCAATCAGCTATTCATGTGACAGCAGCATAACACATAAGAACTTCAGATATAGGTCAGCAGTTTCAGTTAATGTTCACATCAAATTAGAATGTGATCTTGACTGTGGCATGGATATTGGTACTATATAGGCTGGTTGAGTGTTTCAGAAACTGCTGATCTCCAGGGTTTTGCACAACAATCTCTAGAGTTTACACAGAATGGTGTGGGAAAAAAAGATCCAGTAGCAGGCCGTTCTGCAGTCAAAAAAAGCACCCCCAGAATGCACAACATGCCAACCAGCAGGAGACCACATCAGTTTCTACTCCTGTCAGCCAGGAACAGGAATCTGAGGTTAAACTGGGCACAGGCTCACCAAAACTGGACAGTTAAAGATTGGAAAAATGTCACCTGGTCTGTTTCTTGCAGTTTTGTTTTGTTTTTGTTGTTTATTTTATAATGTGTGACAATTTACCTGAGCCACAAGAATTTCAATTTGCAAACATCCTTGACATTCTGTGCATATGACAAATAAAATACTTTGCCGTGGCAGAGATCAAAGTAAATGGTCTGCACTTATATAGCACTTTTATCCAAAGTGCTTTGCACTGTGTCTCATTCACCCATTCTCACTCACACACACACACACACACACACACACACACACTAATGGTAGCAGAACTGCCATGCAAGGCACTAACTTGCCATCAGGAGCAACTTGGGGTTCGGTGTCTTGCCCAAGAACACTTTGGTATTTTGAGTCACGGGGGAATCAAACCACCAACCCTATGTTTAGTGGACAACCCGCTGAATCTCCGTGTAAGCAGCTTTTGTTTTTTGGGGGGTTGTTTTTGGTCAGGCTTTACTTTGTGGACGATCTACAGGGATCATTAATGTAATTGCTTGCCACTCCTCAAAAGAACTTGCAATTAAATAAATTAAATTAAACAATCTCTTTGATTTTGCTGGATTGTCCCCCAGATATTCGTCCCATAACAAAACTGATATAGCCTACAGAACCCAAGTAAAATCTTTTACCAATAGACTTTTTAATCATGACCGTGCCAAGAATACATATCTGTTTTATCTTTGCTTTTTAATTATGTGGTGTCCTTTGAAGGTACAGAAGCTATATGTCTGATAAAAGTGTCTGAGTGCCAGTAGTCTAGGGCCATGTGCACCAGGCCAGGTGGCTGTGATGTAGGGCGAAAAGCACTTTAACTCATTCAGACATTAACAATTATTTAATTGAATAATTTAAAAAGTGTTTAAACTAATGTAGATATATCATAAAAGAGCCATGCTGTAAAAACGAGTCTTTTATCCATCCATTTTCTGTACTGCCTATCCTACATAGGATCACGGGGAGCCTGGAGCCTATCCCAGGGGACTCGGGGCACAAGGCGTGGGACACCCTGGACTGGGTGCCCACCCATCGCAGGCTGCGAGCACAAACACATTCACACTACGGACAATTTAGAGATGCCAATCAGCCTAAAACGCATGTTTTTGGACGCGGCGCCGGGGAGGCGGAGTACCCCTGAACCATGGGGAGAACATGCAAACCCCACGCACACAGGGCGGAGGTGGGACTCGAACCCCCAACCCCGGAGGTGCGAGGCAAACGTGTCAGAGGCGTAAGAGTATGGGTGGGGACACAGGAGTGTTTTGCCTTGCAGAATAAAACTCTCTGAAATACTTTCATGTGATGAAAATCATGACCTAGGCCTATGCATCGTTCATAACTCCTCTGCTAAGTTAATAAGTCCCCTATTTTGCAAAATACGTCTGGTCTGCATTTCCTTTTCAGGGTAAGAGCCTCAACGCTCACTAAAACTTTTATAGCTAATTACCGACATTTTCTTATAGAGAGAGGCTCTCTGGCGAGTAGTAATTTCCATTCACGCAAGTTTGCGCACAAAAAAAGAACGGAAGACGGACAAAGTTCAATATCTCATTACAACAAATTTGATTATGCGTTGTCCACATCGTTTGTAAAGAGCAGTTTGATGTCAAGATGTCCTGTTATTCTGTGCCTGAGGGTCAACATCAGTAGCGTCGGTAGCGAGGATGCGCTTTCTGAACTTCCCTCGTCTATTCGAATAACGTTTTCATCATCATCCTTCACTTTGTCTCGATGAGCTCACCTGCCAGAAAATCGCTTTCTTTGAATCTGCCTTCATTCGGACCGTTTTGCATCTGACGCACTCCCGTCCTACTTTCCCCTCATCATCCCTTGGGTCGAATAACAAGTGCTCCCTGAATAAAAATTGCTCCATGAGACAGACAGACAGACAGACAGAGCGAGCGAGAGAGAGAGAGAGAGAGGGGGGGGGCTGTTCCACACTTCTTCCTGTGCGATCTTTTCTCCTCCTTTTCTCTTCTCTGTTCTCAGTCTCCGGGTTGTGCACACACAGGGCACAGGTTCGCCTTCTTTCGCCTTTCTACTACAGACAAGCACATTACTGGCGCAAGATTGTTTAGGGACGCGGTAGGTATCTGCGTCTTTTTCCTTTTTCCTTTTTCCTGATCCCCTCTAGCATTTTCCAGTGCAGAAAGGTATTATGTTACACTTAAGAGTTCATTTTTAAGTATATCAAAATTATTTGGTAGACTTTTTTTTTTTAAACATTGGTTCACATTATTCTCCTTATGTCTGCCTGCTTATTATTAATTGTTTATTAATTGTTTTCATTTTGCTGTTGATGGTGACGTTGTTTGTTCTTTTGTGGGTAAGTTTTTAAAAGAAATACTCTCCTTATATGAGTTAGTGTGTGATTAGTATATTATTGTAATTAGGCTACTGTAAAATTGCTACCCTGTTTTTAAGCATTAATTAACCACTTGAATCTTTTCCCTTTGTGGCTCCTTGATACATTGTTAAATTGTAGGTGTTGTTTGGGTTAATTATATGAAATTTGTCTTATGTAGGTCATAGTGTGGAGGCTATTCGAGAGCCTGTCAGTTTTGCTCTTGCTTAAATGTTCAGAATCAGTCTTTTTAGAGAGTGGTCATCTGTTCTTGACATTTGAGAGTGAAACAACCTTATATAGATTGCCCAGCTCTTCAAAGCTGTCCTAAAAATCTGCAGCCAAATTAATCTGTCCCAACTATCACAGGTTGTATTCCGGTGATTAACATTATGAAGACCTACTGTTTTTTTTCCCCTTTTTGCTTTGCTTCCATATAGTCACTTTGGATACAATAGATTTATTTCAGTACAATGGATCATTACTAAAGGGCAAACAAATCCAGATCAGTCATTCTAACTGAGTTAAATTAAACTGAGTTTTATTATTATTATTATTATTATTATTATTATTATTATTATATGGCTAGTTATATATGTAACTGTGGTTGTGTGAACAATATAACTATCATAGTTGTCTCAGATCAACATGTATTCTAAACTAGTCACATGCATCATAAGCCCCACAGCGATATCTGGATGCTCTCATAGACCTTCACAGTAAAAACTAAAGATAATGATTCATTACACAAGTCAGCTCCTCCTTCCATAAATAGGAGAACTGAAGCTTATATTGTAATTTTTCCCCATTTATTATTTTTCCCTTATTATTGTTTTAATTCATATTTAAAAAAAATTTAAATTAACATGTGATTTGTCCCTCATACTCGTGTGCCATATACACTATATGGCCAAAAGTTTGTGGACACCTGGCCATTACACCCATATGTTGGTCTTCTCCAAACTGTTGCCAGAACGTTGGAAGCACACAAGTGTGTAGGATGTCTTTCTATGCTGAAGCATTACAATTTGCTTTCACTGGAACTAAGGGGCCCAAACATGTTCCAGCATAACAATGCCCCTGTACACAAAGTGAGGTCCACGAAGATATGGTGTGCCATGGTTGGTGTAGAGGAACTCAGGTGGCTTGCACAGATCCCTGACTTCAATTCCACTGAACAGCGTTGGGATAAATTGGAATGCTGATTTTACCCCAGGCCTCCTCAACCAACATCAGTGACTGACCTCACTAATGCTCTTGAGGCTGATTGGACACAAATCCTCACAGCCACACTCCAAAATCTAGAACCCATTTGTCATGCCTTGTGAATAATAAATGCAGTCCTTTTTCTTTGCTTAAGAATGTCACATATAAATCTTAGACAGTTCTAATCAAGAAAAGCATGTATAATATGTCTATATGTTAGAATGCAAAAAGAAGACATGTCTACCTCAGTAAAGCACTATATCCTAATTCTCTTGCTCTTTCAGAGGAAAGAAAAAGAAAGGACTATATTACTGAAACAATAATTTCCAGTAAGACTGTGCGCTGTGAGGTTAGAAAGGATGGACAGGGTATTGTGTGGAATGGACGGATTGAGATTGAGAATGCTAGCAAAGCAGTTGACAAAGCTTCATTCCACAGTGTTAATGGCATGTGGAGAACTCATGTGCTGCATTTTATAGCACTCCATTGAGAGAACTAGCCATAATATTCAACTTTGCATATAAGGCCGGTGAGAACTGTCTCGTGGCCTGGTGTAGGGGATACACGTATTATCTGATGTAATGACACTGCAACACTTCTCCTCCCTCCTATTTATTTCTTTGCTCATCTTTCTCCTCCTCTTCATCCTGATATGACCCTTTAGGAAAGCCTGGCCTCTATCATTGACTTGCAGTTTCCCAAAGTCATTCAGTATTCTGTTTAAATGCTCCTGAGGTTTTTGGACTGTGCTTTCTTTCGCTTGCCCTCTGAACAAGCAGTCTGGCTCCTTTTCCCTTGGCTTATGGAAATGTGGTCATGGCTGTAGGCCATGCATTGAGAGCATTGGGGAGGAATGACTTTCAAGGAACAGAATTGCAGATCAAAGCTGACTGCCCCAATGCTCTCATTAACAGTTTAGATACTGTTAAACAATTTACACAATCTTGTAAATGCTAGACAGACTGAGAAAGAAAGATGGAGGAAGTGGCACATTTTCTGAAATTGAGATAAATGGGAAGAGCTCTGGCAGCTTGATTGTAAGTTTAGGTGAGTCTCTCCCAGCATTTGGTTTTCCTTCATTTTCTCTGAGGCTTTCTGGTAACTGCTACTGAAAATTACATCTTCCTCTTTAATTTTCCCCCAAGCCCAAGCTGGGCATTAAGTCCAAGATTCACTCTGGTGAGGACGACTATAACACACCCAGTTATTTTTCTGCTTAGAAGAGCACTTTCTCTCTCTTTTTTACTTTGTTAATGCCAGTTTCCAGTGCTCTCAGATGCCCACTCTCTCCCTGCTGTCTACCCCCACTCTTATGACCTGGTTTGTCCACATCGTTTGTAAAGAGCTGCATGATGTCCTGAGGTTTTCATGCACAGAGAGTGGGATACTTGGGGCTTTGTTTCAGCTTCATACAGATCCCTGTATCTGGCTTCTTAAACTGTAGTCCTGTCTTGTGATTCAAAGCAGAAGTTGTTAGTTTAACAGTAAGGATTTGTAGTTAAAAAATAGGAAGCAGAATCATATTGAAGGATTTTTGTCCTTGACGTTGGGTGCTTAGGTGATTTCATAAAACCAGATTTGACATTTTAGTTCTATTTTTTTTTTTTTTTTTTTTAAATGTTTACAAGACTTCAAGACTGCAAGAGACAGAAAAAAAGACTGAAGAGTAGAGATTAGACTTCTATAATTACACTACATGCTACTATAATTATTATACACTGTTGTAATTATGCTGTACAGTATATTCATCTTCAATTTAAGTAAAGCCTAAATGGATGGAACTGTTTTTGTAAGTGTATCTTCTTCGTATACATAGAAATGTAGACAACTGTAATAATCTGAGAATTTACATACTGTAAATGTTGCAATGCATGTTCTAAAATTATGATCCATTATCTACCTTGTTATTTATCTATAGAATGTAATAACAAAACCTCAGTGATTTGAATCTGCTAATTAACATATTTGAAATCCCTTGTTATTGCAGGTTTACCTTACATACATTTAAAACTAATTTTAAAAACACTGAACAAAATTGCATGTCCACCAGAGTTATGTCTGACCTGGTTTTCAAGCACTTCTCTTTACAACATAACCATGCAGTTCATTTGCTGTTTACAAATGCAAGTGTACTCTGTCTAGCAGATGGTCCTTTCTTTCTTTATTTAATCCAGTCTTCTGTAGCAATTGCCCATTGTCGGATTTAAATTGTCCCTCCTGACTAAATTAGATGTGTATATTAAGGATGCAAGATAAACTGATGTATTAATAGAAATAGATTGGAAAAAATAAAGAGAGAATAGACATCTGAGCCAAATAATAGGTTAAGGACAGATAACTAGTTTCGTCATCAGAATTCTGATCACACCCAAGAGCGCCCAAAGCCCACTGAGTCCTCGTTCATGCCAACTGGAATGCGCACAAGGTTGCCAGGTCCATTTACAGTAATCCCCAACTGCTGGATCAACAGTTTTATGTGAATGTGAAAATTACCTGAGACCAAAACTTTCAAAGTAAAGCTAAACACATTAAATGAGCCAACATAAATGATACCTTTGCAGAATCTGCTTCTGTAAAGACCACACCTTATGAGAAGGTTGCTATAATGAACGTCTTGATCCAAGTGTTTGTTTCCCTGGGTTTTCTTGATTTTTTTAGACATACTTATGTACAGTTCAATATTCCATTTCATACAATACAATGATTACATTATACATGTTTGTCTTGATTTGCGTAAAATGCACTAAAGGAGATGAAGATTAGGATTTACTCCAATCTGGCAACAGTAAAGGAACGAAGAACACACACTTAGTTTAGCTCTCTTTTCTCTCTTGCTCTCTCACTCTGGACACATGCATGTGAAAGCATGCTTCAGTTTCTTAAATGAAAACGTTATTGCAAACTAGAACAGAATCCAGGTTGATAAATGACAACTAATCAATGTTTGCATCCTTTGTCTTAATCTGAAAAAGTGGATCTTATTTTGAAGTTCTGTTTTTTTTAAGTGACCTAATTATTCTTTACACTTTTTTTTTTTATATATTCAGCAAAATTGGTGTCTGTTTTAATCCACAATAAGTAGGTATTACTTTTGCTGTGAAAATGGTTTACACTATCTTTGCTCTTCTCTGTTCCTTTCTCAGATCAATGATGTTCCTGTCTCTGCTGCTGTGTGCCATCTGTCCCTTTGTCCTGCTGTCCTCTGCTGTCCCTGCACCAGGAACAGGTGTGTCAACTCCACATACTGACTAGGCTATGATTAATGAGGCTCAATACATAATGCATGGGGGTGCATTATTTTACTATTTTACTGCTTTGCCTCTCCAGAGGCTGTAATATATGTTGAGGCTTCTCACAGTAGGTGCCAAAGTAAGAAGTTCAAGGTCAGAGCTGAATACTGTCATTTATCAGCTGCCTATTTGCTTGACTGATACTTTTACAGTCACTTGGCTAGATTTTCTCCAGCTTTGATGTGTCCATCAAATAATTGTTTTCTCAATACTTATGATTTTCGTCCTGGATGTGTATAGTTTTTTTTGTTACCTGTTTACATCAAATGGGTGTTGACAAGAATGGACTTATTAGTCATTTTCTGTGTTATCTGTGTATCACGTTACATCATATCTTTTCCTCAGATGAAACCAGGCTCTTGCAAGTAATGATCCCTGACAGCCCTACAGTGTCAGCCGTTTTGGGAGGATCCTTAACCCTGCAGTGCCTTGTGTCACTTCCACCCCTGTCCTTCTTGGGCCGCTTTGCTGGGAACACCATGCTGCGGGTAAAGTGGAGCATGCTCTCCTCTGGACGAGAGACTGAGATCCTGGTGGCACGAGGGGAGAGGGTGAAAATCAATGAGCCTTATAAAGGTCGGGCCTCTCTGCCGAACTATGACTCCTCTCCAACTGATCTCACTCTCCAGCTGGACAGTCTGAGGCACAATGATACAGGATTCTACCGCTGTGAGGTCCAGCAGGGACTGGAGGATGCTCATGTTCTGGCTCAGATCAAAGTGAAAGGTAATTATCCTAAGGCAACTTACACCTTAAACACCTAAAAAAAAATTTGTTCATAGTTTTGTTGGCCCAAGTAGAAAGCTTTTCTACAACCCCAATTCCACAAAAATTGGGACAGTATGGAAAAATGCAAAAAAAAAAAAAAAAAAAAAAAAAGTATTTTTTTTAAAGGGTCATTTGAAAATTCAATTCACCCTGTACTATACTGAAAACACATTAACACATTATTTGATGTTTTACTTTGTGAATTTAATTTATTTTTGAAAATATACACTCATTTTAAATCTGATGACTACAACACACTACAAAAAACAGTTTACCACTGTGTAACATCACCTTTTGGGCACTGAAGACACCAGTTAGTTAAGTTTAGCAAGTGGAATTTTCCCTCATTCATCCATTATGCATTTCTTCAGCTACGCAACTGTATGTGGCCTTAGTTGTCTTATTTTGCGCTTCATAATGTGCCACACATTCTCAATCGGAGTCAGGTCAGGACTGCAGGCAGGCCATGCTAGCACCCGCACTCTCTGCTTACACAACTATGCGCTTGTAATTCGGGCAGAATGTGGTTTGGCGTTGTTCTGCTCTGGATGGCAGCATATGTTTCTCCAAAATGTGTACATATCTTTCTGCATTAATGGTGCCCTCACAGATGTGCACGTTACCCATACCACGGGCACTGACACACCCCCATACCATGACAGATGCTGGCTTTTGGACCTGACGCTGACGCAGCTTGGATTGGTCTTTTTCCTCTTTGGCCTAGAGAACACCATGGCTGTTTTGTCCAAAAACTATTTGAAATGTTGATGTCTGGCTTTTGCTTTGCATAGTAAAGCCTTAACGTGCATCTGTGGATGCAGCGGCGAATGGTGTTGACTGAAAAGGTTTACCAAAGTATTCCCAAGCCCATGTCAGGATATCCATTACAGATTCATGACAGTTTTTAAGACAGTGACGTCTGAGAGATCGGAAATCACACACATTCAGAATTGGTTTTCGGTCTTGGCCTTTACGCATAGAGATTTGACCGGATTCGTTGAATCTTTTAATTATATTGTGCACTGTAGAAGGTGAAATGCCCCAAATCCTACAGATTTGTCTTTGGGGAATGTTGTTCTCAAAGTGTTGGATTATTCGCTGATGCATCTGTTGGCAGATTGGCGAGCCTCGACCCATCCTTGCTCTTGAACAGGGGTGGGCAATCTTATCCGGAAAGGGCCGTTGTGGGTGCAGGTTTTCATTCCAACCAAGCAGGAGGCACACCTGATTCCACCTGTTTAATCAGCTGATCTTGGCTTTCAATAGATTCAGGTGTGGCTTCTGCTTGGTTGGAATGAAAACCTGCACCCAAAGGGCCGCTTTTTGGATAAGATTGCCCACCCCTGCTCTTGAAGGACTAGGCCTTTTTTGAAGGCTCCTTATACTATGATTAGAAGATTGCCTCACCTGTTTCACATCACCTTCTTATTTCAGCTTGTCACATCGCTATTAGTCCTAAATTGCCCCTGTCCCAACTTTTTTGGAATGTGTTGCATGCATCAATTTAAAAATAAACAGTTGATTATGTAAAACATCAAATACCTTGTCTTTGTACGTTTTTTGATTAAATACAATCAACACACATTTACAAATCACTGCTCTTTGTTTTTATTTGCATTTTCCATAGTGTCCCAACTTTTTCAGAATTAGGGTTGTACTTCTTCTGTACTTCATCAGACTTAGTAAACTGCATTGTATATGCTTGGCCTAAAACTAGTGTTATAACTGATACTATTAATTTTCAGAACACATTAGCTGGGTCTCTGCTTTCAACTTTTGATATCTGAATATCCTTAGGCGTTGTGTTTCACTATCGACATGCCTCCAACCGCTACGCATTCTCTTTTGGTGAGGCCAAGAATGCATGTGAAGACATTGGAGCTCAGATTGCCACTCCAGAGCAGCTTCTGGCAGCATACAACAGTGGTTATGAGCAGTGTGATGCTGGCTGGTTAGCAGATGGATCTGTCAGGTCAATGAATTACCATACAACAAATTTTGTCCTAACAGTGTTGCTGTTTAGCATGGTGATGAAAGAAGCATGATTCATCATGAATGCATCTATTTTTCTATGGAAAATATTAATATCTCAAAGCATTTTTGTATGTGTATACTCAGATACCCTATCCATACACCTCGTGAGGGCTGTTTTGGAGATATGGATGGCCTGCCAGGGGTCCGGAACTATGGCATGATGGAGGCTGATGAGCTTTATGATGTTTATTGCTACATAGAAAACATACATGGTAAATAATGTTATTTAGTTATTTAAAAAATATATTTTTGCCTAGTTTCTATTTTGACGTCATTGTTTTTCACTTCAGGCAAAGTGTTCTACGGATCTACCTCACAGCGATTCACACTGGCTGAGGCTAAAGCATATTGTGAACAACAGGGTGCACAATTAGCCAGTACAAGCCAGCTATACGCTGCATGGAATGATGGTCTTGATCACTGTAGCCCAGGTTGGCTAGCTGATGGTAGTGTACGCTATCCTATTGTAAACCCACGAGAGCGGTGTGGGGGGCCTGATCCAGGCGTTAAGACAGTCTATCGCTACAGCAATCAGACAGGCTTTCCTGAGCCTCACACTCGCTATGATGCCTACTGCTTCAGAGGTAACAAGTATGCCTTCATTTTAATATTGTTAGGAGTTTGTTATTATTAATTATTAATTTTAATATTGTTAGGAGTCATTGCAAATACTGCTCATTGCTGGGTTTTCTATTATATAGTATCTGAATTTCAGTGTTCTTTTTGTTTATATTTTCACAGCGGTCCTTAGTGCTCAGACAGACATTAGCCAGGACATTGTGACCTTAGCTGACACAGAGGAAGAGTTCAGTCCAGGTCATGTGACACAGAAGACAGAAAGTGAGGCTCAAGGGGCTGTTGAGATTTTCTCATTCTCCAGTAAACACACAGTAAAGACAGAGGAGCATGACCCTACACCATCCCCATCTGATAAAGTTCATACAACCACTGCTAGCAGAATTATCCTCACCACTCCAGCAATATATGGACAGAAACCTGAGTCGACTCAGAGCTCCTGGCAAGAAGTGCTCATCAAGCCCATTGATTCTGAGGCAGTGCCAAAGATACACCTGGAACCCAGCTGGAATCAACCAAAGTCAGCAGAAGACCAAGATAAAGAGAATAGTACAGTCAATTCAGACGTGAAGACACACGATCAGTTAATGCCAGACATCAACTTGGAGCTGGGTGAGCAAGTGGAATACAACACATTTACAGAGAGTAAACCAAACATAACAACTGGCAACATGGAGCCATTATATGAGTTTACAGAGAATGGAGTATCTGAATCCATGCCTGAGACCATCCTTGACGATCAAGATGAAAGCCATGTGGATGAGCATTCCACTGTAATAGAAGAACAAGCAGGTAACATCACTGTGGCATTAGAATCAGATGTCAGTCTGGACTTCAGAATTCAGACCACTTCTTCAGAAATTACTGAGGGCTCAGGAAGTGAACTGACTACAGCATTCACTGAGAAGTTTGGCCCCAATGTCACAGTGAGACAAGATGATTCATATGAACGTTCATCATCTGAAGTCACCACAGAGAGTTCTTTGCTGGAAGATATAAGTCAACCAACAATGAGTAAGTGGAAATTAATAAAATAATGCATTTCATCCTTTTTCCATTTGAGTAAAATATCACTGTCTTAGCAAATGTGAGTAAAACTAACCTTTTTGTATTCTTTCTTTCATGTTAACAATGTCACAATAATACCTTTAAATGACTCAATGATTACAACTGTTTTTAATGCTACTTCACAGGTTTTGAGCAAAGTCATGAGCAGACTCTTGCAACAGCCACTTCTAGTACTATAGCTCAAGTGGAGCTAGAAACAGGACATACTTCAGCTGAATCCCTAGTAGTGTCTCTCGATTCAGCTGATAATGACGGTGATCATGAGTCAGGTGTGACTGCGATACCTGTACATTTTTCAGAGAAACAAACAGAACCCATTGATGGTTCTGGTGATGATGAGAATGTGCTACTGTTGACTCTTCTGACCGCACCGGCGCCTCACCTGTTGGGCACATCAATTTCCCCAAATGCATTGGTTGTGGAGGCTAGTTCCCCTCAGGAGTTGGACATTACTGTTCCAGAGAGCAGTACTCCATCTGGTATCAGCATCATAAAAGAGGAGGTGAAGCAGTTTGAGCAGGAGAGGGTGGAAAATGCACCTGTCCTCCATCCCATGCCAGCAACGCCACTGACTGAGACCAAGACAATGTCAAGCAAAGACAACACTGGCCATGAAGATAACTCATCAGGAACAGACAACTCTTCTGGACTGGGATCTTTAGTCTCAGATCTCTCCTATCCCAATGCCACTCCCATCATACCCTCCAACTCCACATACCTCCTGAACACAACAGAGGTTAATGATACTGAAAATGTTCCCAGCACCACTCATTTTGCTGTGGAGGTTACACTGATCCCAGACATGACCCTAACACCAATTTGGGACACTACGACCCCTCCTACCCCACCACAAGAGTTCCGGGCAGATGTGGAGCTCAGCAGTGACACCCCAGTAATCACGGATGATCCTGACTTCTCAGCCGAGTCAGACCCTACTGCAGCTCCCACCACTGAGAACCCTGAAGAGACCCAGAGTCTGACCTCCTCCATGGCAACCAATGACCAGAAAAGTGAAGATCAGGGCCTGACTCCCACCACAGTATCTCCAAACAGCAAGGAAGAGGAAGAACTGACAACCCCAACACACCATACAACACCACCTCCCAGACTAACAGAGACAGTGCTGGACAGAACAGGCAGATCAGGTATTAGAATTAGAATCAATGTTTTTTCCTCCTATAGTTTAATATGTTGCTTAGTGATTTTAGCTTACTTTCCCAACATATACTAGGTTACACAAAATATTTGCTATCTAAATCACTGAAAGCTTCATCTAGATGCTTAATAAAAATTACATTAGCATTTTCCTCTTCCTGAAATTGTTTCTTGGATTAATTATAGTAACCTCTGTAACTCCTTGTGGAAAGGAAGACAAAAAAAAAAAAACATACCATGGAGTACTAACAGCTTTCATGATTGAGAAATTTTCTTTTTTCAAAACATACATAATTTTTGCCACAAATCCTAACAGTTTTGTTCACAGTTTCACCAGCTATATAATGGTTCCACCTAGTGGACAAACTAACACTTAGCTCTACTTTCAGCCTGCTTTTAACTGCACACTATATGCACATTTTAAACCAAACTGGTTCAATACTAACATTAATTCTGCTGTCATACTGAGCATAACTATTCAGTTTAAAAATTGGAACTGTGTATTTTTAGATGACTGTTTGGAGAATCCATGTGCTAATGGAGGCACCTGTGTAGACATCGGTACTAGTGTCAGATGCCTGTGTCTTCCAACCTATGGGGGAGAATTCTGCCAAACTGGTGAGTTATGTATGACCAATATTTTATATCATTTTTTTATAATCCAGTTTCTATATCCAACCACAATATTGTCACCAACCTATAGATGAATAAAATGGTTAGACTTGTACTGCAAAAATCTCTGAAATTCAGACCACATCCTAAGATGCAGAATATTGATAAGATCCTCACTGTGAATGCTGATTCTAAAGTTTTATTTTAAAACCTCTTTTAATTGCCCTTCTTAGATCTGGAGCAGTGTGAGCCAGGCTGGGAAAAGTTCCAGGGCAACTGTTATAAGCACTTCTCAAAACGTCAGAGCTGGGAGGTGGCAGAGCAGCACTGTCGGATGTGTGGCGGTCACCTGGTCTCTGTTATGTCACCTGAAGAGCAATATTTCATCAACCGTAGGTCTAAACTGACTTAAAGAAATGCTTACTGTATCTAATGGACAATTCATTTGGTTGTTCCTATTATTAGATACAGTGCTGTGAAAAGTATTTTCTTCTGTTTTTGTGTATATCTCATACTAAATAGTTTTAGATCTTCAAACGAAATACAACATAAAACAAAGGAAACCTGAGTAAACACACAATACAGTTTTTATTTATTTATTTATTTTATTGAAGCAAAAAAAAGTTGTCCAACACCTATCACCAATGTGGAAAAACTAATTGCCCCCTTAAAATTAAATTCTGGTTGTGCCAGCTTTAGCAGCAATAACTGCAACCAAACAGTTCTGATAACTGGAGATCAGTCTTTCACTTACTTCTAGGATTAGGATTTACTCTTATGCTTTGGATCATTGTCTTGCTGCATAATCCACTTGCGTTTGAGTTTCAACTTAAGAACTGAAAACGGGACATTCTCCTTTAGGATTTTCTGTTAGAGAGCAGAATTCATGTTTCCCTCAATTACTGCAAGTTGCCCAGGCCCTGAAGCAGCAAAGCATCCCCACACCATCACACTCCCACCACCATGCTTGACCATAGGTATGATGTTCTTTTAGTGGAATTCTGTGTTTGGTTTACGACAGATGTAACAGGACCCCTGTCTTTCAAATAGTTCCACTTTCAACTCATCAATCCACAGAACATTCTCCCAAAAGGTTTGAGGATCATCA
>JANDJT010000001.1:15463612-15477532 GCA_024331685.1 Stegophilus panzeri | reverse complement strand
CAATTGGTCACCATTTATATCTGTCTGTGCTTTACAAATATTTAACCAATGAAAAGTATTTAAACAGCTTGTGACTAAATCCCCGCCCCAGTCTGAGTATTCTCAATCTTCTTTCAGTGCAAATACCCTCTTACAACCACACTAATTAGTACATTTACATTTATTCATATAGCAGATGCTTTTATCCAAAATGACTTACAAATGAGAAAATACAAGCAAAGCGATATATCAAGATTTATATATAAGAGTTCTAGAGACTTCTAGTACATTCTTTTCTCAAAAGTCATTAAAAACGAGCATTTAAATGCTTTATTTAAAAAAAATAAAAAATAAAAAAAATAAAAATTCAGGGGAGCATGCCCCCGAACCCCCCTATGCATGCATTTCAGCATCCACCCCCAGGTTCAAAATCACTCCTACTTAATCTTACCTAGTCTTAATCTAAGAAAATTTGTAAAAATGTAATCTGTAGTCTACAACACTGGATATGTGTGGGGAAAGGTGACTAACTTTGGCTCATCATTATGGTGCTACCATTATAGTGGATATTGTCATTTTCACAATCATTTTCTCTTTCTTCTCTGCCTTAGCTGTATGAGAACTGGTATCGTGGTCAGCCTGATAGTTATTTCCTATCAGGAGAGGACTGCGTGGTGATGGTATGGCATGATGATGGGCGCTGGAGTGATGTACCCTGTAACTACCATCTGTCCTACACTTGCAAGAAGGGCACCAGTGAGTATGCCAACCAGTGAAGTTGCTCATAACACTTTACATGAGGGAGTTTGTCTCTTCAAATAAACGGATATTAGTTTCAATTCTTCAGGGATAAGGGAGTATGCACAGTATGCATGCTGATCCTGACAAGGAGTTAAAAATGCAGATTCTATGAGCACATTGTTATATCATTGCTTGGCCACCTAATTACAAACAAGTTATGTACTTGTGTGTGTGTGTATGTATGTATATATGTATATGTGTTTGTGTGTATATATATATATATATATATGTGTGTGTGTGTGTGTGTGTGTGTGTGTTTGTGTGTGTCCTCCACTAATATTGGCACCCTTGGTAAATATGAGCGAAGAAGGCTGTGAAAAATTGCTTTATTGTTTAGCCTTTTGATATTTTGTTCACAAAATTCACAAAAATTCTTGCATGGATAGCAAATAATTGCATACAAAACACAAGTTTATCAAAAAATCTTTGTTAAATTTAGGTGTGCAACAATTTTTGTTGTTGCACCCTTTTAGTCAATAATTTGTGCTACCTCCCTTTGTCAAGATTACAGTCTTCTCTCTGAGTCTTCTCCTATAAAGACTGATGAATACATGGCAAGGGATCGGAGACCATTCCTCCATACAGAATCTCTCTAGATCCTTCAAATTTCGAGGTCCACGCTGGTGGACTCTCCTCTTCAGTTCACCTCACAGGTTTTCTATGGTTTTTCAAGTCAGGGGACTGGGATGGCCATGGCAGGACCTTGATTTTGTGGTCAGTAAACCATTTTTGTGTTGATTTTGATGTATGTTTTGGATCACTGCCCTGCTGGAAGATACAACCATGGCCCATTTTAAGCTTTCTGGCAGAGGCAGTCAGGTTTTCATTTAATATCTGTTGATAGTTGATAGTCCATGATGCCATGTGTCCTGTCCTCTGGCAGAATAACAGCCCCAAAACATTAAAGAGCCACCACCATATTTAACCGTGGGCATGAGCTACTTTTCCATATGGCTACCTCTCTGTGTGCATCATAACCACCTCTGGTGTTTATTGCCAAAAAGCTCCGTTTTGGTTTCATCTGACCATAGAACCCGATCCCATTTGAAGTTCCAGTAGTGTCTGGCAAACTGAAGGTTGTTTTTCGATGAGAGTAAAGGCTTTTTTCTTGAAACCCTTCCATATAACTTGTGGTGATGTAGGTGACTTTGAATCGAATTCGAATTTTGGAGACTTCAAGACACAACTAACTTCTGCACTTCTCCAGCTGTGATCCTTGGAGATTTTTGGCCACTAGAACCATCCTCTTCACAGTGCATTGAGACAATATAGACACGCGTCCAGTTTCAGGTTGATTCATAACATTTCCAGTTGACTGGAACTTCTTCATTATTGCCCTGATGGTGGAAATGGGCATTTTCAGTACTTGTGCTATTTTCTTATAGCCACTTCCCATTTTGTGAAGCTCAATGATCTTTTGCCGCACGGCTATATTCCTTGGTCTTACCCACTGTTATGAATGACTAAGGGAATTTGGCCCATGTGATCTCATATCTATACCCCTGGTTGAACAATAAGTCATGATTGAATAATTTCCTGTTCCTAGTCACCCAGGTGTACTAAAAAATTTAAAATATCAATGGGAATATACTTCAAAGATTTTTTTTTAATAACCTGTTTTGTTTGCATTTGTTTGATATCAATGAGAGCAGAGTATTTTTATGAATTTTTTTAACAACAGATCAAAAGGTTAAACAATAAAGAGAATTTTTCACAGCTTTCTTTACTCATATTTACCAAGGGTGCCAATATTAGTGGAGGACACTGTGTGTTTGTGTGCGTGTATATATATGTAATTTTTTTTATATAAATTTTATTTTATTTTTTTTTATTTTTTATTTTTTTTCTCAGCTGCATGTGGCCAGCCACCTCTTGTCTTGAATGCTAAGCAGTTCGGTGAGCGACAAGCTCGATATGTGATTAACGCTCAGGTGCGTTACCACTGTGAGGAGGGTTTCCTTCAGAGACACAAACCCATCATCAGGTGCCAAAACAATGGACGGTGGGAGGAGCCACAGATCACCTGTACACCACGTAAGAAACTGTTTCACCAATAATGGCTACTATTTTTGGCTTCTATTGATAAGATTATGTATGGATGAGTAGGAATGGTTTTTAATGACTAGTAGCCCAATAATAACATTTTCTTTCCTCTCTTTACACCTCAATCTGTTCATCATTGTGCAAAATTACATGTATTGTGTACTTTATATATTGTGTGCTAGTAATGACTTCTGACTTTTTTGTTTGTTTTTTCAACAGAACCAGTGGTTTTAAGTAAAAAACAAGTTACATTGCCTTCTGCAAAGAACTAAGAAGCCACAGAAAATGCAAAACCACAGTGATGGAGCTTTTAAATCAACCAGCTTCTTTGTTTTCTCTTTCTATGCTCCATTACCTTTCCTTTGAGAGACCTACATTACTCATCAGTGTCAGTGTTTCAAACAAAAACACCATTGTACATCACACTTGTATTGCGCTACTCCATTCATCAGCTTATTTCATACATTTTTCTCTTTTCTGAAGGAAATGACACTGAATTACTTATTTTGTAATTCTATGACACAAAAAGCATAACTTTCACCCAACCAGTAAGTTACTACAGATCACATTTTCCAAACAATAGAGGTATATATTAAAGCACTAGCAAAAACTGCAAAATGCAAATGGGACTTAACCTCAGCTGGTCCGAATTAAACTGATGCCACTGTCTCATAATGACTTCATTTCATCCCACTGATAGTTCTCATTACTGCCACTAGTAGGCAGAACAACATGGCCAGGGTGAATGGGAGCTCAGAGAGGAAATAACCCATTGCTAAAATCAATCCGATGAGAAATTTAAAAGGTACCAGCTCATCTTCAGTGACCCATTTGTTTATTAGTGGCCTCTGACTGTTACATCCTCACATTCACAGAACCTGATATGTAATCAGAACCATGCCTTTAGCATCAAATTGGATTAAATAATATTCATAGATTCATAGATATACTTTACTCTAAGTAAACGTGGAAAAAGAGGGTTAGCAGTGGCAGGCCCTGGCTTACTTCACTTAAACCCAGCAGTGGAAATAAGGTTAATAATACTCTCTGGCTGCTGTCATTCTGACATTTGCACTCAGTAAAACCTGTGTTCCTCAGCCATGTAGAATATGTTTATAATCAACCCAATTGGTGTTTAAGAATCAATTTCCAGTATTTCATCACACCTTTCAGTTAGGTAAAGCACTGACCAAGAATCATCAAATCCAGCGTACCGATTCCCAGACAACATGCTAGTTTTACTGTGGTCTTGTACATCTCTTGATTGAGAGCCTCAATTTTTACAACACCAAAAACTGCCTTGACATTTCAGTATCCAAGCTTTAAGAGAACAATAAGCCCTTTATTGACTCTTTAAGAAAACAAGCATCCTTAGATACAGTGAGACATAATAAATTTAGTAAAGAAAATTTGTAAGTGTGGATTCATTTGTACCTGGCTGTGAAACACAAGCTTTACATTTTCAAGTAATTTGGTGCTCAGTTTTTTCAGGTCTCTTATTTGTTCTGGGGAATAATCAGTACTTTATAAAAGCTGTTCCTAACGTCATAAGAACTAGCTATATTTTTATTGACCTAAAAGAATTTATTTCTGTATTCTGCATTTTTGGTGACATTACATACTGGTTGAGTGTACATATGTTTCTGCTTTTAATACTTTTAATGTCTCATTGTTCTTCAGAAATATTTTATTTAAGTCTACTCAAAATTAGATTCATAAGACAAGACAAAATTGTCTAATTCGGTATAAATCCACTATGCTCACTAAACATGGGAAAATAATGTCTAGTAAAGTTAGTTTTTAGGATGACAAAATTAAGACTATTGGATGTATGTTACTGAATCTAATTGGCTGTCAAGCATAGATCAGTGAATGTGTTACTAATACACTAATCGGTGCCACTAAGTCCATCATTTAGTACTTTACTGATTTTGTACGCAAATCTTTTGTGGTAATTTATTTTGTGGCTTGGTTTTTCCATTGGGAAATATAGTATGGAATAAAGCCTGGAAGAAATGAAACAAAGACTTCAATTACTAACTTCACAAAAATTGCCATAGGCATTTTTATTTATCTGCTCATTTTGTTGTGTTTAGGTTTAATAATAAAAAAAGTGAAGCCATCTGGTATATGGTACCATACTGCTACAATTTGTAGGATTCTGTATTTGTTCTGGAGTTTTATATTAAAAATAATAATAATAATTATAATAAAACACATTTTACTAACAGTATCAACTATACAGTCTTTTGACCTTATGTTGTTATTTTAGTTAATTTAGAAGTCCACACATAATGCATATGAGTACATTCATAAAGATCTACATTTTAATGGGCATGTTAAAGCATGTTAGAACTACAAAAGTGTTTTTATATTATTCACAAAATTTGTTTAAGAAATATCTGCTGATGTAGAACTCAGTTATTAATTCAATTATTTATACACTATTGTAGGAACACCTTTAAACAGTATTCTGATCTCAGTTTTTTTTTTTTTTTAATCCTACATTCCCACTGAACAAATCAAGTCTTGTAACTTGCCAACATATCATGTCAAAACATTATCTCATATTGCTGAAAGGAAAATAATAATAATAATAATAATAATAATAATAATAATAATAATAATAATAATTCCCAGGGTGTATGAGAACTGTTACAGTGGCACCTGCAGACTTTTGTCTTGTACCAGTGTAGACCTTAAGTATTTGTAATCATTTATCCCTGTAACAATATGCCCCATAGAGACTAATGCTCTTTTTAGGGAATCCAAAACTGTGAACCCCTGGCTGTGTGATTCCTCCACAGCGCTCCTTAGGGATAATGATGGGAAAACGCACACTACCATCGTCTAGCCAGCCTCCATCACAGCGCTCCAACTCCAGAAACTTCCAGGAGGAGTAGAGTTGTCCCACACGGGCCAGACTTGCTCCTTTCTCCTTACAGGCACGAGCTGCTTCCAAAAAATTTAGTGGCCCTGGGACATAGAACACTGAACCTGCATGAATGGGAAAGTAAAACGAAACAGTTCAAATGTGGAGACTTACATACTTCTTTACATACATTCACTTAAAAAGAAGAACAACATACAAATAATCATAAGGGAGTTCTCTACTATGTCACATTATTCTGATGACATTTTGTAGCTGCCAATATTACACTGGCATAGCAGGAACTCAAATGTCACAGCAGAAACAATTTCGCTCCAGCAGACTCTCTCCTATCTACACAAACAACAGCGTATTGTTTTCTCCTCTTCCGTTGTTTACTGAGCCCACCATACCTCCCAGCACGGGTTCCTCAAATTCATTTCTGTGGGCACATTTCAAAAATCACTACTTCATAAAAGGTCTAAACAGACACTGGATTACAACTGACAGAATAATTATTCAGGCCGAGTGATAAAAAATATATTGAGATAATTAGCACCTAATTTTTTTTCACTGGACACCTGCGCCTTTCTTGCTATAACACCTTTAACTCACTATCAAGCATTTTGTTATAGTAGAGCCATGCACATTAGAATTAGTAAAATAATCTGTAGAGCCATGTATTTGTTAACCCTCAGTGGTAGAGGTGAAGCAGAAGGCATCGTAACGTTCCTTGGTCTTGTGCCGGGGCCCATAGCTACGGATCCCTGGAAGAAGATCTTTCCCACAAGCTGGCCGTGGATTCAGAATGGGGTAGTTGACAGTCCCATCATTTAGCCATCCAGCATTACACCACTCCAGACCTTCTGTCCATTCTATACATTGGATCAACAATGGATGAAAGTGCTGCAATTATACATCACTCTAATTTTTTGTGAGAAAATATTACTACAGCTGTTTTCCTTCCTAGTAGGTTAAGCTTGTGTTTTGAATTGTGATATGGATACTATTGCTTTACATTTTAGATAAAAGTTGTTACCCATGTAAAGCTGCGTGTATGTTGCCAGTGTTGCATCCTGCTTTGCACAAGCGTTTTTGGCATCTAAGTAGGTAAATTTGTAACGACCATGGCTGCTTTGATAAGGAAACACCACCCCTGCAACATAATCAGTGTTGTATATTGTTATTGTCAGAAGAAGGCAACTTCTTTTTAGCATATGTAAGGCATTGAGACACTAGATATTTACAATTTGCTTTCCTGTACCTTCAATGCTTAGAGTAACGGTGACACTCTCTTCATCGATGCCATTGATCAGTTCACACTGGTAGAGACCACAATCTTGGAGTTCCAGCTTGATGAGGCGGAGAGAGATGTCCAAAGCATGCATACGTCGAAGACGTGCTTTAGACTGCCATGTGCCATAGTACTTAACCTCATGCCCATTACTGATGAGAACAATATTTTCCACTCCTGTATGAAGAGGTTCAACTTTACTCCACTTAACTTTGTAGTGAGAAGGTACAGTCCGCAGAACACATGGCAGGGTTGCGTTCTCTCCTCGGCGTGCTTTTATCCCAGCATACACTGGTGGTTCCATAAGATATTGCAGCTCTTTATCTTTGTCTGAAATATGATTTTCATAAGAAGTAACAAACAAAAAAAAGCATTTGACATAGAGCAATGCAGCAAAATTAGGAATTTATATTTCAACAAGTCCCATATGATTCCAATGTGCTTTAGAATTACCTGTATTGTAGTAGGGATTAACTGCATCAGTCCAAGAGAGAAGACTGGTAGTCACCACTATAAAAGCTGCACAGTTCATAATTAAGTGTACCTTTTCCTGTCTGAAAAACATTTCCTTTAGTGGTTGCAAATCAATAATACCAACATTCAGTCTAGTGGTACCTAAAGTCTACACAGTATACTGTTTTGCAGGCACAAGCAATAACACAAGCGATTTACCTTAGATGTGAATTAGAAAGTAATGAAATGATAATTATCTACATTAAAATATATTCCAACGTGTAGCTAGCTTTTTATGCAAAGTGCAATTAATACACATTGATGACAGCTACTTTTGATGTTAAACTAAGTATCGATTTAGCAAAGAGAAATAGAATGACATCTAATCAGAAAATTGTGTCAAACCTGTTATGCCTTTTGTCTTCTGTCTCTCTTCTTTTCAAATCTTAAATTAAAAGGGTTCATACTTTTTTTTTAATTTGCTTGTTGATCTGTTGAGCCGCTTATACAGTTTCTATCCAGTATCAGTAGGATGCGCGCTCTCGCTCTCTCTCTCTCTCTCTCTCTCTCTCTCTCTCTCTCTCTCTCTCTCTCCCCCTCTATCACAGTAGGCTGGTCCATCCCCTCTGTTCCAGATGTTTCATTCAGACAGACACCCATTGTTCTTCTCATCTCTTCTCAGAACTTAATAAGGGGACCAAAAATACAGGTTAGTGAATGCAAGCCAACTATTGGCATTATTTGAATATATTGAAATGCAATAAAATAATTTTATTATAAATTTTTTTTGTTGTTTTCTATTCATTCATTCATCTTCAGTAAGCGATTTTTCTGGATCTGGGTCACGGTGGATCCAGAGCCTACCCTGGGAACACTGGATACAAAGTGGGAGCACACCCCATATAGGACATCAGTCCATCGCCAGGCACCATTCATGCACATTCACACACTTATTCACACCTACAACCACTATAGCATAGCCAATCCATCTGCCAGCTCTATTTTGGAAGGAAACCAGAGAACCTGTAGGAAATTCATACAAACACAAGGAGAACTCCACACTGTCAGTAACCTGCTCAGGATCTCAGAACAGATTCTTTTAAGTGTTTCAAAGTGACATACAAAATTGATGACAACCAGCTGTGTTTAGTCAGGCAAAAGAATCTAGAAATACATTAGAAAACTGCTGCACTTTCTTTTTCTCATTAAAGATCTCGGTATTGTATTTTTAGAAAACTGAGTCCTGAATATGACAAGACAGCAATTAATATATGACACCATTATGTTTCATTGCAACACACCATGAAGCCTCTTAATTTTTAAACATTTTTGAAGACCTTAATCAAGTTCAAACAAACCCACAGCAAGATAAACAACAGACTTTTGACCATACATCACATCTCTAGTAATGAATTAATCCCTGCAGAGTACATTTAGATCTGAAGATTAAAGCTTTAATTGTTATTAAAGAATGTAAGTTTAGTAGACAGCAGAATCTCACATATAGTTGACATGTACACTATTACTATTGCTTTATTAATCACAATAAAGACAGCTTTTTCTTCTTTCATTGAAGACCATTCAGGAACAGTTCTGATTCAGGAAGTAACATACAATAATCACATTGTCATCAGTGTCTCTTTCCATCCAAAGACAACAGCAGATACACAATGCATAAAAAAGGGCTGAGATAAATTCTAATAATGAGATTCCAGTGCTTCCTTTGGGCCTTCTTCATTGTGCTAATTCATCAATAGGATCCTTTCTAAGCCTGCAGTTAGCATTCATAAAGGCATGTCTAGGTGACAGCAAGCTCTTCCTCTCTTTTATTTATTCCTTTCTCTCAGTCTCTCTCATTTCTCACTGTGCTTGTGTGAGTCGCTCAAAAATGAAGCTGATGTGTTCACTCATACAAAAAGAGGATATGTAATAGAATCTTTATTTTGGGGTTCAATGGGAAAGGTCAAAGCCAAACCAAGTCAATCTCACTATCAGTGAGTAGAAATTAAACTTGGACTGTTTTGTCAAAGACCAGCATTTCTCATGCTGTCAAAAGCTCTGTAGCATCTACAAGCTTTGTTCCCATCCATTATCAGTAATGGTAGCAGGGTAGAACATGCTCTGAATTTGTTGGGATATCACTTTCTATGTAGAACCTGTTTAGTGGCTTGGTAAAATGAAACTGTCAAAAATTATTTAGTTCGTTTCACTGAAGCTTGAAATCTTATGGGCACTGCTGCTTTTTGTTCAATATTCTGTTTAATATTCATATGAAAATAAATTGTAGCACTTGGCTGATTCTGACTGACTAACAAAAGTATTCTGCCTCAAATCTGAGCAATATTGTTTCTGTAGTAACACATTCTTCAATTTAATTATCCATGGACATGGAAGTGTGGTAGGATTTGAGCATACAGGTTGATTTGGACTTGTGTAATTTAATGTCCCAGAAAACAAAGAAAAGAAAACACATTAAGGCTCGAAACATATTATAGATAAAGTGCAGATGTATATTTAACCTTGTATATTTAACCCCAACTATATTTAACCCCAACTGCAGTATATTTAACCCCAACTTCAGAGTTCAGTAAGATTATCAGTTCTGCTCCTGACAGAAGCATCTGTAAAACTTGACATTTACCTAAAGGGTAACTGCTGTGCATAACTTTAATGTCAAGCTGATGCCTACCAATCCTTTTTAATCAACTATCCACTTAAATGTTTGTGTCATAGCTGATTAGGTTACCATGTAATCTGAGATGCAGCAATAGCAGGTTGTTTTTTGTACAACCTAGTTTGCAGCAGTTTATCTATTATGAAAATGTGCAATAATGTAAAAAAAACAAAAAACAAAAAACAACAACAAAGAAAACATAACACACTATTACAAGTCTGATTGTTCAGAAGGCTATAAAATGTACTGAAATATAACATAAATGTTGATTTGTGACACAAGAGCTCAAAATTCCAGAATGGCTTTAGTGACAAACTCTCAATCACAAGTTCAAATTTGAAAGTTTCAACTTTCAACAAGATCTTTACCGAAGTTCCTTAGCTGATGTTGTGTTTTGATTGTTGTTGGTCTGTGATTGCAGAATAGAATGTAAATGTAAATTTGTCGTCTTTGTTTCACTGAGGATGCATCCTTTTTTGCCTACAACTCTGTTTCTTATATATTATATTAGATGGAATTTTTTTGCATAAATATGAATGAATGAGTTATATGACATGTGACTCAATGAGCAGGTCACCTGCTCTATCAGTAATCTCAAACTGTCATTCCCTATGCTGTGCTGCTTTTGACACAGATGCCATTGTGGCAGACTGTTAACAGATTAGTCAAACTGTATCAGTAGCAGATTGCACTCAGGTGTGGCCATGTTGATGTGATTGAGAGTTCAGGACAGGGTCACCTTTTAACTAGTCTCCTCACAAATAACACCAGACAGGTTTTGACTAGCCAATGGAGACAGTTCTTGGAGAGGAGACGATAATATCGTGTTTCACATAACTCTTCATGCATGATGTTTGAAAAAATTCTTAACTTGCATTTCTGAAGAAACTCAACCCTGACTTAAGCAATGAAAAAATAAAACTGGTGACCGAACTGTTTGTAGCTATTCTATATAACAGGAATAAACTTGTCTCACAGATGTTCCACAATTCCAGGACGATAAGGGCCCTCAGTTGTATTTTTCCATATCTGAAGATAACCATCTTTGTGAGACGCTCCTTTGGAGCTAAAATAGCCTCCACTCTTCTGAGAAGACTTTCTATAAAATTTTGGAGGGTGTTTGTGGAAATTTGTAGCCCATTCAGTCAAACAAGCATTAATGTGGTCAGGCACTGCTTTTGGGCAAGGAGGCCTGGGGCACAATCTACGTAGCATTTTATCCAAAAGGTGTTTAGTTGGTTTGAGGTCAGGTTTCACCTTAAACTTATCCAAGGTCTACATGCATTACGTAATATGTTTAATGTTGTCATGGAGTTAACTGTACATGTTTACTATCATTCAAAAGGTCTCAGTGCGTCTGGAAAATATGGTCTCATTCCATCAGCAGCAGTTTAAATCGCTATTTAAGATTTAGAGAAAAATATTGCATGCTGTTAAAGGCATACCCTTCCCAGGACCCTCACAAAAATTACCTCCTGTATATAAATAAGATATATCCTTCAACAGATATCAAAGCAATCCCAAATGCCAGAGTATCTGGGTATACAGAGTATCTGGGTATTTAGAGGAGAGCTGGCCAAAGATTCTGAGAATCTGTAGACAGATCTCCCGTATAGTTGCTGTGTGTAGTTTTCTCTACCAGGTATGCAAATTTGATTCTCTTATGTTGTCTTATCATGTTTGAATTTGATTGGCAACGTTGAATGTGATTCTTTCTTCTTATTATTAATAGTAGTATTGGATTTGGATGTGTTCCTACATGGTTAAATAAATTGTTAGACTTGATTATATTCTGACGTATTCTGAAATTATTGTCTCTAGTAGATTACGTTAAGTCCTTGTTACCGCAAATCTGCGACCAGGTTAGTACAGACTAAAATACAGGTTTAGGTGGAGCATTGGGGCACGCCAACTGACATTTTAGAGTCCAGGCTAACAACTTGGTTTTAGTTAAGTATACTAAGAGTGTACAGGATTGATATGGAATTTCCATTTAGGACAAGGTAAAGTTGATGGACCAACCTAAATAAGGTGAAGTCTCTGGTTATTGTAATATTTTTCTAGTTAAGTGTACATAGGAAACTATGGCATGATTATATAAAGCTATTTTTAACTTAGGTAATGTTCGTCTATCTCTGTAAATTTTAGTGGTCATGATCTCTGACTACAAATAATGTTACTATAATTAAGTGTTACTATCTAAGGGGACTAATCAAAGTACTTTTTAGATAAAAGGGCAAGCATGGGTGGCCATCTAAATAGTATTAGTCAATTATCTCTGTCTAATGTCCAAGACTGGTAAGTGTGTGACCGGCGCGAGACTCTGAGTGACATGGAATCCAAATGAACGAGTACAGTTTAAAATATGGAATTAACTAGAATTAATCAAATGTAAAATATCAAAAGTATTTACAAACTCATGATTGACAAATAACTAGGACCTCACTTTGTGCAGAGGGAGATTGTCATGATGAAACCCTTGGTTCCAGTGAAAGAATATCTAAATTTTTGTGGCAACAGTGAAGGCCCACATATGGGCTTTATGTTCAGGTGCGCACATACTTTTGGCCATTTAATATATAGGTCTATGTAGTATACCTTATGTCAAGTCAAATGGCTTTATTGTCATTTCAACAATATACAGCTGGAACAGTACACTGAAACAAAACAATGTTCCTCCCGGGCCATAGAGCTACATAAAACAACACACTAACTACATGAGATGACACAGAACTAAATAAGACCTACACATTTCTGGATAAAGTGCACATGCAAACAGTAAATGACAGTATAGTGCCAACCAGTACACAGTTCTTGTCATGTATATCAGAGAAGGAACTCTGAGCTACAGTTCCCAGCAGCCACTGCACCTCACTGCATCACAGTCACATGACCACCTGCACCTGAATCACATTCTTGTTAATGAGCACTTATGAAACTTATGAAAGTTGCTATGTGAGTTCAGTTTTCTAGCTGCACGGCAGATAAAGATCTCACTATTTTTCTCACACACCATACACCTTCAGGGATTGTAAGTACTTTCATCCTCCTGCTGGTACATAGTAAACAGATAGACCCCAGGGAAGCAGAAGGCTCTGCCCTTTTAATCTTGTATCTTGATCTTATTGGTAGGCATGTATTATGATTTTCATATGGCCTCTGTAGCTAAAATGTGCACCAAGAGTGCAGTCATGAGTCCTCCTGTCTGTAGGGTTTTGTCTTGGACACAACTGCACCATGTCCATGATTTTTTTCTGCTACTTTATATAATTCCTACACACTCTTAGGTCCTTTCCCTATTTTACAATCTGGGAGGGTGGGGCTAACACATGCTTCTTCCAAAAAAAAGTGAAGTAAGCAGCTCATACAATCAGTGAACAGCTGTTCACGCAGTCACAGGATAGCTAAACATGTTTGATAACTGAACATGTTTGAAGGAGACTCTAACTGCCCCTTTCATATACAGTCATGTGAAAAAATAAGTACGCCTCATGGAAATTGTTGAAATCTTTTTTGACATATTTGGACAAGCAAACATTTGATCATCTTTGAAACAGTGCCTATTAATAAAGTAAAAACATTAAAAAAAAAACAATTTCCATGGGGTGTACTTACATGACTGTACATAATCTCGCAAATGTTTACAGTTATTGTAGCTAGGGTTGAGAAGAGAGGAAGACTGGGGTTCTCACCCAAAGAAGAAGGGCAGTTGGAGTCCCAGCCACATAGCCATCAAATTGGTCTGCATGGCTGTCGTCCCAGAAGGAAGCCTCTTCTAAAGATGATGCACAAGAAAGCCCACAAACA
>JANDJT010000001.1:15441652-15452952 GCA_024331685.1 Stegophilus panzeri | reverse complement strand
TTAGGATACATGGCATCATGGACTCTATCAAATATCAGCAGATATTAAATGAAAACCTGACTGCCTCTGCCAGAAAGATTAAAATGGGCCATGGTTGGATCTTCCAGCAGGGCAGTGATCCAAAACATTCATCAAAATCAACACAAAAATGGTTTACTGACCACAAAACCGAGGTCCTGCCATGGCCATCCCAGTCTTGAAACCCATAGAAAACCTGTGGCGTGAACCGAAGAGGAGACTCCACCAGTGTGGACCTCAAAATTTGAAGGATCTGGATTGATTTTGTATGGAGGAACAGTCTCAGATACTTTGTCATGTATTCTCCAACTTCATCAGGCATTATAGGAGAAGACACAGAGATGTTATCTTGACAAGTAGCACAAAGTATTGACTAAAAGGGTTCCAATAATTATTGCTCACCTATATTTAACAAAGTTTTATATATATATATATATATATAAACCTGTGTTTTGTTTGAAATTGTTTGATATCCATGAGCGTATTTTTGTGAAATTTGTGAACAAAATATCAAAAGGTTAAACAATAAAGCAATTTTTCACAAACTTCTTTGCTCCTATTTACCAAGGGTGTCAATATTAGTGTAGAGCACTGTAAATTATGTTAGACAGTTGTGTAATAAATTTTGATCAAATAGAAAATTTACTTACAATTAATTTTCTTATTAATGAGGCCCGTTGGGCTCCTGAATGATGCAACAAAAAAGTATTCAGGAGTTCGAATCCCTGCAATGTCACAGTCATTTGTGGCAGGGAATTCACTCTCTGAGTGGGATGGGTTTGTTACTGATTCTCCTGTCAATCAGAGACACTGTGAGCTCTTGTATGTGGAAGAGGGCAGATAGCATTTTCCTCGGAGTATGTTCAGATGCCCTGTGACATACAATGAGTAGCACTTTGAAAAGAGGGCTGGTTTCATGTGTTTCAGTTGAAACACATGCTAGCTTTCACCTGTCCTGTTTGGTAAATGTCGTGTGATAGAGGAGAGCTAGACAGAAGCTAGGAATTGGCAAATTACAAAATTGGGAGACAATGGGGTAAAAAAAAAAAATGTTTGATTCTTTGAACAAACAGCAGATAAAAACACTCTTTTAATGCTTATGTATCTTTAAACACCTACAGGCAAAAGATGCTGGAGGATCCATGACCATCCATACATTTGGAGCATACTTTGGACTCATGGTGACACGTGTGCTGTACAGGCCCAACCTAGACAAGAGCAAGCACAGGAACAGCTCCGTGTACCATTCTGACCTCTTTGCCATGATTGGTTAGTTAAATTATTTGCCCAGAACCAGGAGCACATTAGTGTGTGGTAGAATAATCCCTTCAGTTATTGGACACTGTAAAAATGTAAACAAATTAAACCAGGTAAAGGGTTAATTATGGTATAAATTTGTAATTATTAAAATAAAGCCATGGCAGAGTTTGGAAGCCACTGAACAGCCACTATGTCATTGTTGATATGACTTTTAATTACAGAATGGAAAGACAAAATCAGACTTTGCATCAGCACTTATACATGAGCCAAGGTTCTTGAGCAAGGACCATTACAAAGAGAGAGAGACAAGAACTTTGCCTGCATCTCACAAACAGAAAAGTTTCTTATGTTCTGATCATCTCTCTACAGGAACCATCTACCTGTGGATGTTCTGGCCCAGCTTCAACTCAGCCATCACTGCTCTAGGAGATGACCAGCATCGCACTGCCCTGAACACATACTACTCACTGGCTGCCTGCACACTTGCCACATATGCTTTCTCTGCTCTTGTCAACCACGAAGGAAAACTCGACATGGTGAGCACCCCCAAGTGGCCTACTTGTGTTAAAGTGTTTCAATTGGCTAGGTCTTCATGTGTATGTTTTACAATGACTGCACAATTGGCTTGTTAATTGGTTATATAGGCTTACAAATAAGAGCAGAGCAAACCCTTATGAAAATAAGAAAAGGTCATCTGATAGAATCTAAAAGTATTACATATTGTGAGGAAATACATTGTTCATGTTTACAGTCAACAATATTTTCATGGTACCTCCAACATAGAAGGCAAGATTTGCTTAAATGCTATTGTAACAATGCAATACATTACTAACATAACACTATCCAGTTCACTTATTTTATTGACATCATAGCATTCTTTGTCACCTTGCAGGTGTAATCTGTCCATCATTCAATGTTGATAGTTATCTAAGAGGAATTTTTTTAAGATTGTCATTTCAACTATTAGAGAAGTCAAACCACATACTGGCTCTTGGGGAGATGATTTATTTGGAGAGGTGGGGGATGGTGTTTGAATTCACCACATACAGTACTAATCTCATCACATGGATCTTTTAGGTGCACATTCAGAGCCTGAAAGATCCATGTGATAAGTACTGTATGTGGTGTATTCATATGCAGTACTAATCTACAGAATTACTGCACTACAGAAATCTTTTTACTAACTGTAAAGCTTGTTATTTGGAGAGGTGGGGGATGGTGTTTCAGTACACCACATACATACATCTGGTGTTTCAATACATCACATACTAATCTTATCACATGGATCTTTTAGGTGCACATTCAGAATGCGGCATTGGCAGGAGGTGTTGCTGTAGGAACTGCTGGTGAGATGATGCTGACTCCATTTGGTTCCATGATAGTGGGATTCCTGGCTGGAACAATCTCAGTGCTGGGGTACAAGTACCTCACAGTGAGTCCTCTCACAAACTATGTTAAAGCTCTGAAGCCTTTACACTTGTTTGTTTCATGTGTATTATATATTAGGATTATATGCAGACAGGGATTATCTACATAAAAATAAAAGTGTAAATGGATCCAAAATGTATTTGAAACTTCCAGGGTGGGCTGAAATGCATTTTAGTCACATGTTACACAAGTGTGAATACATCAGTCTCATGTAGCCACATTTGACAACGAAAACTCCTCCAAATATGTGACACATATACTCAATAAATGCCAATGTTAGTGGCTTTAAAAATGTTAACAAGATTAAAAACTATTTAAAAATGATGAACAACACTGGAAGTAAAAATGTTTGAATGTAATGAGCTAAGTAGCATGTAAACACATAATACAGCAATTGGATTTTTTCAGTCTCATTAACCAGAGACGTATTTGAGTACAAGGGTAAATGTACATGGTTAAAATCGTATCAGACTACAATTCATGACACAAGAAGTGACCGGGTGAGTGTAAACATCACTTACACTGACAATGTTGTCCAAAGTTTTGCACACGGATTAATGTAAATTAGCATAAAACTGGTACGTCAGTTGCGAGCCAGACTGAGGTTGCCCTTTGTCCTTCATGTCCAAGCAAAACACTGCAAGATGCACTGAGTGTGAGCTCAGGTAATATGATGGAACACTGAGATACTTTGACTGGCTTGCAAAATCACTGGACTTTGATGCCATAGAATAATTTATTTTGAATTATTTGGAACTGCATCTGAAACACCAAAATAGACTCCACAAAGTGTAGCTGATTTGCACGCCCAGTCAGTTTAAGAGTGGATTAAACTAAAACTGACATGACAGTGGTAGCATTCTTAACTAACAGGACTGAGGTGGTTATTAAAACAAGGCTCAACATAACCACATATATGGGGAAAATGACACACATACCTTTCAGTATTCTTATTTTAAACTCTATATATTGGTGGTACTCTCTTTGGCAGCCTGTTTTGGAGTCAAAGCTGAAGATTCAAGATACATGTGGTGTTCATAACCTACACGGCATGCCTGGAGTCCTGGGAGCCATTGTTGGCTCCATCACTGCTGCAACAGCAAGCCCTTCAATATATGGCAATGGGTGAGAACTCTTTTTACTAACTATAAAGCTTGCCATACAAAAATACTGCCAAACTGAATATAGCTAAAATACTGAAGACTTAAATATTACTATGACACTTTTTACTTTTGCACTAGGAGATATAGATTGCATTTTCATATGTATTCAATGAACAAAGCTTTTTAATATTTGTTCAGTACAGATACCCTCTATCAGATATTATAGGTGGCTGGTCTAAGTTCACACTGCCTCCTTCTAATATTTTTCATAGGATGGCTGATGTGTTTCCCAAAATCTCCAAGGATTTCACTGCATCCTATCAAGCTGTAATGCAGATCGTCTCGCTTTCTGTTACCCTGGGTATGGCCCTGATTGGTGGGCTTATTGTTGGTAAGAATCAAGGAACCAGTCTTACTTCACAATGTAATTCAAGTGTTTTACAGACATCACCACTGCTGTAACCTTGGAGTTGTAACTTAGTAACAGGGTTCTAATGCTATGTGCCTATAGTGATCATTATTAAACAGCATGTAGAGGCTTATTGTAAAGCATGTGTAGGACTCATAATAGGCTGTGTATGTTCTTAGGATTCATTTTAAAACTGCCTATTTATGGAGCCCCACCTGACACTCACTGCTTTGAAGATGCAATCTATTGGGAGGTAAACTATTTACTATTCTACAGTTACTATATGAAAGTGTAGTGACGTAATTTGATTGGGAGATACACAGCAAGAAACTGTAAACTTACCTGATTTTTTTTTAAACATCCTTTTTTTCTCAAGGAAAGTAGATGATGACAAACATGGCATAAAAACAGTTAAGGAGTACTATAAAAATATCATGTATTCTTCCATACTGTGTCATTTTTTTCATCAGGTGCCCGGAGAAGAGGAGGGCCATAATGAATTGACCACTGTGAAAACAGCTGATGAGGCAGAGAAACTCAATGGTTAAATTACATGCCTGCCTTTGCGAGTCAGTGCTTGTGTGTATACATATGTGTGCGCCTGTGCATAAGTATTGCCTTACCTGCCAAAACATACATGGTATACACTCAAAGCTGAGTATCATTGCAACATTATCTGTGGTCCATCCAAAAAGAAGTATGATTTTTATATAGACTTTCGAATTCAGAATGTTGTGAAAGTGTGTGTGGTTTCAACAATTTTATCAAGTCTGAAGAATGTAATGTTGTTTAGCTTAGTGGAGTTTAGCTTATATATCATTCATTTAAAATAAAATAATGTGGATGTATGTGTTTCACTGTAAAAACGGGGTGGGGGGGGGGGGGGGGGGGTAACTGTGCCCCCTGTATGTATCAGTATTCAACTCATTGTGCTAAATGCTGTATTCTCAGGTATTATTCAAAAGTGGAAAGCCATCAAGTCTTGTCCAATCTACTATTTGCATAAAATGCTGGCTGCTGAAGGTACCATATATGCATTATTGGGCAAGATATCCAACAACTCTGTGCTAAGAAATGATCATGCTAGTCAATATGGCCACAAGGGGGGAGAAAGTACAGGCATCAACTGTCGACTATGTCATGGTAATATATTTCAAACCAAGTTCATTCGCTGTGTTAAAGTGCTACTTCCTACAACATTAACATCTCCTACAACACTACACAGGACAACAAAGCAGTAGCAGCCACATCCCATTTCCGACACACCCTGTTATGAAAGCGATGCCTTAATGCACAGGTTTCCTACCCTGGTTCTGCACTTCCCTGTCCTGCACATTATAGTTTTCCTGCCTTAACACTCCCGCTTCAACTCAGGATGGGCTGTTAATTAGCTGATTATTTGAATGAGGTGTAGGAAGAGTGGGAAAACTTTAAAATGTATAGGATAGGCAGTACTCCAGAATAAAATGAACTCGTTCTATATGACCACCAGATGGCGCCATTGAGCTATTGACTGAGCTGCAGCAGCAGGTCGGTAACTGGCAGAATTTGTGTTAAATGTTTTGCTTGGAAATGCTTGATTTGAAGTTATCGTTAGTTAATCATGACCTATGTCTCTGTGCATATTTCTGGTACTGTTGCATTTTGCAATAGGCGTTTATGAGGCAATCGTCTTCTGTTATTTTACCACGAAATGTTTAAGAAATATTAATTTCATTAAGAAAACACATCTATGTAACACCAATTGCTTAATAAATATAAACTGTAATGCCGTTTAAAAAAGTATCAGTTAATTGGTTTTATTTTGTTTTGCACCTTGTTTATTTAGGTTTTGTATTGGACATATAATAAAACGATTTTTGTTTCCAGTTACGTTCAATATAAAAATAAATGTTTGTAGATTAGCACATAGGCTAACTGAACATTAAGACAACGCTTTGGATCAAATAAAGCGTCAGGACATTCGTGTTCTGTTTGTTAATTAGCAAAGCTTAGGATGTGCTGTTCACAGGGTCATACTGATATTTAATATTTGAAATGACCAACCTTGAATGCGTCTATGTTTTTGGGTGAACAGTAAAAACACAAAACCACTTCCGATGCCTGAGGATGCTACCAGCAGCTGTGTGTAATCAAGTATGTGTGCATATAAGACATGGAGGTAATGTTTCAGAGTGAATGTACCTATTTGTTTATTTGTGATTGTCCATATGTATAACCGTTACTAAAAAGCTCAATATGGGCGCCCTGGTACGGTAGTAGGTAGGTTATTTGATCAAATATGCTTACGGCAGGCTTTAATCCTGCGGCTCAGACTCGCTATGGCTAATAAACAATAATGTAAATAATTGTGTGTAGCTCTTGATGAAGGCGGGGGCTTTTAATTCACATGAACACTTAATGGCGCCTCCAATTACCGTGGAAGGGGAACACCGAGTCCAGATGGTCTCCGCATCGTAATTAGCACAGTTTTAGTTTCTGGGATCAAAAAGCGAACATAAAGCTCGAGCTCTTATGTTGATACCGTGTTTCTGGAGGCGACCGGAGCTTCGTATATTCCTTGTGAGTGGGAATAACACACTCCCCCCCCCCTTCCCAAAGTGTAGTTTCGTCCCATTCTGATGGCGTGTCGGCGTGAAGCTGTGCCACGGCTTTTTCCCATGCTTTAACATGCAGACAGGTGAGCAGCTGTTCTTAACAATGGCTGAAGGCTGTCAAGTACTTAATCATCTAATCACAGTAACAATGATGAAAAGGCTAATGGAAAACGCTTTCTGTAATTGGTTAGTTTAGAACACAAGAATAAAAAAGTGAACTTGGGCTACTATTTGATTCCCTTACGAGATTTAACATCATTTAACCTAGATTGGTTATTAGCTTTTTGTTTATTTATCTGAAGCAGTTGTATACACTAGATACTATACAGCTAATGGGGTCCAAAATAGTGTTTTCTCTCTCTCTCTCTCTCTCTCTCTCTCTCTGTGTGTGTGTGTGTGTGTGTGTGTGCGCGCCTAGCTCAGGTAGGCAGGCTGGCCTACTGCAGGGTGTAAAGCATGGCCATGTAAATGAGTCAGTGGGAGTGTGTGGAGTGGGTAAAGTCTGCTGCTGCTGCCTCTCTGTATGAAGAGAGTGCCTTTGCTTTAGCTCATTTTAACAGGATTACAGGCAGGCTGTGTTCAGGGTCTGCCAGCTTTTTCAGCTTGTATCTTTCCTCCAGGCAACCTTTGCATGCTCCTCACCAGCCTGCTGAGAGACAGCAACTGGGAGGGCTGTATTCGCACGACTATGACAAATACACACACATACTGCACATACAGTATATGTAGGAAATATTCTAGACGTGCAATGACAAATGATATTCTGGAAATATTCTAGACCACAAACCGTAATGGGTCTGTGAATGCACACAGGACTTTTTGTCACTGTGCAACTCTCGTCAAAAAGAGCAGAGAAGAGCTTTACACTTGACATGTTCCTGTGCTGTTCTCAGCCCTTGAATGCTATCTACCACAATACAGAGAGAGCTTTTGTGTGAGATGGTCCAGTTGACACCTGCTTCCCCTGAGAGCAGTGAATTTCAAGTGCCTCATTCAGAAAATACCTGCCTGAAAGTAATGTCACACTAGAGGCAATGTGGTCTAGGGTTTTTAATTACCATATTTGTTTTTAGAATCAGTTCTGACCACTAAAATCTATATATGATTTTAAATTAATGACACGTTCATGAATTAACAGTAAACCACATTTTGTTAACCATTTCACTGGTTATAAATGTTATGATCCCACTCTGTAAACCCTCTTTAATATGAAATCTTTTGGGGCCAATTATTAAACAGATAAACCACTAAAAGCATTATAGTGTTAACAGGCTGGACATGGCAAGGACAAAGGCATTGGCTGGCCCCCCTTGACCCTGTCACATCCTCATGCACTCTTGGCATTGTTGGGAGCATGACCCTGAGGTCAGAGGTCAGTCTGTGTCAAGTGGGGTGACTCTTCATGCCGTTTTAATTGAGTGTGTCCTGTTGAAAGAGCATGTGAGAGTGCTGGGGCATATGGATCACATATACAGCTCTCCAGAAGTGTGTTACCCCCTCACTTGTTACTCATTTATTTATTTAAAAAGCATGTTATGTAGTAATTATTCATTATTAAGGAATCACTGTGAAACTTTATGAGTATAGTTACAAGACTGAGAAATGTACATCTGGATTTGGTGCTGGGTCCTGACAGTTTAAGAGGTTAAATCATTTCAGAATATTCTACACAAATATGCTGACATGAAAGGATATTCATGCAATATTATGAGCAGGGCTGTTTGTGATGTTTTTGGGGCCCTAAGCAACATCATCCTCGGGCCCCACCACACATATTCAAATCATACCTCTCAAGATGTACACAAGTGGGCCCCTGTGAAAGTCCATCCTGTGTGAAAGCCCATCCCATCACTGTCCCTTATTGCCAAAATATATTATTACACAAAATATATAATAATTAATTAATTCATGATTATCCACTTTGTCCTGGTCAGGGTGGATCCAAACCCTATCCCAGGAACACTGGGTGTGGGGCAGGACATAATATAATATATAGCCGTAAACGACTACTTATACCACTTAAAGCTAGAAATATGAGCATTAAATTATTATTATTTAATTATTAATGAATTATTATATCTTAATAATTCTTTCAGTAATATATCAAACCATTCTGCTGAGTTTGCCTGGCATGTTTATTTAAATAACTTAAGATCTTAAGTTGTTAAAAAGGGCTGTTTAAAAAAAATAATATAGCACAATTTAATGGCATCATTGTCTATACCAATATAGCATAAAAAATAGGTATAGTCACAATATATGGCCATATATGTCCACCGTATAAATTACCTTTATAAATTTACAGTAACTTACCGATTGCTCTGTACTTTCTGGAATTTAATATTTACTGCATTTGTACTGTTGGATTATTGTAATTGTAATTTATTTTTAAATGCAATGCAAAATGTCATAACAGTGTGTGACTGTAAAAAAAATCAACTGCCAAATACAGTACATGTAAAAGCTCTGGTTTTAAAATGTATGATGACAAAACAATGAAAGAAGTATAAATGAAACTGTATTTTTTATTGTATTATAATAAAGTCACAAGTCACAGTAGCTATATGGTGAGGTTCACTGATACAGTATTGTGCTGCAAATATTTTCCCAGAATGCCAGCTTAGCTAAAGTATTTACAACTGTAAAACACATCTAATTATCACACTGCTTTGAGCCCAATATATGATAGTAGAACTTAAAGAAATTCTTTACAGTGTGCATTATTACACCCATAGTATATTAAAGAGTATATTGCAGGAATATGTTAAATCGTCATGCATGAATATTAATATGGTAGTCTGGCGCTACCCAGGG
This sequence comes from Stegophilus panzeri, assembly GCA_024331685.1. NCBI lineage: Eukaryota > Metazoa > Chordata > Actinopteri > Siluriformes > Trichomycteridae > Stegophilus > Stegophilus panzeri. The sequence goes on along the minus strand of JANDJT010000001.1, from coordinate 15,443,323 downwards.
GTGACACTGAAATTTAACATTAGTTGAGGAATGAGCAATGAAGTGATTGTGAACTTAGAGCTCAGGGCAGGTTGGTAGTGCAACAGCCATTAAAGGCTATCTGTGCCAAGTGTGTTTAGAGTGATATTTACTGTAAATGTTACAACCTTCAGTGTGTCTATGAGACCAGGACTGAATCAATATTACTGATATTAGTGATACAATATGCAATGTATACATTTATTAGAACGTCTCCCATCCAGTCTCCTCCTATTCCACTTATTTTCATCACCACAGTGATGCATTGTAATTTAAACAAAATAAAAATGGCAGTTAGAAAAACAGAGGGGATCCTGTATCTGTCTTAATTAATGTGTTTCTAATCTGGGGGAGCTTCATCCAGGGGTGTTAATCGGGTAATAGGGAGAGAGACAAGAATTCTGAGATGGCACCATTACTCTGATGGGAATCCTGCTCTTGTCTATTCCCCATAACCCCTCCCAACCTCTCCCATTCTTTGCAGCGGTCCTCTTCACTCCTAGAACACAAACAGCCTTTGTGTCCGGTGCTTTATTGGATGCCAATTTCCATGAAGGCAACAAGCAACAAATGCATTCGCAGCTGCACCCCTTTCCACACACCATACCAAACACACACACACACACACATACACACACACCATTTGCCCTCTTCATACAATTCGGCCAGTTCACAAAATCACAAAATATATACAGGCATATATGCACCCAGTGATTTATAGATGAAAATTGCTTGTACACATAACACCCCCCCCCCCACACACACACACACACACACACCACACACACTCTCTGAAATTCACACACACTGTGATTCACACCACCACAGCAAGACACACATACACAGACATGCATACCGCCAGCAGTTTACACATTCTGCGTATTCTCATCATAATTAAAACAGAAGAAGGCTGCACAATGCTCTTTTGTCTTAGGGCAGCATAGTGAAAGCACAGAGTGGGGCTGCTGCATGTTGATGAGCCATTCTGTCCATGAAGCGGCTGCATTAATAGATGACATAGCCTGAATTGGGCTCTACTTTCTCTCTTCTTCCACACTGACAGAAGGATGTGTACTGTTTAAGAGGCTTCCGGCAGCACAGGGGTGTCATCAGTCAAAAAATTAGCACCAATAAATAGGCAAACTGAGCGGAAGTGTGCATGGTAATGTGCCTTTCTTGCTTAGTGAGTGTGAAGGAGTATGTAAAGCCATCTATGGCAAGTAGGTGGCATCTCAGAGCTAAAGCTGAGCCTAACAGTCCACTACAGTCCTATTTCATTAGGCTCCATTAACATCTCTCATCCTAATTGCATTCACACAGATCCACTAGTGGCTACAGATAGCTTAATAAATGTGACATTAGCTATATTTAGCTATATTTGATTATTCTTGAATATAACCTATACCACAGGAAAACTAGATTTCCATAAGATACTGCATCTGACCAACAATTTTAAAAAAAATTTTTTTTTACTTTTCTGTGATATTTGTATCTACTTAATAAATAAATTCAAGTCACTCAAAACCATCCATTTTCACAGGGGGAGGACAAACCAACAATGCCATGCTCTATCATGCACACGCACACACACACACACACACACACACACACACACACACACACACACACACACACATATGCACGCACAAAATG
>JANDJT010000001.1:15420424-15434151 GCA_024331685.1 Stegophilus panzeri | reverse complement strand
GTGTGTGTGTGTGTGTGTGTGTGTGTGTGTGTGTGTGTGTGTGTGTGTGTGTGTGTTTGTGTGTGTGTTGTGTGTGTGTAGCAGTGTTGTTCACTGCTGTGGTCTCCTTGCTTGTCTGTGTCAGTGCCATCCCAGTTGCCAAGGCAACCGGGAGGCAGCATGAAAGCTATAAAGAGAGAGGGAGTGATGGAGAGGTGCTGCATGGCACAGGGCCCACTCCCAGCAGTGTTACAACAACACCACAGAATGTATTCAGTCTCTGTATTTCTCACCCTTTTTTGCTATCTCGCACTCTGTGCGTGTGTGTGTGTGTGCGTAGGTGTATGACTATATGGGCACATCAAAATAAAAATATTAGCTCAATTGTCTGCTTGGATGGAAAGTGGACAGAAGATGGAAGTGTCTCAAGCATAATAAAATATTACTGAATCATTTATCATCCATTCAGAACTTCCACTATCAATTTTGATGGGATAAAAGCTTTCATCTTTGAGACAGATGAAATGATAATGGAACAATGTTTTACTCAGTATGGAGTCAAAGATAGAAAACGCTGTATCTGTGTGATCTGCTTCTTAAAAATCACACACTTTATCAGCAGCAGAGATCCTCCAACATTCCCACACTCGCTCTTAAGTCCCTATGCATTAGCATAGAGTCTCATTAATCAGCTAACGGCACTGCACTCTCGTTCTGCTCACCAACACAGTCTTCAATGATAAAGGAAGGAGGGTGTATATGTTCTGAGTTTAATGTTGGGAGAAATTTAAGTAAGGGTATGCATATTTAAAATGCCAGACAGCGACAATCTCCTTGAACTTGAACCCCCTTAGGTCCCCTTGACCCCAGACCCATCCCTCATGCTCCTCACTGTCGCCCCCAAAAACTCCCATTGTTCAGCTGTCGGCATTAACTCTTCACACCCTCCTCAGGCTCTTCTCTCCTAACAGCAGGGCCTTCGTTATTCACGCCAGAACAGTGGGCCACAGAGACCCTGTCTACATGTGAACGCCCCACGGGACAGTTTGTTTTCCCATAATCTGAGTGCACTGGGTAAATTCTGTTCTCACACCCTCCACTTTAGGTTTCCTTCTTTTGTTTTACCAGAGTGACTTTAGTCGCTGTACCCCACTGGAGGGATTTGCAAGCCAGACAGACAGTGACTCAGACACTTCTCACAGCTGGAGTATGGCAGTCACTTTGTAGGCAATCACTTTGTAATCCTTATGATTATAGTAGAACTTAATTTTGAATACAACCTTAATAATTTAATTTAATAATTCTGTTGCCCTTAATTTCTATATGCGACTTTATCATAATATTACTAGAGGGGTAGGTATTTCATTCATGTACGTCTTTTTGTTTAGTTTTTTTTTTGCAAATGTACTAACCATTCAGAAACCAGTATCAGCAGAATTGGGCATGGAAATTTATAGGCTAGATTACTACATCTCCCTTTCAGACTGAGAGGAAAATAAATGTATCGCTATTCTCTATCCCACTGCTTGTTAATCTCTTTAACAGTGCAAGATTTGCAATAACTAACAGTGTCATGCACATCATTGTAATCAATGGCAGTTAATTTGTCATTATATCCTACAGTGGAGTCATAATTCCTGGATTCAGAAAGGCTGAAAAAATTCTAGGATACTGTATGCTCACATTTGTCTCCAGTTTAAGAAAAATTATCTGCTACAAAATATGATCTCACTGTATACAAATGATTATTGTAAGGAGTCAGCTGATGCTTTAAGGGATGGTAAGTGTGGTAGTAATGGCTGTTTGTATTAGACTCTTAATGAAGAGAAGTACACACATTGATGTGAAAGAAAAGTGGTGGGAGAGGGTTAGAGCACCACAAGTGATGGATGATGGATGTCTTTAGAAGAGGCTTCTGTGGGAAATATTTCTCAGCTCCTTCAGGCAAATGTATTGGTAGTCCAATACAGAATCAACCACTTGACTTACAAATAAGGACACACACACTGATACACTAAACGCTCTTTCTCTCTCATTTACATGCACTCAATCATGCAACAACTATGCCATTTGCAAATATTTATAGGGTTTGCATGCATAACATATTAGATTGTTCTGCATAGTTTTTAAAGAGGATATTCATGTTTCAATACTGAATAAAATTCAGTATTTCAGTTGTAATATATCAAGCTGTTTAAATTGATTTGCGGTTGTCCTTTTAAAATCTACATACAACAACATCCATTTAAGCCCATGGTAATATTTTATAGTAGAACTGTGCCATTGTTCAAATGTCTAACCTAGTGTAATGGCACTACGATTTTCACTTTCCCATTTCCATCAGCATTAGCTTATACCTCAACAATGTAATATATGATAATATCATATTGATAATGTCATATATAGATAAAGCCATCTATGTGCTCTAACATTGTCTAATGTAAATAGATTTTAACCAGAGTATACATTAATACATTTTCTCCTGGCCTAAATCTAACCTGTTCTATCAGCTATGTTGCTTGCCAGTCCTTCAGTTGCCATTTTGACGTGTAAGGGCAATTTTTTTTTTCTCCTACCAACAGCAGGTGATAACCACTGTATTAACAATCAAGGGCTTATTCAGAAATTAAAAGAGCAAATCAACTGCTCACTCTTGGCACAGGCTACTGCTCAGCCCATGGATGCTCTTTTGGTGTCCTGGCAACTGGTAAACAAGAGGATAGAGAGAGAGCTTCTCTGAACAGTTCACATAATGGACTCCTTAACGCTGGTGCTTTAGCATGCTAATCATGCTGGGAGAGAGGCAAGTTCAGCGCTCAGGCGACCAACAACCTCAATAAACACACTCCATCAGGACTCTGTCAGCAAGAGATAACCAACATGTCTTAACACATTAATATTTTAGATATTTATAAGGACGATACACAAACTGGATACATGTTTTTAATTTGTCTTCACTGAAAAAGAAATGCATTTTAAAAATTGCTTACTGTAGGCAGGATAGGAGATATTTAAGATATTCAATATTATTTATATAGCGCTTTTAACAATGCGCATTGTCATAAAGCAGATCATGACATATTAATCTAAAGCACAGAACTGCAGATTGAGAAGTAATGAAGGGCACACACTTATGAAACTGTACTATTTTTAACAACACGTTGCACCATACTTATTTGCTGATATTTATGTGATTTCCACAACAATTACAACCTGAATTTCAAAGCTAATAGTGAGACGACTTGCTGGCTTCTGCCCCATAGGTGACCCAGCTCTGAATGTGGCATGAAGTATGGAAGCCAGGGCTAATCCTGTTATGTGCCTTCTGTTGCCTTGTGGTACTGACTCACCCAAAAGTGTTTTAACATCAGCTTTATTACACTCTACAGTACACTCTGCATTCTGCCTCTTGGCACACTGATAGTTGAGAGATTAGGTTTTTCAGCACATCCAAGAAATAAAGACATGTCACCATCCATACCAGTTTATGGACTTGATTCACTATAATCTCATCTTTATTAATTATGTATAGATTTAATGGATTAAACTGATCTGTAGATTAGAGAGGAACTCTGTGATATGCCTTCTATTGATTATATTGTACATATATGTCTGGAGCTCCATTAGAGAAAAATGTTTGTCCAGCATGTATGTCACTCCCAAAACAAGCACAACAGTGGTATTGCATGCATCATATGGGCATAATATAATTTGCTGTGCATATTAATGCAGGCATTAAGTTATTTTATTGCAAATGTCTCAGCTGTAAACATCCATGGCATTGCCTGTAAAACCACTGACTGTGTGTGTATAGGAATCAGAAAGGTCCACCTACACATATTAAACTGATGTGCATCTTGCAATCTTGCACACATTAATGCTTTGCTTGTTGAATAGTTCTAATGTGTAGACATATAAAGTGCATCAGTATATCATATTAAAGAATGTCCCTGTGCATACATGGTGAAATAGAGTAGTATATATGCAGTAGACTATGGGATTGTAGAAAACCTCAGCATTACCGCTATTATTTCTGTCACTGTTTGTTTAAGAGAAATACACAATTCTCCTTTGTTTTCAATGTAAACTTTTATTAGTATTCATAACAGGACAAATTAGTTCAATGCCACAATTGGTCTAATAATAATCACATTAGTCTTTACAGACAAGTTGCCTACATCTAAAAAATGTCAAGAATCTCACAGCAGGAAATATAACATTTAGACACACACTCATCATTGTGATTCACAATAAATTGCATAGTAAATGATTTTTAATCATAGTACTAACATTTCTCTTACATTTCTATGTAAAAAATAATAATAATAATAATAATAATAATAATAATAATAATAATAAAAAAAAATACTTGCTTGTTGATTTAAGGGCATCACTATCCATGATAACAAAAGTGGATCTCAAAATCAATTGCACAATCCTCATTAATATTATCAGATATTAATATATTTGCATAGACCATTGAAAATAGTTTGCCGCTGCCCAAATTTAATTATAAGATCATGTACTCTAAATAACACTTAAACGAAATAGCTGATCAGGAATGAGGATTATTAAAAATACTACTACTACTACTACTACTACTACTAATAATAATAATAATAATAATAATAATAATAATAATAATAGTAGTAGTAGTATTTTACATGATTTTTTTAACATGAGCTACTATTGCAAGTGGGATTATTACTACTTTTGACTGCAGGTTCAATCAGATAGCATAGACAAAATAAAATAAAATAACACAGACCATGTAAAGCATTGTGTAGTGATTTTTCTCCTTAATAGTACACCAGCATTGTTTATAACATATTTAAAATATTGTTTGAATAAAAATTTGAATAAAGGAGGTTCCATCTGCTCAGGACAGGTCCTGCACTGATCATTAATGATTACATGACCAGCTCAATTGCATAGAGAATAAAGACAACAGCTCTCTCTATACCAGGTGTGTAAATAACACACAGAGCTGTTCAATCGCAGTGCAGTAACCCTTAACTGCTGCCATGGGTCTCACATTCATGATCTCTACACCATTAGTTCAGCAGAGTATAGTTTGCAGAATCTAATATTTAGCTACTCATTTTGAATATAGCATTACAAGCCAATCTAACAGTGTCATTTGTATCATAGCAGATGCTCTCAAGCCCGTGACACTAAATACAAGACATGAGAAAGGGAAGACGGAAAGGTTACACGAATTTTTGAAGTGCTCTATGATAAAGATTGATTTTGTTCTATATTAAAGCTTTACACTTTAATTAATTAGCACTTTAAATTTATCTATTGGTTGGCCTCTGTAAGATATTAATATAGTTTAAAAAACAAAACAAAACAAAAAAACCCCATAGCATTTCATATTGTAGCAAACTAATCTAAGATATGTTTGAAAGCAATTTCAATTACATGTCCAGGTAGAGGATGCAGAGCTAATGTTAGAATGTCAGATTATAATAGATAATAAATTATAATAGATAATTACCTTAACAAAAATGTAAAAGTAGAAAATAAGTAAACAATTTAAACATTTTTAAACACAAATAAAATGACAAAATGTGCAAAAGAAATAGAGGCATTTAAAGTGCTTAAATGTTATAATGTTGGGGCACACAATGAAATGGTGCAGACATCTGGGTCAAGTACTTCATCAGCAGGCATTGATTTGTTATCCATGATCAGATGTCATTTATAAATAATCCTCTTTTATTCTTCCATCACCTGAAAAAGAGAGGGGGAAATTATTAGATGTGATTTTGTGAATACCTTGTCAGTGCCACAGTAATGTAGCTTTACCCATTGATCATCATGAAAAAATGAATTCCCTAGCACCATTTATACAACATTTGCTTATTTTTTAAAATACATTTAGATCAGTATTTTAATGATTGAATGCAAGATAAGGACTTGAAGCTCGGGCACAGGGAGCAAGTGCCAGGTGGAAATTGAGGATAAAGTTGAAGGCGTCTCAGTGCTTGGTACGCTCTAAGGCTAAAGCAAAGATGAAACACGTGATAGACCCTAAGTCCGCAGTGCTGAGATGGAGTAAGCCTAGCCTCTACTGCACAGCTCAGACAAGCAACTTAAAATATTAAGGTCAAGGGGAAAACAAGAAAGCAAGCAGACCACCATCATCATTGCAAATATTACTAGGACCTCTACTTCTGGTTCAGTACACATTGATTAGAAACGGAATTACACCAGGCTAGAGTCTGATTGGTTCTGACTGACATCAACTTCTTTATTTTTAGAAGACTGTCAAATTGCAATCAAAGACCAAAGAAAGCAATCTGAGTCGTGTTAAAATAGAAGTGCAGGTGATTCTGACACCTTTAAACTACACTATCAAGGTGCTAATGATGTGTTTACACCTTTTTACACTTATCTGTGGTTAGCTTTGTGCTTTCTCTACATATAATCAAAAGGAAACTCTTCCTGCAGCAGTAAACGCAGGTGATAGAAAACAGAAAAAAAAGACTGTGGTGAATTGGGGTGAGAGGAAGTACAGACGAGTGTTGAGAATGAGGGCGAGGGTATGCCACGGGCGACCGTAGGAAATAGACGGCACACTGTTGTCATTGTACACCGAGCTGAATGAGGTGAATTTACACCCGCAGCACGTGTCCTGTTAAAGCTGGGCAGCAGGACTGGAAGAGAGGAGGGGGCAGGGGGCTGTTAGCGCTGTAGAAAGACGGTCTGTTTAGATTCTGGGTATGTTGGTGGGCACAACCATTTTGGAGCCAAATGCGGCACACTGAATCCTCACTTTTATATATGCAACCCTTCTTTTCAGTTGCTCCATCATTCTTTCTTTCTTTTTTTACTTTCTTTCTTTCTTGATTTCCCTCTCATTGAATGAATAGCTATTGCAGTGCTACTGTGTAACTGCTCCCCTCCCTCCCCACTCAGGCCTGAATGGGGGGCTGAATTGAGCAAACAGTCTGCCTGTCAGCTCAATAGGCGGTCTGGCCATGAACTTCAAGTCCTTCCCAGGCCCTCGGCATCGCTGGTAGAAGGAGGGGGAGGTGAGACGGCAAGAAGGGGTGTACAGACACCCTCAGACTTGGGGGGCCCTGGGTGCCCATTTTCTTTGCGGGCCTCGGTTGTTCCCAAGACTGGTGCCTGCATGGAGAGCAGGAGACCAGCTGCTTGGTTGTCCCAAAAGGAGGGGTGGGTGTGTATGTGCAGACATGAGAGTGTCTGCCCCCTTGCCCATGCCCTACTTGCCTCCCAGCTATACACACTCTCCCAGACACACGGTTTCGCTGCGCCCTTGCACCCCATCATCTCCTTGCTGCTGTTTGTATTGTTTTAGCCTTGCATAATTTCATCAGGCCTCTCTAAGCCAGACTCATCCACCACATTACCACCTATTTACGGACACACAGTTACACAATAAAACTCGGCTTCGTAGACACCAAGTCTTTATGTTTTATAGACACAGAAACAGAAATCACTTAAATGGTTTTACACATAACAGAACTTGACCTAGAAACAGTTCACAGAATAGAAGCTTCTTGTGTACAAAATACAGAATAAAATTTAACCTGTTAAATGTATAGACACTGTGTAGACAGACAGCCAGAGCAGCAGGTAAAAGATCTCCAAGTTCAAATATTTTACACAACCCCAGTACTGTCTTGCTGTAATATTGTTTTGCTATATGTCTGGTATACCCTCATTAGACCTCACACTTACTGTACCTCCTATACTATGATCTGTGCTTGGAGTGTGACACTTACCCCATCAGCTGGGTCATGGCATGTCTGTCCCCAAACAAAGGCAGCTCTCTGAGCAAATTTGGGACAATGGGAAGCATTGTTTTTCTGCTCTCTGCTCTCGGACTCGGCTGACTGTAACTGGTGTTTTAGTTAAGCAGGTATTAAAGTTATAGCTCTCTGGTCCTGGTTTACATATAATATAAATGTACTCATGTCTAATAAAAAGTATACAGTTGCTGTAATAATTTAACCAACACACCAAATTTATCATATTTTTCCATTAGTTTTGCACCTCTGTACGCAGCGATGCTCTTCAGCGTAGTGCCTGAAGATGTGAGATAAAAGTCTCGCTAGCTTTCTTCAAAATGGCAGCTCGCAATCTCAGTGCCTGGCAAGGTGGCGAGGAGGGCAGCAAAATCCCTGATGGCAGTCTATTCAATTCTTGTGCCCACAGATGCCCACTTTGACTCCCCCATTGTGGCAGCAAATGATTTAATACAAGTGAGTACAAAACAAGTCCCCGCCCACTTTGGTGCCAGTGACATGTGATTTTCACAAATAAAAAACACATCTGCTGTAATTAAAAAAAAGTCTCTGTGCTGAAAGACGAGGGAGTTTACGCTATGCGTGTGTGTGTGTGTGTGTGTGTGTGAGGATATGAAATGGAGGAGAGCGATGGTGGTTCTACCTGCTTGTTCTTCCTCCCTCTTCTATTTCATGCCAGTGCTCTCTAAGATGGTGGTGAAGCGTGGATTGCCGCTCGTCACAAGAGGAAGGGGCAGGCAGGCAGTGAGAGGAGGGGCTGAGAGCAGCAATGCATAGTGGGGCACAGAGAGTCTCAACACCAACCCTCCCCTCCTCCATAACATCCTCCATGTTTTCCTACCCTTTCGCTGGCATCTTTTCGACACAGTGATTGGACGTCTGTACGAAAGAGCAAAAATGGAGAAAGAACATGAAAACATAAACATGAGTTTGCAGGGCTGGAAAAGTGTTAAAGGGTACACCCAATCAGACATGTGCACACACACACACTCACATACACACACACACACACACACACACACACAAACACCTTTTAATGTCTGTTCACATGGTATAGTCTGCCCTGGAGCATGCAAATGACTTTCATTATGCAAATGCATGCAAATGAGACTCAACCATCTGAGAATCAAGGCTGGGAAAAATCTACACAGAGAGATTGAATGAAAAAGAAAGAGAGCAAGGCATAAATCCTTTTGCATGGCAGCAGAATGCTAACGGAGGGAAATGTGGTGGGAAGCACCAACAGTGGCCCAGGGTGAACAAAAAAAAACTATTTTCGCTGTCTATGCGAGATCATACAATCACTCTCTTTCTCTCTGCTTTCTTCCTTATGACATGCATTATCAGTTTTAAATGAACACACACAAGTACATATCTAGGACTGTAAAAATGGCTGTTTTTGACAGAGTTTAAATTACATACCACTACAGCAGCCACGTTTTTGTCAAATGACCTTGTTCTCATTCAAAAATCCAACAAATAAGCCCTGGCTGTAAAATGCAGCTCAAACCAAGAATGTTCTGTATCACATAGAATGCTCCAAGTTTTTGGAACCCAAAACCCTCACTTGACTTATATCAAATAGATCAGTTCTCAAGCCTGATAGAAGATTGCTTATGGTTTCACCCTTTCCCATATGAACTTAGGGACTCTGCAGCAGCAGGAAACTTATTGGGGCTGCTTATGGGGTGACTGTGGCTCAGGTGGTAGAGCGGGTTGTCCACTAATCATAGGGTTGGCGGTTTGATTCCTGGCACACACCTTGGGCAAGACACTGAACCCCAAGTTGCTCCCTATGGCAGGCTAGCACCCTGCAATGGTGTGTGTGTGTGTGTGTGTGTGTGAATGGGTGAATGAGAAACAGTGTAAAGCACTTTGTAGAACCGCTAAGGTTAAAAAGCGCTATATAAGTACACACCATATTACCATTTATTCCTCCAGAAGTGCCACATTGGGAGATGGACCTTGTTTTAAGGTGACACTGGTTGGAGGTCCAGGGGAGACTGAGTTTGAGGGGGAAAGAGTGTGAGAGAGTTGGATGGGATAAAGTTAGAATTAGAATTAGAGGGGTGTAGTCCTGCTGAATGGCAGCAAACCTTCTCTAATTGGCACTTGACATTTTTTGCAGAAGCCCTCTAAAGTGGGACTACTCTTAAGCCCTCTCCAGGCCCTTGTTAGAAAAATGCCTTATGCAAATAGAGTGAATAGAGACCATTGTAAAGCCTCTGACATTAACAGCTGGGGTAACAATTGTTTGCTTTCTACAATTTGTATGCTTTCAATGAACCCGTAGGTGTGTTCGAGCATGAGCCGGACAATTGGCCAATATGTGAACAGCCATACAACTTATGCACAGGAAACTACTCATTCTTTATGAACCTTTGACAAAGTGGATCACGAAATCACCTTCTCCAGTATCCACCTAGTTATTTGCTGCCACTGTCTGTTTTATTTGTTTGGGTTATAATCTAGCAAGGCAGTAGTGTGCACACTTATCTAATGAGTACAACTACTCATGATGTCATATTTAGGATCATTAATGTATTCTGACCATTCCTAATAATATCAGTCATAAAGGAGAAAGTCACCTTCAAATAAGTTTCCTTTTGCTCTGATATCCTCACAGGTATAAGGTCTGTGTGAAGAATAGACTTTTCGTGTGGCTTGTACAACGTTGACTTGCTATACTAGATTTACCTAATTTAATCTCTGTTCTATGAGTACACCAGTTGACTTTGCCAACTGTCTAATGTATATTCACATCTCAACAGGGGTGACAGTAGAGTAGAGGCTGGAGGAACGAAAGAGACAAGCATTTAGTCCTTAATTTCCTGTCCCACAGTGCAGCTTTTTTGAGTCTCAGTTGGTGTGTTCGATAGAAAGAAGGGCAACGACAGGGGTTGGCTAGCTTTGCTCTAACTACAACTCAGCAGTTGTGACTGGACGGTATTGAAAGGGTAGTAAAAGAGCCCATTGAGTCTGTTTGACAAGTGAGCTAGGTCTATAGACAGTACAGTTGACTGCAGAGGGGAGTAGAGGGGAAGGGAGAAGAGGGGAGGGATACAATTACTGTTTATAGAGCTTAAGTTGCCTTGCTAAAGGCTTTTATAAACATTTCCAGTTATACTTAAATCAGTAGGTTTACCACACCCCAGTTCTACCTACCTACCTGTTAATGTTAGGTTAAGTATAAATGCATGATTGAAATCCTGTGCTCTGTACTTGTGGCTTTTTGGTTCCTCATTAAAAAAAACATTCATTAGATGTTGGGGTTGCCCTGACATGCTAGACCCCAGAACATAAAGTGCCATGTTGAGACCATACAGAATGATACGTTACTCTGGTGTTGTTCGGTTGTGCACAGGAAAATATGGTCTTCCTATCAGAGTGCATGTGGTGTTTAGAAAAGAGAAGTACAATAATGGAATTGTTCATTCTTTCATTTGTTCCTTTACTATCAAGGCTAACACAGTGTATTATGCAGCAGCTGCATTGCAGCAGGCAGCCCTGACCGTGACCGATCAGCTGATGCCGCTGTTTATTACATGGCCAAGGGCAGAGACTGGCACACATGAATGCTTCATATAAACTGCATATCACTGAGCCCTTGGTTATCCAAATTATAGCTTACCACATAGTACACTTGTTACACAAGCTTACACATTCTTTCTGATTTATCTCTTCGTCTTTTCACTATTTGCAATTTTCAAGTCGAGCTGAACAGGAACATATGCCAACTATGTACATGTGAAACTAATGTGTCCTAAATGTGACACTTTGTTGAACAAATATAGCCTTGACTTAACAATCAAGGTTTTGTCACCATAACAGTTTGCTTAAACACGTATTATTACAAGCCCTGTAGAAAAAGGAGATATTTACAAGCTTTAATCTAAAGAAGTAATGCATGCTGTCCAGACTCAGTGGTGTAACTCTGATTGAGATCAAGTGTAAAGGTGTGATGATCTGATTAGGCAGAGACCTCCAGCTTGCTCTGGCTTCTATGCTACCTCAAATTGCAGGATTGTCCTCCTAATAGTTGCTGTCAGCAGTATGGTTCTGGGTCAGTAGCTCTGACTACTGGCTCACAGTGAGGAACAGAAGCGAGTTTGAGCCATTCACTACTATCCTATCCAGCTTTTCAGCTCATATTCTAATATTGGGTCTAATTCAGCCCATTCATATGCAGAAACAAGCGTTAGCACCCATCAGCCACTTTTGGGAGCCACAAAAAAAATCTACATCAGTCAAGTGCTGACCCATGGATCTAATGCTCTTAAAGCATTGAATCAGCTACCAAATTTGCTTAGGAGAGTTACAGTCTCAAAATCAATCAAAACAGTGATCAAACGGCCAAGTATTAAAAATGGAACATCTTTCCTACTGAACAGTCAGAGACATATTTCAGTTTCCTAATGGACTTTGATACAGAAATATTTTACTGGTGAACTAATCCGTGTAGAACATGGTGTACTGTGTTGAAGGCATCTGTGAGACCCAGTGGCCATGTGACTGCAACATTAAGCCCCTGCCTGCATTTGCTTGTGTTCTGAGATCAGGAGATTAAACGTGATCATGTTTGTCCAGGCCATGTGATTACATTTACATTTTACATTTAGTAATTTAGAAGACTCCCTTATGCAGAGTGACAACATAGAATCAGTTGAAAGTGCAACATTAAAATGTAGAATCTGTAAGAATATGAAACCTGAAAGTGCCAGAGTGGACTAGTCAGTAAATAAAATAATCATGCAAACATAATATATTCACTTCATTCACTTCAAGAATATTAGTTCAAGAGTCTTTAATAATGTAGTCAACTCTCAGGTAATCCATCTCTATAGTATTACTTTTTGGTATACAATCTACTACAGTGTACTGCGTCTCAGATGAGGTAAAGCAGAAAATCTCAGTCTCAAGGGTCGCAGTGTCAAATCATACACCATGATGAAAAGCACCTTACCGATTCTGCTCTTTCTGGATGCCTTTTCATGTCGTGGGTCTTGTGAGAAGAGAAAGCAAGGGGTGGGATGTGGAATGTTGGATGGGTGTGGCCTTTCAGGTGTGTAATGGGATTCTTGTTACTTTCGGTTATCTAGCTTTATGAAGAACGTACATCACTCATACAGCTAGATAACCAAAGATAACAGCCAACCCCTTCGGCCAACCATCTCTTCCAGCCATGGGGGGATTAAAGATTTGGATTCACACCTAAAAATAGAGACACTTTTGATTACCTCTGCAATTAGGACTCTGTGAATTTAATGTGTTTTAACAAAACATTAATTCAGTGTAATTTAATCAGCGTATAACTGGTTATATTTGAAAAATGGCATAGGTTCAGTGGTAGATAATTATGCAATCATTTACTAATCAACAGAGAGTAGTAGAGTAGGTTGTTTTCCCCCCCAGTATTTCTAAATGCTTAAAAATTACATGTTGTCTTGGCTAATGTGGCATAATTTTTTATATACTCTCTCTCAAATCCTCACAAACCTGACAGACTGTCTTAATGGCAAGACCTATAACAACACTAACTGCTCTTTCCTTCTCAAATTCTTCTCTCCCTGGAAAATGGAAAATATGTTCCCTAAAAATGCTGATTCTAAATGTAAGGACATTTACTGAGCTCGCAAAATGATAAAGACCAACAGTGTTTGTTTTAATTTCCCACAAATTCACCATCAACTCTATAGTCCATTTGTTTATCTTAGGAAAATCCCTGTCTCTTCCTCTGGACACACACACACTCACACACACACGCGCGCACACACACACACACACACACACACACACACACACAGAGTACATATTCAAATGAAAAAGGAGTTGGTCGAATTAAAAGCCTTTGTGCAAGAAGCGATTCCCCATTACTGCTCTGAGGTGTTGTAATCAGAGAGAGAGAGAGAGAGAGAGAGAGAGAGAGAGAGAGAGAGAGAGAGAGAGAGAGAGAGAGAGAGAGAGAGA
>JANDJT010000001.1:15380005-15395128 GCA_024331685.1 Stegophilus panzeri | reverse complement strand
AGAGTTTCCTTTGCTGTATGCTTTGGATCGTTGTCCTGCTGGAAGGTCCACCCACATCTCATCTTCATCATCCTGGTTGATGGCAGCAGATTCTTCTCAAGCATCTTCCAGTAAAGGGCTCCATTCATCGTTCCTTCAATTATATGAAGTCTGCCAGTACCATGCGATGAAAAACAGCCCCACATCATGATGTTTCCACCTCCAAACTTCACTGTAGGTTTGTCCAAATGAGTTGAAGCAAACTTTAAACAAGCTTCGACATGCCTTTTCTTTAGCAGTGGAGTCTTGCGGGGTGAGAGTGAGCAGTGGAGTACATTGCCTATTGTTTTCTCTGTGGCGATGGCACCTGCTGCATCCAAGTGTTTCTGGAGCTCTTTCCGAGTGGTCCTTAGCTCTTGGGCTACGCCTCTGGCTGTTCTTCAGACTGGTCAGAAATCTTGTGAGGAGCTCCTATTCGTGGCCGGTTGATGACGGAGTGATGTTGCTTCCACTTGTGGATAATGGCTCCAATGGTGCTTACTGGAAGATTCAGAAGTTTTGAAATACGTCTGTATCCCATCATTAATATGTTTTGCAACAATAAGGTTCCAAAGGTCTTGGGAGAGCTCTTTGCTTTTACCCATCATGAGATGTTTCTTGTGACACCTTGGTAACAAAAAGCCTTTTTATAGACCATCAATTTACTAACA
Source organism: Stegophilus panzeri (assembly GCA_024331685.1). NCBI lineage: Eukaryota > Metazoa > Chordata > Actinopteri > Siluriformes > Trichomycteridae > Stegophilus > Stegophilus panzeri. The sequence goes on along the minus strand of JANDJT010000001.1, from coordinate 15,394,439 downwards.
CAGCTGATATTAATTTGCACAGATAGGGGGTATAATTACTTGTGGATTTCAGCTGGTTCCTTGCCTTACCTTGCCTTGGAGAATTGCTTTTTCTTAGCATGTTCAGTACTTTTTTCCTGTGTCAGTCCACTTTATTACACATAACTTTATTTATGGACTTTAATGTTGTGAATTCTTAATATTTCCAGATTTCTTGAGTTATTACTGATGTCTGGTGAAAATTCCATGTGAATAGCCTCATTGGAAATATATTTACTGAAAAAAATGTTGACGCATCCAATACTTATTTCCCCCACTGTATATTATAATATATAATACTACTATATAATTTTTTTTTTTTTTTTTCTAACATCTGGACAATGTTAGCAATTTCTGCCATTTTGTTCCAAAAAGCAGCTAAGGTGCTAGCTGAAGAAGGAAGTGACAGCTAGCTAGGTTCACTTATCAACAACAGATTTCAGAAATTAATGCAAATAATTAGAACTTTTAATTATTACTTCCTGTAATACTTACAGTTCATTAACATTTTTTTATTTACAAATTACACCACTACAGCGTTTCCAACTTGCAACAATATGCTTAAGTTGGAGATGTCAGTCATGTTTCAGTGATTTGGCAGTTGGTTGCACGGTTCTGCCCCTTTGAGTGTTCTACCAATTATTATAAGGGGAGGCAGTGTGTCCAGGCGGGACAAGCAAAGCACATGCTGTCCAATAAACGTTGAGATGTTTTTTTTCTATGCAGAACACACCCGCCGAAACTCCCAGAGATGCACAGCTTCCGAACAGGACTCAAAATGACGGTAAAACCTGTTGTCCAATGAGCATTAATCATTTGTCCCATTACAACGCAATCTCCCATAGACACCCAGACTTCTCTGAGCATCTACTAGTGCTGTGTCAGGAGCTTCAAAGGAGATTTTTACACAGGCTGGGCTGTCCATTGAAAACAGTTTTAATTAAATGAACAAACAGCATGATTATTGCTGTGAGATATTTAATAATTTGATTCTCTAAAATATTGAATTCCACCAAGATTGATGAACAATATACACTTTGTTAAACGTTTCAGTAACGCATTTTAATACAATTTGAGGAGGAAGCTGCGCTTCCTGTGTTAGTCTTAAAGCAGTGGTTTATGCTAGACATGTTACCACAGTTCATCTAGCCTTTGTATAATTTAGATTGCCCCTCTACAGACTGAAGTCAACCACAAGCTGACTAATTTATCACACCTTTTTTTCTACCTTTTAATTGAACATTTCAGGGTGATCCTTTTTATCATCAGCAAGATGATGGTATACTGGTTCACCTTTAACAGTATATTTACGATTGGTTTGAGATTTACTGGCTCGTTGCTATCTGCTGAAGAGAAGCTCAGTGTATCCATTTAACCCTGATTTACCTTGTTCTTTCTACTTCAGACTGCCCTCAATGCCGGTACAGGCTGAGCTGCTGGTGGATTATAGATGCTGCTCCTCAGCGAGAGCAGAATCCTCCTTATTCTTTCTCTCCTCTGGCAAGTTCTTAATTGAGTCATAATGAGCTGATCCTGCAGTTAAACATCAATTAAGCTAATGAGCAGAGTGCAGTGTGGTGACTAGGTACACTTCCTTGTCTGAGAGGATGATGGTTATGAAGGTACCAAAACATAGCAAAACATAGTTCCTTTTTTGTATAAAGGAACAGGACAGTGGTGACGTTTCTGTAGTACGCTCAGAGTTGTAGAAATTAGATGTTGACATGCTTGTCTACCTTTCACTTGAGTGATACTTTTCCAGCACCACCCTGTGTTCACACTAGCAAGCAACAAGTCGTCCATTGCTTATAATGTAGTTTTGCTGTGTTCAGACAGAGGTTGCTTGTAACTTGTAATCCCCAACCTCTAACTAGGAAAAGCCAAAGAAAAGGCCTCCTCAAATTCCTACTCATCCGCTCATAGACTTATCAGGTATGAGTTCCTTCCCAGTCTATAAAGTGACGTCAAATTAACATAGCTCTGCACAGCATCAAACAGAGGATTAAACATAGCACCATTTTTTTACCTTTATGCTGTATGTATTCAAGTATTTGCTCAATTTAGATCAATCAATGTACAGACATATTTGCTTATTAATTCTATAACGTTGATTATACAGATCGCTAGCTGAGGAGGAAAATATGCATCACTCATCACAGTTAGCTGGCTGTCCATGTTTTTCCCCCATTTTGTACGTTGAATGCTCAGGGTGAAAAAGACATTCTGACTGGAAAAAGACCAGATGATTTTTTTTTTTCTAATCTTCGACTGTCCAGTTTTGGTGAGCTTGTGCCCATGATAGCATCAGATTCCTATTCTTGGCTGACAGTAGTGGAACCTGATGTGGTCTTCTGCTGTTGATGTGGTCTTCTGCTGTTCTGCTCAAGGTTCAGTGTTTTGTGCATGCTGAGATGCTTTTCTGCTCACCACGGTTGTGAAAAGGGATTATATGAGTTACTGTGCAGGCTTGGGGAGTAACGGAATACATGTAACGGCGTTACATAATCAGGATACAAAAAACTGGTAACTGTAATCCGTTATAGTTATGTCTAAAAAAAAAAAAAGAAAAAGTAATCAGATTACAGGTACATTTTGTAAAAAATGTGAATACTATCAGGATAAAAATAAAATTTAATTTAAAACCAAAGAAATTAATCTTTTGACATAACACAATATAGACAGCTGCTTGATTATAGTTCTGGTTCTCTCTTGCCAGTCGTGACTCATGTGATCAACCTCCTGGTCATGTGCAGATAAATTTTGCACAAAGTTAATTTGGTAGAAATGAACACACATTGTTCTCTGAAATGCATGTTTTAGGGTGACCATACGTCCTCTTTTTCCCAGACACATCCTCTTATTCAGACCTTAAAAAAGCGCCTGGCCAGGATTTATACATTTGAGAAAATGACCGGAATTCTGCTTTAGTTTCATTATGATGTGCTTATCGTCTAATACTGCATCATTTGTGCGCATGTTTGCATTGCTTTAACCCCTCTCTGTAATTCCCGCCTTCTCATACCCCAGTTGGTCGATTATAAAAGGCTTACAGCAACTATTGGCCAAATTCCTGCCTCTCAACCATTAGCCTACTCTCAGCGAGCACACAAAGGTGAAGTGCTGTTGTGTGCGGCATCAGACAGTTGCTTGACAATATCAGCAAATGACAGCTGACAGTCAAAACAGTGCCCATGGCCATATAAGGTCATTTTTAATTTCATGTTATCACATGAAATTGTCTTACGTGGTCATTCAAATGTGTAAACGATGGCAGAAGGTACACTCGTGGCATCTTTTATTATATTTTATTCCATGGACATTCAACAGAATGTAGGAAAAAATGTAAAACGTGGGCAGAGTGAAACCAGTTTTATTTATATATACTTATGTGATGCTAATAGTGTGTCTTTTTCAGTGTATTAAAGTCTGCGTTCATAGTAACGTTGTTTTGTAGGTTACCGAGACCCCCTTCAACACCCCCTCCCCACCGAAAAAAATAAAAGAAAAAGAAAAGGTGTGCCCTTCTTGGAAAACCAGAATATGGTCACCCTAGCTTTTGTGATTACCCACATCGGGTATAGTGATCTTTTATTTTATTTTTTTATTTAAAACAAATCCAAACATTGAACATGTTTTTAAGCTCTAAAATAAGCTTTACATAAGTATTTTCGATCATATTGTTTTCTTTTGACTTTATTTCCATATGTGGCCTTGAAGTAATCCAAAATAATCACTTTTAATCATAATTACTTTCATATTGTGATACTTGGATTACGTTACTGATTACATTTTTTATGAAGTAATTTGTAACTGTAACAGAATACATTTTTAAAGTAACCGTCCCAACCCTGCTTACTATATCCTTCTTGGCAGCTTGAGCCAATCTGGCTATTTTCCTCTGACCTCTCTTTTCAACAAGGCATTTCCACCCACAGAACTGTCCCTCATGCAGTGTTTTTTTTGTTTTTGTTTTTTTTTTTCTCCCCCCCCCACACCATTCGGTGTAATCTCTAGAGACTGTTGTGTGTGAAAATTCTGGGACATCAGGAGTTTATGAAATACTAAAACTAGCCCTTCTGGTACCAACATCCATGCCACAATCAAAGTCACACTTTTAGTTCATTCTGATGTTTGATGTGAACAGTAACTGAAGCTCCTGACCTGTATCTGCAAGATTTTTTGCATTGTGCTGCTGCCACATGATTAGCTGATTAGATAACTGTATGAATGTATGGTGTAATAAAGTGGACGGTGACTGTATATAGAACATGATAACAAAAACAATACATTAAGCCATGGCCTTAGCAGAAGTTTAAGTTGGTAAGAAAACCTGTTTGTGGAAACTGGCGTCTGGTCCGGAATGCTTTTTTTGTTTTTGGATGTGCCTCCTTTCAATCATTTTTTGGACACTTTACTTTATCTATATATTTATATAGGCCACCTAAGATCCTGGGGGTGGAGCTTTGTGAACATGGACAAGAATGGAGAGTGAACTGAAGGAGTAAAAAAAAAAAAAAAAAAAAACTAATTCAGATGTCGACTCCCTTCCTAACTGTTAGATCTTGAAAAAAATCTTATCTAATGCACTTTTAATTTGACATTTTTGTTTTCAATAGTTTTCATGAGCCACTATACAGGAACATAGGACTTTGCTAGGTAGTATTTACTATTTCTATTTCCTTTTCCTTGTTACCCTTGAAAGCAGGGCTCGAAATGAACTTTTTTACTTTGTAGCACTGGTGCTCCCAACTCAAAAATTTAGGAGCACCACACCAAAAGTAGCTTACATATACATATATATGGTGTGTGTGTGTGTGTGTGTGTGTGTGTGTGTGTGTGTGTGTGTGTGTAATATGCAACTTTTTCTTTTTGTCAGGAGTGGACAGGCCCAACTGATTTGACTGTAGCCTCAAATATCATTGGCTAACTAATTTTTCCAGAAATCAGTTCTGATTGGATGCTTGCTACTGTGGCGTACGGTGGACCGGTCACTGTTTCAGCTCACAGCAGACACATATTTTGCAGTAATTAGCTAACGTTTTTGTATAGAAATGATAACCGGTTGCACCACAGCAATTATTTGCACTTGCACAAATGCTCCCAGATATATTTTAAGGTGGCATAGATTAAATTTCGTGAGCATATGTGACCAAAATGGTCATAGTTTCAAACTTTGGAAAGTTTTTTTTGTTTGTTTGGTTTTTTATTTTTATTTTTATTTTATTTTTTTGTAAAGCTGGGTATAGTAAATTAAATAACAGCAGCACGTATGCCGTATATATTTTTGACATTTGTGGTGTTTTTAGATAAACTTTTAGATAAAGTGCAGTAAGGTCATGAGGGTCTCATTTCCACATATACCTACATGTAGCTTTTAGCAAGAAGTGGCATCAACTTGTGGAAAATATTGATTTAATTAAAGTGCAGGAAATATTAATTTATTTGTGAATGTAACAATCAATTAGTCTTCTTTCAATTTCCGTCATAAAAGCTAGAAGTTGATCATTGTCTACTTCACCAGGAATATTTATTCCAGAAGGGTACAACGTGCAAATCATACATAAACCAAGTGATGATGACAAACAGCACCGGGCATCAGTATAAATACTCTGCTAAAGATTTGATGTATCTCTAAGCATCATCCTCTCCTCTCCTAAAGTGAAACACCACCATGCACTCAGCTCTTTGACTTTATACAATTTATACAGCTTAATATTATGAAACAATTCATCACAAAGCTTTATCATATGTTATAACACAGTGAACCTGCACAAAGCTCTATATGATTAATGTGTAGTTCTCTATGAATAGATTATTAGATGAACGTGTTATTTTAGGAACCTGCTGAAACACCAAATACATCATTAAATTGCCTTGCAGCAAGTTAGCACTTGGTGATTGAGTACTTCATTACTGAGCACGGTAATAACGTTATGCAGTGCAGACATATGGTTGACATTTTTCTTCATACCTCTAGACTTGTATATGTACTTTTAAACTTAGTAATTAAATGTAAATGTATTTTAATTAAGAACAATATTTCTTTGAAAGCTTTTCTGGGTAAAATGGTGCTGAGTATTGAAACATTCTTTACAAATGATGTCTCTGGTGTTTATGTACATTTTTTTAAACTAGGGTTTCGATTCTTGTTCTTGTTGTTACTTCTTTCGAGTCTTTTATTGAGCTGAAATGTTCTCTTCTTTTAAGAGAGTAAACCTGTAGTTTGTGGATCATGCAGTACACTGTCAATTTACAAGATTTTATTATTTTTTTAAATTGTCCTTAATTACAGTGCTGTTTACCATGTTACCACTCCCTACATGTCTCTAATGTACATGTCGAAGATTAAGTTTTATTTATTTATTCATTTGTCTCGCATTAACTTATGTTAAAAATCCCTTTTAGTTGCATATGTACATGCAGCATAGCAAAGATGGTTATGCTAAAATGTGGTCCAGTGCAGTCTTTGTTGCGCTTTAATATACCTTGGTTTAGTATTACTTTTGATATTTAACTGTGAGTCGGTAGTAATTCTGAGACATTTGTATTTATTGTGTTAGTCCATGAGGGTGTCATTTCTATGTTGTGGTGTGTCTCTTCCTGTAGTCTTTGACTGTTTCCTTAGGTTTGCTTATATTTGACAAAAACAAGTTTGACATTAATTGTAAACTGAGTCAATTTCCTGTTAGGATCTCCAGCACCCTTCAGAGCACTGTCGTCAGCACACGTAATGAGGGAATGGATGTTGTGGTGGCTGACAAGATTATTTGAATAAGGGTTATACGCAACAGTGATAACGCACAGCCCAAGTGCTGGCTTGAGGAAGATTGGCTTAGGTTTGTGTTTGTAATACTGGCGTCTCTCAGTAAGATCCACTGAACTCTTTAAACTTCTTTAAATTCATCAATGGATCCAGACTTACATTCCTCAAACTTGTAACTACATACTTTTTCTAATAGTAATTACTGAATAATAAGGCATAAGTTTAAGAGGCCGTGTAGCATCTGACATCCATACCTACAGTAATAGTGATTTTCATAGTAGATCTCAATTAACTGCTTTAATTTCTGATGAAAAACTGGCAAAGAATACACACGCATAGCAGTATGTATTCTTTTTTTTAAAATTTTATTAAACAAGGTTGCTGTTGCATTGTCGCTTATCTCCCCCTGTATGCAAATTGGCAAGTGTCTGTAACATTTCCCGTCTATTTTTCATTGTTGACCTGGTGAACTTGAATATGGTCAATATTCTGAGGCAAAAAGGAAAGACCGTGATGTCAGTATTCACAGTAAACATGAACGTTTGTGTTAGCATCCCATTAACCCCTGTTTTTAGCGCATACGTGTAACACGTTGCATATGGTGTAACGTGATCAAATATTATTTTTCCGCTGCAAAACAATTTCCTTCCTGGTTCATGGTGCACATGTTTATGTTTGAGATGTGTAATATAGAAGAATACATTTCAAACATCTATTAAAAAACTAACCGAATTGTACTGTATCAGCATATGCACTGGTGTTGGTTAAACTTCTGCCACTGAGTTTAGGAGTGTAAATCACATTGATTATCAGGCAATAAATGTTTGTATTAATCTGTGAGTACAGATTTTCTGTGTTATGAAATGAGAAATGAGTGCTCCATGAGAAAGTGCCAGGTGCAGCCTTCGAATGCTTGTTCCTCAGCGGTTAACCGGGTATTGCAGTACCCACCACTACTGCACCTTCCTGTCACGTTTCTTGGTCTTACTCTCTCTGCTTTGTATCACAGATAGTTGCATTAAGTAAATATTTTTAGATATTAGTTATTGCTTTAAGTGAAGTACTGTATTTTTCAAACAAAAACATTAATCAACATCAGCATTTTTGTTGATTGTTTAATCTTCAAATTATATTGTACAAGCTACAGCTATCTGACCTGTAGCTTGTACAACTCTCAAAAAAAAAAAAAAAAAAAAAAAAAAAAAGGATTAATCCATAAGCCTTGAAGGTTCTTTAGTTTGTTCTCCAGTCGAATCCCCTGTTTCCCTTATCAGAGAGGTTTCAAATAAAGCTCCTCTAGCAAGCTAAGAACCCTCAACTGTCCAAGGTCCATATGTTGTATGTTCTGGACTGGACTATTTGAAGAATTTTGGACTTGTGTCTGGTAAGTAATGTTGCCAAACATCTGTAGTAATTATTATCATGGCAAAAGCAGTCTCTATATATAAAATTTTTTTTTTTACAGATATCGGATTGTATTCATGATGCACACGTGATCTCCAAACTGATTGTTTTGCATTTTATAATAACCCTTGCTGTAGTTGCACTCGATCATTAGTAGGCCACATGCTCATAAAATGTCCTTGTGCTAGAAACTCAATAACGCCTTGCTTCTCTGACAAGTTCTTTTAAATAACATCTATATTTGATTGTTCTGTGTTTTAAACAAAGCCAGTACTTTTCAGTTTTCAGGTTGGTTTTGGCATGAGACGATAGAAAGAGGTTTTTTTTTTCTTTTTTCTTTCTTTATACTGAAGAAATAGCACAGAAGCTGTTTTCCTTTAGGATATGCCAGAATATTTACAACCATGCCACTGGTTATAGTATTACTCTACCTTCCCATGTAAAATTAGGACTATAATAGTAGATAAAACCAGTGCACTTTTTAAAGACGTGGGAAGGGACAATCTGTTAAAATAAATAAATAAATAAATAAATAAAAAAGGCTTACAGTTGAGATTCATATGAGACTAAAATCATTATTCCAGTAATAATTACATAACTCTACCACCCCATGTAAAACTAATCCTGTTTGAACAGAGCTTTAGTTTTGAATTACATGACATTTTTATTTATTATCCTTCAGAGCAATCGCCTTTAATCCGCTCCTGTATTCCCAGTTTCAGGGTTAACTACTGTAATAATTGGCCTGGACAGAAGTATAAAGAATGGAGAATGTTGGAATGCCCGTCTTACCAGAATAACCTGTTGTCTTTTGGAAATTTAGTTTTGGTGTTAAATTTTGTAGTGCTCTTCTCACGTAGTGTACACCCAGAATGCCACATTGAAATATCCTACATCCTACATTTTTTTGAAGTGAAGGACAACGCATGAGAAGTTGAGACACGGAGATGATCAGACAGACAGTGCCGCTGTTGCTCAGGGCTTTGGGGACTGCCAGGGCAAGACATGCCACTTCTGATGGAGGTGAGCGCGAGGGGTTACAGTGGCGTGAGAGCAGGGGCTGGCCATCTCTCATGCACAGCTGAAACAGCAAGTGCTCTGGCCAAGAGCTGAAACACTACACCCTCCTCCCCCTCTTTCTCTCACTCTATCATTCTCACTTTGCTCCTTTCATCTGAGACCCTTCTCTTTTTTTTCTCTTTCCTGTGTCTCTCCACCTGCTCCCTACATTCTCATGATGGGGTATCAGACACGTACTGTACCGTTAATTCTGCTTTGTCTTTCTATCACGCTTTTCTCTTTTCTGTTTTTTAGCTGTACGACTGCAGTAAATGGCCATCTGTGCAAACTGTCTCTAGCACAATGTAGTGAGACTCGTGGCTGGCCTCTTCTCATTGCTTGTTATGCAGGCAGTATAGAGAACTGGGACATTTGCCAGGATCAGAGGAGGAAGGGAAGAAAAATCCCCTTTTTTTGCCTGCAGAGTGACATATTTTGCTTGTTTTTGTACGTGGGTAGTTGTGCGTGTGTGCATGCTTGCATTTCTGCATGTGCGTTTGTGGCCCTAAAGTAGTCTGAACATGAAATCTGATGAATGCTAGGAGATAAGCGGTCTGGGTTCAGTACAGGGCATGGGTCATACTTTGATTTGTACAATGACCAGATGGTTTTCTCTTGAATTGATACCACTCATCTTTATCGACTGAACTGCTTGCGTAACTCCTCAGAGCACATAACTGGACTAAAATGTGGACTGAGGAAACTTTTTTTCTGATGGTGAAAATTTATTTGTTTTTATGTTTGAAATGAGAACATCCTGTAGATTTTTTTTTTTCTTAGCTTACTTGTGAGGCAAGAACAGGTGTGTGTGTGTGTGTGTGTGTGTGTGTGTGTGTGTGTGTGTACACATGTGTGACTGTGTAGGTATGTCATTGTAGGGAAATTGCTGAGGAATGTTGTGTGAAGGCTTAGGGTTTTAGGGGATATTCAGTAGGGCTGCTCGATTATGGCAAAAATCATAATCACGATTACTTTGAGCAATATTGAGATCATGATTATTAAATGCAATTACTCATTGACTTTGGAAACATCATGCATTTATTGAACTTAAAAAAATTATTTTTATTTTTAACAGTGGATTTCATTAAATAAATATTCAATTGAAAAAAAAAAATATATATATATATAGTCTATCTTATCTATCTATCTAATAAATAATATATATATTATTTATTAGATAGATAAGATAGATTATATATATATATCACTATGCCTCTACATGTACTTTGCTTACTTATTCGAGCTAATTCGAGAAATTTCTGCGTTTTCCGCATCTCTTTTTACTGTATTGATTTACAAAAGGTCTCTTTTGTAAACACATCACATGACTCATTTTGGCACATCGTATTTACATTTACGGCATTTGGCAGACGCCTTTATCCAGAGTGCCTTACATTTTTCTCATTTATACAACTGAGCAGTTGAGGGTTAAGGGCCTTGCTCAAGGGCCCAACAGTGGAAGCTAGGCAGTGCTGGGATTTGAACTCACAACCTTCTGATCAGTAGTCCATCACTTAACCACTGAGCTACTACTGCTCTGATGTATTGCCAGAAATGAACTTTAAACTTCCTTAGCCCATTATGTCCTGTCTCCTGGTTTAGATCAGCCTGTAGTTTCTCACTATTAGTGAGCTCTAGAAAGGAAATGAGTGTATTTAGACCAGGCGTCATGACGCTAGAGGAAATGAGCCCCATGATACCAAATTGTTTTATTTCTTTTTGTTCCACATCGGACTCCTTGAAACCAAATTGTTTCCAAACGGCTGAAATGGTTTTATCTTTCTTTGGGCCAAAGGCTCACTTTCTGTCATCTTGGCTCGAGCTGAACTAAAAATGCCACAGCCTGGCGGGGATCAAGTTTGGCCTTTTAGGGAGTGGCGAAAGTGCGCCGCTGTAAAGAAAAATGACGCACGGTTTTTAAAAAGACAAACCGAGAGCATTGCGAAACGGAATGCGGCGCAATATTCGTTTTAGCTCAATTATTTTGTTTTCATCATTGTCGGAGGCCAGAATCTAAATTGAAATAAAAAATTTGATTAATCGCAGAGCCCTAGTATCCAACTGACTTATGTCCTTTTTTGGAATATAAAGAGTTAAAGAGACTCGGCTCTCACCCACCTGTAGACTGTCAGCTGCTGGGGGCCTTGTAAAACGTCAGCTGTTTCTGTGAAGAGGGGTGTGTGTGTGTGTGTGTGTGTGGGCCACTTCCCAACAACTCATAACTAATAAAATGTGTTTATTTAACACTAAAAAGCAGTTATGCGCACCGTAACAGCTGGCAGCCTGGAGGTCAGCTAACTTCTACAAAACCTTTTAGCTCAATCTCAGTGACTAGGTCATTCCCGATAAACTGGTAACAGCTTTCTCTGTTTTTACGCAGATTCTTGTTTTCCCCTTTTTATTAAGCTAATGTAAATTTGTTAGAAGCAAAGCTGAAATTGGGCAAAACAAAAATTTTTACTAGAAATGCTTTTACTCAACAATGAGTTGATCTTTGTAAATGTATAATGAAACAACTTTTCTGCAGTATGGTGGGTTTTTTTTCCTGCTTTGCATACAGGCTGGAAATTTCAGTCCCACTTACAGAAAAAATAGAGAACTGAAAGTCCCATCAGTCCACTGCTTAGAATATCTCGCTAGCAGGCTAACTAATGCTGCTTGGAGACAACTGACAGTCTACAAACACAAATATGACTGTTACTCAAAACTATTTTTATTATTTTTTTTAAAGTCCTAGTTGTTAAACATGCTTAAAGATTTCAAGCCCCAGGGAACATAGTGTAGAACATAAAAATATTTGTATAAAACTAAACTTTAGTCAATCTGAGTGCAGTCAAAGCGTCATCCTAATATTCTAATGAGCATGCTTGATTGACATTCCTCTGCTCGAAACTGCCAGCCTCCTACGCCACTCAGTGATGCAAGTGGGGAGAATTGCGATTGTTCATCTCTACATGTATGAATCTCCTGTCACAGCAGCCTATGTTTGCTCAGGTTGCCAGATTTCATAACAGCACTGTGGGTAAAGACAACAACGAAACCAGACAAAACCCCAAGATTAGGACTACCCAATTAGCATTGAAAACTGTACATAATTATTCATACTTTGTAAACATTCCCAGGTTTCCTTGAAGCTTCAATTTTTTTCTTCATCGAGCAGAGGTTATCTGTTATATCTTTCATAGGCCACTTATTTCCAGTGTGACACTGCAGTCAAATCTGGCCAAAAATAAATGGCAAATTAGGAGACAGCAATGTCATGCTGCTTTTCCCGAATGAGATTTTCTTGAAAATGAGCATAACGTTGATTATTCTGAGGGCTGATTTGTGTGAAAGTGAATGAGCTCATTTTCACGATAGATTCATTGATATGTTCAGACGGGACTAGCGCAGTGCTGGAACTGAAATATAAATGTTAACCTTAAAGGCATGAATTATCTTTATCCTTTTGGTCTTGCCAAATTTTCCCCCCATGATATTATATTTTCAAAAGCATGAGAGCACAGCGCTCATCCTCGGTAAGCCTTGCTTCTCTACAGGCGTGCTGTGCCATACCGGTCTGTGTACAACCAACATGTTGCCCGGAAGAGAAGCAAAGGCAATCACACACACAGATCCCCTTATTAGGCTCGGCGCCAGCACTGTGTGCAAAACATTGAGCACTTCACTTATCAGTAGAGAGGGAGAGAATGTTGAGAGATAGAGAGACAGACACAGAGAGAGAGTAGCGAGAGTGAGAGACCGACAGAGAGAGAGAGAGAGAGAGAGAGAGGAAATAGGACCAGACTTGTTATCAGTGATGTTTGTTATGCTTATTATTGTGACTTCAGAGTTTTGGCTCACCGCTGTTCTGTTTTAGACCTCTCTTGTTTGTTTATTTCCACCACTGGCAAATTCTCCTCCCCCTTTTTATAGATTTTAACTATACAACTTATGCTATATAAAAAAATAGTTTGTATACTGTTCACTTTAACCCTTTCTCACATTTTGTGCTCAGTAGGAACTGTGCTCTTTTGAAAATGCACTGACCCAACTATTAAACAAAAGTCGTGGCCTCCGAATTCCCATACCCCCAAAGCCTGTAGAGACTGCAAGGTCAGAGAAGGTCAAAGCTTGTGTGTGTCCCTCTTTGGGAAGCATTTGTGCACTGTACATGCACTTCAGCTCCACATGGTTATACTATGAGCTGCCTAGTATGTGAAAGTTCTCTTTCAGGGTTCACAACTGTTAAACGTGTAAAGCCCTAAAGTGTATACATGTATACAGTGCAGAGAGGGCTTTGAGGGTGCTACCTCTGCTTACTGCTGTTTATACCACAATGCTATTGAATTCTCAAATCTGATTATTCAGAAAGGGTTGATTCATTTTCCATAACTGCAATTAATTTTCTATAAGCTGCAATTCAGATCCTTTTCATGAATTTATAGTTATGTGTTCTTTCTAATACGTTATCTTTTCTATAGTAACAGCTCATTTAAAGGGACGGGACTTGTATGTTGGAAGATGTACATAATCTTTTATCGATCTGATAGATCGATAAAAGATAATAGATAGATTTAAAAATTGTTGTTTAACAAAGAAAAATATAATTGTTGATATGACTGGCTGTTTGTTTGACACTTATGGAAAGAGTCTTAAGTGTACGATTTCTGTCATTTGGAAGTCTTCAGGACAGAGGAGTTTGCACTTTCCTTATTACTATAACAAGCCGTGTTTTTTTTATTATTATTATTATTATTATTATTATTATTATTAACTTCGAGAAGGAAAAAAGTGCGGCTGGTGAGAGGATGAGAGAATATGTTTATAGCTGTTATAATGTAAGTGATAGCAGGAACTAACTGGTCACTTGAATGTGTCACACTGTTAAATGCAACTATAAACTGCTGAAAATCATGACATCATTTGTTAATAAATTTGAAACATTTTAATTGTTTACAAAAGTCTGTGGTTTGGTAAGTGGAATAAAACTGCTATTACTGGAAAATAAACCACTTTGGGGTGATAATATGGTGATGCACATAGCAATTGTAAAGCAGCGGCTATATTTCAGTGGCTTTTTGAGATACAGTTCATTTAAGACTAGTAGTTATGGTGTTAAATCCCCTAATGTGTGAGGGGGAGCTGGAACAAAAGGTGAGTAGGCAGCTGCATCTAGCATGGCTACACACACACACACACACACACATA
>JANDJT010000001.1:15348745-15374440 GCA_024331685.1 Stegophilus panzeri | reverse complement strand
ACCAGAAAATCCTAAAGGAGAATGTCTGGTCTTCAGTCCGTAAGTTGAAACTCAAGCGCAACTGGATTATGCAGCAAAACAATGATCCAAAGCATAAGAGTAAGTCCTAGCCCTAGAAGTAAGTGAAAGACTGATCTCCAATTATTGGATGCGTTTGGTTGCAGTTATTGCACAAACAGATTTTAAGTGGGCAATTAATTTATTTTGTTACAATTTATTTTGTAACACTGATGATAGCTGTTGGATAACTTTTTTCCTTCAATCAAAAAAATAAAGAAAGAAAAACTGTATTGTGTGTTATCCCACTTGTCTTTGTTTTATGTTGTATTTCGCTTGAGATCTCAAACTTTTTAGTATGAGATATACACAAAAACAGAAGAAATCAGGCAAATACTTTTTCACAGCACTGTTTTTATATAATAATATTTTGAGAGTGGTAAGAAGAAACACCCATATTAGAGCAGACTTTACATCTTCAGTATGCATGTTTTAATGCATGCAAAATGCACATGCGGTGGAGAAATTTTTATTTATTTTTTTAAAGTAGCCCGATTCCTCGAACCTGGCAAGACAGGTGACTAGGCAGTTTAGATGTGGCCACATGCATGTAGCCATTTAGATCTGCATCTAGCACTGTCCACCTGTGATACAATCACCTGAGACAGATGTTAATACCATGCATGAATGGGGTCAGTATTGTATTTATATGCAGTTATATTTCTTGGACTTCTTAAAACCGGAACGGTCATCTGCAGCCTATGTATTTTTGTTGATGTGTTTGTCCATTTAAAGGTGATTACTGACAGAATATGGGTCTGTAGCTGTGAAGCTAGTCACATCATGAGTACAGAATAGTCTTTTCAGATAGGCTTCTCTGTTGTAGCTCAGTTTTACAGAATGTTTTGTTCTGCTTTTTGTTAATTACTGTAACAATCTAAAATACAAATCTCATTTTCACCCAGCTGTATCCAGAGTCACAATGCAAGCTTGCAGCTTCCCAGTACACCATCATTGAAGCCTGTGCTTGCTCTTCATGCTCCACTGCTTTTGCGTCAGTTTTGACTCTTTTACCAGTTCCAGGACAGGCACCATATGGCTGTCGATGACTGTCATTGAGCAAGCTGTGGTTTGGGTGTTGTTTGTGAAGCAGCTCTTTTGCAATGAGCTGAATTAAACATCTGACAACTGTGCTGTTCAGTACACGGGGATCCTGTGCTAAGCTGCAAAGGTGATGGATTTCTGTGCGCTGCTCTGGCCTGAATCCAGTCCCAGTCCAGGCGCTGGCTCTTATCTCTAAGCCCCAGGCTACTCTGCCTTCAGTTCCAGGCAGGGATGACAAAACTGGACTCTCTCTCTCACACCCTGCAGAGGAGATTACATGTTCTCGCACTCACAGTTGCACAGAATGGCGTATGCCCACACATGGATGTGCGCCTTCTGTGCTTATCCAAGTGGAACTTTGGTGCTTCAGAGCACGTCAGCATAAGATGGATTGCAGCAGCACTGTGTTTGATAAGGTTCCTCTCAGGCAGGAGTACGTGAAAGATGTAGAGCTGTAATTATTTCAGTGATTTTCTAATTACTTCTTCAGTAGATTGTTTCCATTACGTAAATATTATCAGTATGCACTATACTGCCATTCAGTACTGTATTGACTTATTATAGTGATTATTAAAAATGTCGTATCACTTATCACTGGGAAAACCACTAATATTACGCAATGAATACCACTATCTTTTGCACCAGATTTGGGAAGAACATTAAAATTGCGGCTGAACAATGTTATTTTTATTGTTACCGCAATGAGTATTGAAGCTTCCTGTGCATAGATGACATCATATGTGTAGGACGAGAAGCAGAGATCAGTGGTGAAGGAGTATCTGCCATCAAAATGAGTAGGCATGTGGGGAAGCACGGAAGATTTGTCTCTAAAACCAGTAGTGCTTTAATTGTGTTTGAGCTATATCTTGCAATAATCTTTCTCAAACATATACTGAGTACCAAAGACAGCTTGTAATCAACCTCTAAAGACCAGCACAAGCAGCACGCCTTTTTTGTTCAGGAAGTGCTTGTGTTTTAGTCAGTGCCACTAGCGTTATCTGGTCAGCTTGCTACTATCAGCTTTGTGCTGGGTTTATTGTTTATTAAAATAAAAAGATTATTTTTTTTAATAAATTGGAAAATTTGATCTTGCACGGGTTCATCTTTGATTTCTTACATCACATATGATTATTGCATCATCCGGCAAGGTAATTACACATTAAATTTTTTTCTGCTTATCATGATCTGTACAACTGCTCTTGGTCCTCATGAACTAGCACTGGTTGCTTATGCCTTTTGAGCAACTGTGGAGTTGTTTGTATTGTTCTTGTGCACATACAGGTGAATCTCAAAAAATTTAAATATCGTGGAAGAGCTCATTTTTTTACGTAATTTAATTCAAAAAGTGGAATTTTCATATATTCTAGATTTGTTACACATAAAGTGAAATATTTCAAGCCTTTTTTTTTTGTTTTAATCTTAAAGATTACGGTTTACAGCTCATGGAAATCAAAAATCCAGTCTCTCAACAAAATATTAGAATAAAGAATTTATGATACAGAAATGTCGACCTTCTGAAAAATATGTTAATTTATGCACTCAATTACTTGCTCCTTTTTCACGAATTACTGCATCAATGCGGCGTGGCATGGAGGCAATCAGCCTGTGGCACTGCCCAGGTTGCTTTGATAACAGCCTTCAGCTCGTCTGTATTGTCTGGTCTGGTGTCTCTCATAGATTCTCTATGGGGTTCAAATCAGGCGAGTTGGCTGACCAATCAAGCACAGTAATACCATATAATACCATGGTCAGAAAACCAGTTACTAGTAGTTTTGGTACTGTGGGCAGGTGCCAAGTCCTGCTGGAAAAGGAAATCAGCATCTCCATAAGGCTCGTCAGCAGATGGAAGCATGAAGTGCTCTAAAATCTCCTGGTAGATGCTGCATTGACTCTCGACTTGAGAAAACACAGTGGACCAACACCAGAAGATGACATGGCACCCCAAATCATCATTGTGGACTGTGGAAACTTCACACTGGACCTCTGCACTCTTCCTCAAGACTCTGGGACCTTGATTTCTAAATGAAATGCAAAATTTACTTTCATGTGAAAAGAGGACTTTTGACCAGACCACTGAGCAATAGTGTTTTTAGTAAAAAGGTGTAGTTAATTAGCTGAGTAAGGCTCGTCTCAGGTTGACATTGCTGTATTATAAATTCTTTATTATAATATTTTTGAGAAACTGGATTTTTCCAGTGTCTCATTTTCATGAGCTGTAAGCCATAATCATCAAGATTAAAACAGAAAAAAAAGGCTTGAAATATTTCTCTTTATGTGTAATGAATCTAGAATATGAAAGTTCCACTTTTTGAATTCAATTACGGGAAAAAACTTTTCCACGATATTAATTTTTTTTAGATGCACCTGTATATGTATCCAAGAGTCATGTTACCTCTTTTTCTCTAATGTCAGACAATTCCATGCTTTTCCATCACAAATGAGCTATTAAGAGCCAGGTCTCGGCCAGCATAATCAACTATGTTCCAGCACCAAAAACCTGATAGTCTGGAACTGAGGCATTGATTACGTCTGGAGCAGAGAGCTGTTTAAGTTGATTGCCATGACATGACTTTAAGCAACTCCAGGCATTCACATGACCACCATAAAAAGGGGGGTTTGTTTTGAGGAGGTTGACAATTGTTACTAATAAATAAATAAACCATTAATATCAGAATAATGGGTTCCCACCCCTAACCAGCTCTCCCCTATCATGCCACAGCTACAAACCAGGGAGGATGTAGGCTAACTTCCCCATTACCACATTTTTCAAACTACAACATGCACTACATCACACAGAGGAAAGCACCTGCTACCCTCTTCCGCATGCATGAGCTCACACACACCCACAGTTGATTAGTCATTGACACAGTGATTGACACTGAGAGAGCAATGCCATAGACGTCTCT
Organism: Stegophilus panzeri; assembly: GCA_024331685.1. Classification (NCBI taxonomy): domain Eukaryota; kingdom Metazoa; phylum Chordata; class Actinopteri; order Siluriformes; family Trichomycteridae; genus Stegophilus; species Stegophilus panzeri. The sequence goes on along the minus strand of JANDJT010000001.1, from coordinate 15,370,433 downwards.
GTTGTTGTCTTTTGCGCTCAGCATTACGGCATCATTGGGAACTCGCAATCTCCCAGCGATAAAACAAACACTGTTCTGCTGTGCCACTTGTAAGCTTGAAAAAAGTCCAACTATTCTACAGGTAACTATATTACTACCGGCAATGCATTAATGGTAATGTTCAGAATAAACTATTAAACACGTTTATGTGGAAAATCTGTGGTCTTCATTCAAGTGCAGTCATTGTCTATGATGGTATCCTTTTGCTGTGTGTATGTTATTTACGTTATTTAAAGCAGGGTTCGGGTTATGTTGTGGGCTTAGGAGTAATATTTGCCTATATATATATATATATATATATATATACACAATAAGTATCTGGATTCTATCATTATAAACTCTTGTCCGTTTTGTGATTGATTACTGATCTGAAAGTTATATGCTTACAGCTCGCACTGTAATTTGGACTTCAATTAAGTTGCTTGAGAGTGCTTTTGTCCACAATGCTTTTTTACAGACCGATTGTATAGATATCATTTTGAACTGCCTTCTAGAAAAATCTGAAACCCAACACTTACAGTCAGTCACATCACGAAATCAACTCAGATTCCACTCAACTCCAGTCTATTTTACCTTGTGAGGTCAAAGTGTGGGTTTTACTGAGTACATAGAAATGAACTCCATTAAGATCTTGGCCGGTGAACTCCATTAAGATCTGCCATGCCAAGTCCTGTCTGACAGACCTCTCTGAAAAAAGCCTCTCCTCTAACTCAAAAGAACCGACTGGTTGGTGTAAGTGTTACAGAATGTAGCTCTCCTTTTCACTTTGAGACGGTTGCTCAGTGGAACAGTTTAGTGCATGCTCTTAGTGGTTCAGATCAGAGCTGGGAAGCAGTCTGCTGTGTGCTCCCAGGGTTAAAGGTTAGTGTCTGACTCGCGTTTGCAGATAAAGAAGGCTTTTCATGTGTGCTGGCCCCATATTCCAACGTGCAGTCTGATGCAGCAGTGCCTTTGAAGCTGGACGAGTCCTTTCTTCCTATCAACACATACTTTCTATCTGCAGAGAAAGAACGGTCACCACAAACATCTTTCTGTAGAATGAATGCATGTGATGGTGTCACATTTACCAACCACTCTGCACCACAGAATGAAATAATCAAGCTAGCGACAGGGACACTTCCATAAAATCCAGCAGCTTGGTGTGTGTGTTTGTTTGTTTGTTTGTTTGTGTGTGTGTGTGTGTGTGTGTGTGTGTGTGTGTGTGTGTGTTTTGAATAAGCCTCAAATTCAACAGGAGTCCTAACTAACACAGTCTTCACACAGACAACTTTAAACCATTCAAATGTAGAAAATAATGTGGAACAATAAATAGTTTAATATGTTGTTGTTTTTTATGCCCAAGAAACTACTAAAAGTGTCAGTACGCATTTACTCTCATGGCAGGATGAATAAATATACATAAATAAACAATTTGGAAACATCTACTTGTCCCTCTGCCATCCTTAATCCCCACCTGGCTAGTAAACTATCATAGCTCCCAAGTTGACATGAGCTGGATTTTAGTATTTTGGTATTAGTAGTTATATTAGATTTTAGTGTCTTGGCTGCATATTACTGTATGGTACTCCTCAACACTAAATAGTCTCCCTGGAAACAGTTGCCAATTTTCAGATTGTTGGGTGCAAAATGTGACTGTTGTTACATTATTGTAAAGGCCTTGCCCAAGGGCCCAACAGTGGCAGCTTGGCGGTGCCTTCAGGTGACTTTCTGATCAGTAACCTAGAGCATTAACCATTAAACCACCACTACTCTTTTTACCCTGCAAGTACTATTAATTGCAGTAAAAGCAGCTAGCACACTCTGGAAGCACACGATTTGAAACGTAGCCCTACATGAGCTTTTTCTTCGAGAGCGTACAAAAAGGAAAAGTTATGTTGTTTTGCAAAAATCCCTCCCCAGCTAGTCTCTTGTCAATTTCACTTTGCATACTATTAAAAAACAAAAAACAAATACTACATTTGAAATGATATTGACTACCCGAATTCCAGCTCTAAACTAAAATTCTCTCGAAACAAATTTTATCCACTTTAACTATTTAAAAAAAAAAAAAATAGCTAAATAAAAATTCATTGATCAATTATTATAGATTGATCATCTTGTTTGTTTAAATTTATTGAAATTTTCAGTCTGTTACAATTAGGGCTGCAACTAACGATTATTTTCATAATCGATTAGTTGGCTGATTATTTTTCAATTAATCAGATTGGAGGTGGGCAATCTTTCAGTACCTTTTTTTTTTTTTTCTTCGTTTATTTAAAATAAAATCCACAAACTGAGTGGTACAAATATAAACTTCAGACTAAAACTTTACACAACTGTTTGTCCAATTATATAAGACTGAAAAGAACCCAATACACACAGATGCACTCCAGAATATATATTATTCATTTAGGACTAGTTTTATTCAGTGCTATTTGTGCATCCATAAAAATAACGCATAAATACTTTTATATATATATATTATATTTTATTTAATATGAACTAGTATATAAGTTTATATTATATAATAGTATTTATGCATTACTTTATGTCAACGTTACCTTTTATAAAAACAGTAAACTGAAGAAAGTTATTGTCGGTGACTCTGGGTGTCTGCTAAAGCTAGCGGCATCACATTACGTGTGTATGACATCATGCGCCGTCGACTAGGATGCGGCTTTTACTTCCGGTTAGTAAAAAAACGCTAGTGTTCTATTTGAGATGATATTACTTTTCTAAAATTCATACACTAGACGGTAGATTACACAGTACATAGTGTAAGTGTATATAGGACGTCATTTGGGACACAACTTTAGTATTACTCTCCGAAGCATGTTTTCGGAACAGAAGTAACGTAGTGAGTAAACGCACCCCATGCCGCGCACAGACCGACTAATCGATAACGAGATTCGTTCACAACGATTTTCATAATCGATTATTATCGATTTTATTGATTAGTTGTTGCAGCTCTAGCTACAATATAATAGTAATCAACTTGAGTCTGCCCAATGTGAAACATCTGCCCATCCTTCTCTGATAAAACTAATCCATCTGAAATTCTGTGTTGCCCTGAATAAGCTTTGAAGAATTCTCTAACTGAGGATAAATCCTGAATCTGGGCTTTCCCCATGACTTTAGAGAGCCTTCTTTGAAGTAATGATGAGGAAATACTATTTCCTTGATGCTGTGCTGTGTGCAGTAAGAGTGTGTGCTCCAGTCTCCAGTCATGCGAGTGAGTGTGTACGCAGTCTGGATTTGTGTGTAAATATAGAACACTATTTTAAGGCTTTTTTTTGAGGCGGAGATAGTTATAGCAGGTTTTAAAATTATCATAGCCCACATGTCTATTTTGAGGTAGCATTAAGCTCATTCATGCTTCCATTCATTCAGACATGTGCTGACTGTGGAAGTCCCGACTCCTGCATACAACCGTCTGTGCTTAGTGCTTGTTTCAGTGTATTTTATTTTTAACCGAACTGCTGTATACACAGGGTAATATTTGTGTGTACAGTGCCCAGTCGATTGCTAAACAACAAGTAGGATACAACTTGAAAGCTCGATTATTAGCTCTAACATTTGAAAGTTATCATCAGATGATACTGAAATTGTTTATGTAATTAATTTCATAACAGATACAGTACACATTCGCACTGCCGCTGGTTATCATGAGGATGTATTGCTGTCTGCTCTCAGACCTGCATGTTGGTTCAGTTTATAATCACATGCCTCGTGCGCAGTCAGGGATGCAGTATCCTGCCGCAGGACGGCAAGGCTCAGTGATGTGGCTGTGATGTCTCTAATGAAGCTGATACAGCACAGCTCACCTCCTCCTGCCCTAACAGCTCCAAGGGAAATGCAAACCTCCAGAGGAGTGTCTTCTCCGTCTCATCATGCTGCTCATTCTGCAGTCTAGCTCAGATTTCCTTGGCCGTTATCTGAAGAACACTTTCTGTCTGCTTATTAGGCAGTTAAACATGCATAGCATTCGAGATGTATTGCTACTTTTTTATCCTTTTTTTGTGAACCACTTTAATTATCTATTTCTTTAATTATTCATTTGGCTGAGTAGTGTGCAGGTCTGATGTAGACAGCACAACATTTGTCACATATTTTTAACATTTTAAAAGAACTCTATATTCGGCAAAGCTCAATGTAGGGGACTTCTGCATTTTATTTAGCTCCGATAAAGATATTTCATGGCTGAAAAGCTTGGTACAGTTTAACTACACTAACCCTTTTCTTAGCTATTAGAAGCTTAATTAGTTATTTCACCAAATCATCAGCACTGATGCAGAATATTTAACCACGACATGCATATGGGCATGAATCTTAATGAGCCAACATGTCGTCTAAACTCTTCATATGCAACAGCGAACGTAGCATGGATTTCTATTAATTTACACTTTGTAAAATTAACTAGAGTGCAGACTCTTTTGGAAAACATCTGATGGGTAAAGCAAAGCTAATTAGATAGCTAAGATACTGGTGTCAAGTACAAGTAAGGCTATTTATTTAGCTAGCTTGCTTTCTAAAAAAATAAATAAATAAATAAATAAATAAATAAATGAAGAAGAAGAAGCCAACAAACCAAGTCTGAATGCATGTTTTATCCAAGTAGTCTTGTCGAGATGGTGCCACTGTAGGAATGCCACTGCATGCTTCACATTTTCATCTACTTGACATATCCTTTTACTCGAAGCAGCTGAGCACTTGAGGGTTAGGAACCATGCTCAAGGGCCCGAAAGAGGTTCTCTGGCAGGCCATCTATTTTTAACACATTTAATGATTTAACCTTAAACACTGAGACAGCACTGCCCTAAATGATGCTTTGTCAGGTACATGTTCATCATCACTGCATTTGAACTCTTAGTGTCACTACTGTCGGTCATTGTTGCGCTCCTAAGTTGAACCTTACTGACATGATCATCTTTAATAACACTACATATACATATACACAATAGCAAATGGCATAGGACAAGAAACATTCTCAGAATTTTATATGTTCATTTTATTCATGCAAAGGACGAGGAATTATCACAGATTATTGTTAGCTAAAGAGATGCCTCCAGATTAGGGATGTAACCGAGCAGAAACACATTATTCTGCTTGAACAGACAGTGTGTTCTAAACTGATACAAATACAGCTTTTTTGTAAAAGAAAGCTTACCAGAAAGTTTCACAGGCCATTTGCTTGAGACTAGAGTGTGCACTTTCATGAAGCTCACGGGACAAGGAAAGATGTTCATTAACCTGAATGTGCAGCAGTCCTTAGTAGCTGCTTGGACCGGGCCATGATGGTTTAAATTACTGTTAGTTTGTTTATATTTTGGGAAATAGTACCAATTAAATTAATTTGAATATATAGCTGCCAGGTACAAACAAAAATAATTACCGTGCAAGCAGGATTTAAAAACAGTCCTGAGCACATCTCTACTTGAGACCAGTTACTGTATGAACTGGAGTGATTTAACAATTCACAGACCATGCTGACAATGCTGGCATGGCATTCTACCACTGGGTTTTTTCCAAAACACCAGCCTTCAGGTTTATGCCATGCCCACGTCAGATTTAAATCTGAATACTAGATGAGAATATTTGCATCACAAAACATAAAAGCAAGTTATATGTGCATTTGTATTTATTTGTTTATTTATTTATTTATTTATTTAAAGTCTATGTGTGTTTTTTTTGGTCTAACGCTTATGCTGTCTTCTGTTTTAGGTCCATAACTCATCATCATCATCATCATAATCATCTTCATCTCCATCATCATCTGATTTTTTTTCCGAGTGGGATTGGAACACAGTACAGACCCAGAGCGGATGATTTACAGCCTGAGCACGCCGTGAACCGAAGGCTCTGCCAGGAGGCCTCGCTCTTTCCTTACTTACATACTCCTTTTTTTTTCACTGTGGGGGAAGAGTCACAAGCCCAGCTGCTTCAGACAGGTGGGACAGGGAGAGTGAGGGACAGTGTGTGGGCGAGAGAAAGACAGGCGCCTAGTTGCCATTTGCGGTCCTGTACACTCATCAAGACGGCCACAACCTTTGCCATCTGATCTCATCACGAGCTCCACCCTGCCCCCACCACAACCCAGCCAATCACAGCAGACATGGGGAGGAAAAAGATCCAGATCCAGCGAATCACAGATGAACGGAACAGACAGGTGAGAAGCTTTTTTTTTTTTTTTTTTTTTTTTTTCCCTTTCTTCCCCCCCCCCCAGTAAGTAAGTGTATGTGTGAGTGTGTTTGAATTCTTTTATTACTCTTGACGTTAAATGAATACAGTTAGCAGTCTTTATTTTTGGCACCTCTGAATTATGCCATCTGTTTTATTTAACAGCTCTATCACTTGCTGTTTTTTGAACTTTCACCCATTTTACCACCAGTCTGTTGGAATGAGTTGCAGAACCAAGTCTGTTTTTATTTTTCTCTTCTTAGCTACATAATTAGATTTTTTTTTTCCGGTTTTCAATATCCTACCAGGTCTTATTGACTTCCACAGTGACATTCTGACTGTTCCAGGTGTCTATACTTAACTGGCCTGCTTTCAGCTCTTAGTCAGCTCTGTTCTCCTTCAGATGCACTGGTGTTTTTTTTTTTCTTATTTATCAAAAGGTCCATGAGTTAATTACAACATCTCTTTTATTCCCTGTAACAGCCTGTTCTAAAAAATGTTTTTTTTAATTTGGTTTGATTTGTATAAAATCAGCGTTTACCAACACAACCAGCACATGTACTGCCTTCCGCTCCCCGCCCCCCAATAAAACAAACTCATAGAGACATATGTGTGTTGAGGCATCTGCAGAAATCCAGCACTGATGGCAGCAGGTAAGAGCATGACGTGTAAAGATCAGTAGATAAGCTCACAGTGCCGAGGTTAATTGGAAAGAAAGAAGAAGTGAGAAGATCCACATGCCACAAATGCACACTTTTTTTTTTTCTTACTTCTTATGTTGCTATTGGTTACCTGCAAGTCTATTTTTTGATGCCAATTATCATGCGTTTGTTTGTGCTAAATTTCACATTATGCAAATAAGAAATATGATTTTCTCTTAATGAAATATATCACCTTCTATTAAAAAGAAGAAACTGAATTCTCATATGTCATTAGTATGCTCATAGTCATCCATTGACCTTTGGTTTTTCCAAACAAAAGCTTAATTTAAGATGGAGCGAATCAAATGTTGCCGTTTTATTTCTGGTTAATAATGGATTTGGAAGAATATTATGTTGTTGTTTTTTTTTTTGTGTTCAGTCGCATTGTTTTAAGCAAGCCTTTAGAGGGGTGCTGTATCTCAGCAGATGGAATATGGTCAATACAGCTCTTTATTTGTGGCACTCCATCTGTGTCTCCCTGTCTCTATATATATGTGTGTGTGTGTGTGTATGTGTGTGTGTGTGTGTGTGTGAGTGTACGTGCACACATTTCTGTATTTACATGGAGGTACAGATAGAGAAGGCCTGTGGAAAAAAAAATTTGATTTGTGCATGCGGGGAACACGAGAGAAAGAAACAAAGAGCACCAGACTTAATGTTATTGAGTTGCATCAGTGTAATATGGAGGGGGGCTAGTTTTTTCAGAAGTAAATGAAATTAGACTGACAACTGATGAAATCATTTCAAGAATGTAAACTTTTGTAAAAATGTGTGCAAGACATAAACATTTGCATACTTAATCATTTAATTTTGTTATTAAAAAGTGCTATTTATTTATTTTTTATTTATTTATTTATTTATTTTTATGATTGCTTGTGGGTTCCTTATATATTTGACCCTCTCCTGCTCTGTGTCCTATGCTTTAGTTCTGCACCCCTCCTGTTATCTGTGCTGTCCTCATCTGTTCCTTCGCTCTCCGGCAGGTGACGTTTACCAAGCGCAAGTTTGGCCTGATGAAAAAGGCCTACGAGCTGAGTGTGTTGTGTGACTGTGAGATTGCCCTCATCATCTTCAACCACTCCAACAAGCTGTTTCAGTATGCCAGCACCGACATGGACAAAGTGCTGCTCAAGTACACAGAATACAATGAGCCTCATGAAAGCAGGACCAATGCAGACATCATAGAGGTAATGCAGCCACGGACAAACAAAGCGTCTTTTTGCTTTAACAGGTTTAGTTTGTAGATTCAAAAAGCTCCTAGCTGATTGGAAGCCAGGTCTCACCCTTGTTGGCATTATAATGCTAGCTGTGCAAATTTATCGTTGCTTTGGATGCTGTCTATCGTTCATATAAAGTAAAGTCAGTTGTTCTTATAAATTTCTCTTTCTTTTCCCTAGCAGTGCAGGGTTTTCGTTCTTAGCTTGTATAGGTGCGGGCTTGTACACTTCAGAATGAATGAGAGCAAGTGTCGGGGGTCATGGCCTCCTGTGTGCCAGGGAGCAGCTTGCTGCAGGTGTAGGCGAGGTTTACAGGCGTGTGGGTCCCTATAAGCCACTGGCTACTTGCCTGGAAGATGGTGGGACAGCAGAGGTAGGGACAGCTGGACCTTCTGGCTCCCCCTGGCCTTGGACTGAAAGAGATGGCTACACACACTCACACACACAGCCCACACACCCTGTCCATTATCAATTTGAGATGTGACTGCCAACATACACGCGTGTAGGAAGTCCATGTTGTTAAATATTTTAGATAATGCATTTGCTGCACAAGAATATGAGCTAAATAACAGCAGTTACTGTGATCTCAATGAATGCGTAGATGCCTACGCTTTTAAAGAATCATCAGAGAGATATGTGGGAGAGTGCACTTGCTTCATGTTAGTTGAGTGCGTATGGGTAAGAAACTAGCAGTAGGTGTCTTTCTCATGACAGAAGGACACGATAACAGATGTGCATGCTTCTTACTGGCTACAGCTGCAAATGGTCTAAGTGTGTGTGTGTGTGTGTGTGTGTGTGTGTGTGTGTGTGTGTGTGTGGGTAATAGAGGAAGAGCACACATGTGATGTGGTAGAGGTGTTGTGTGTTGGTGCTGCTGTGGGCTGTATCAGCTCAGGGCCTGCTGGGTAACTGTGTGTGTGCACGCTTTGGTGTGCAGTGGACCAGAAAGCTGCTTCATGTAATATTGAGATGCAGTGTGTTATGGCTGGAGCTCCACTTGCCCCTGACATCCAGCATCAGGGCCTGAGAAACTAGTCCAGCGGAAGGCAGTGCCACTGTACACGCCTTTAGATGCTCCAAAATAATGTCAATTTCTCTCTCTTCTTTCTCACACAGAGCATCTGGATTTTTAAATACCACAGTAAAATATTGTAAATATCTTTATGCTTAGAAATTGTTAGCTCTGTATAAATTAATGACCAAATCGGTCTTTGCTTGAAGACATTTCCCATCTCTCTCCATTTATCGTGTTCTGTATTATATCTAGTATAGTTATATACATATAGGCAGACATTCCATCACACTACTGGATGAATCAATCATGCATACGTATGTGCACTTACCAGATTCTCTCAGTGTCTTGCACAAAGCTGTGTGTGTGTGTGTGTGTGTGTGTGTGTGTGTGTGTGTGTGTGTGTGTATGTGGCTTGCATTTCCTGCCAGAGTGTGTTAATCCGCCTGACTGCAACTCCCAATGAGAGAGCAAAGGGACATGAGAAAGAGAGAGCAAGTGTCACGAGATGTACCAAGATGAAGTAAGAAAGAGAAGAATAAGTTGAAGGAAGGGAAGAAGAGAAATCGGAGAACAATCGGACAACGTGCAAAAAACGGAATGATATTTATGCCGAGTTATCACTTTCATGATGCAAGCAACCGACTGTAGTCTTCAGCTCATGCTAACCGTCCTCCACCACAGAAGCCTTTTCAGAAACTCATAGACTTCAGCTGGACAGGTGCTTCAACTAGAGAACTTGTTCCTGAACCTTTGTGCTCCAAGATAAACACTTTTCTGTGTAGCAGGAACTCCTGGAGCTTGCCACATTGTGAGTGATTTGATAGATCAAATGCAAGCTATGCTGAATGACTAAATCACTTATTCAGAATTTCAATAACCTGTGTACAGCTGACAAGCAGTTCCAAAGCTTTTATATTAGTTAACAAGAGCATGTCAAGTGGTGATTTTGTGCAGGAGTGGTATGGCACTTGCACATGCACTTGCAGTTTATGTGCACACAGCAGGGTCAAAGTGCTACATTAAAGGACAACACAACTTATCTTTATAAGACTTTACAAGACTGATCAGTCTTATCTTCCATGTTTGCTGTGTTGCCACATGCTGAAATGTCATATCCATTGCGCTACTTGTGTATGCATTTGCATCACCTCTGTTGTTTTACATAAGTTCAGGAACTAGGAACTTTTCCAGGAACAGTGCACTTCTCATTCAGGAGAAGTTTAGTTCCTCAAAAGGTTATGGAATCTCAGTGGAAACATGCCTGTTGGTGTTTCCAGACCAAGACAAGAGGCCCACGCACTCTACAGCTTAATCTGACCATCTCAAAGAGATTCCTGTGACCTGGCACATCCCTGTATTATCTGCATGTGGTGGAGCAGCAAGCTGTTATGATCCTCCTCAGCCACCACAGAAGTGGATCAGGATGATTTTGTGGTCCTGACACTCCAGTCTGTCCCACGTTGAATTGTTTTGGTGTAGCATAGCTTAGCACACCTTGCCTCTGTACTGCCGTGCATCATTAGTAAATGGGCATCAGGGCAGAATAATGCTTTATAAACAGTGAAGAAACAAACAGTTTAAGGTGTAGTCGATTAAAAGCTAGCAATACTCAAGCTGTTCTCAACAGTGACTCATATCAACTCCATAAAGCACTCCTTACTGCCTCCTCCCCTTCCCCCCCAAAACCCCCAAGCTATGTGCACTGTTATCCAAGCAGCCGATGGAGAAGTTACATTAGACCCATGTATAAATCATGGGCACAGTAATGCAGGAAAGCACTTTTCAAAAGGGGCCACAGCCAAGGTAGGCATATAGGAGGAAATATCCGTGCGTTTCTGTGTAGCCTCTCTGTTCTTTGGCCGGCCATAGCACAGCCGTGGCTGGGTGTGTGTTCTCCAAAGATGAGAAGAGGCCCCACACATGCTCCGCATAGCACAAATGGGACATGACATTACATTCTGCCTCCACGAACAGCAACCCACACCAAACGCCCTCGTACACGCCAGCAAGACAGAGCGCATGAGGCTCTGAAAGGAAAATAAGCACTCTGAATTTGAGGAGGGTGACAGGATGGTAGGGATGGATAGATAGGAGGAAAAGAGGACAGGAATGAGTCAGTCCAAATAGTCGTGGGAGGGCATAAGAACAGGGGAAGAGAGCATGAGGTGCATAAAGAAGAAGAGAATGAGAGAGCAGCTAATGGAAGAAGAAGGGAGGAGGATAAATGAAAGGAGGCTTATGAAGGCTGGGAGAGCAGGAAGAAAGAGATGGGGAGGGGGAAACGGAGGGGGAGGGGCCGAAGAGCGAAAAAACACGAGCTCCAACCATTCAGAACGCGTGGAGCTCTGCAGGGGAATCTTACCTTGGCAACACAATAGAAGCCGGCCACATGAAAGAGAGAGCCAGCAGAGAGAGGAGCACAGGGACAGGTGAACAGATGGCCCAGGCCCAGAGACAAGCAGATCAGCTGACATACTCAGCCGTGTGCGTGTATGTGATTGTGTGAGTCTGTGTGTGTGTGTGTGTGTGAGTCTGTGTGTGTGTGTGTGTGTGTGTGTGTGTGTGTGTGTGTGTTGGAGAGAGAGAGAGAAGTGTGAATTAACACGATTGCATTGGTGCCCTTGTCACTGCCTGATGGAGAATTTTTTTCCCTTTCCTTTGCTGTCATTTCTGCAGACCTAAGCTTAATTTGTGCTAGTAGAGCACGGAAGTAACTGTAGAGCTCTGTGCGCTACGTGTTCCCCATCCATCTGTTTCATTAATGATGACAATTTGTATTGAATTTACCATCAAATTATTCTTCAACGATAATATGCTGTTACTCTCTTCACAGGTGACGCCAAATATCAATAGTTGAGGTGCTATTAATTTTGAATCCAAACAGCCAAACAATTGGATTAATGAATTTTTTTTGCCAAAACATACACCCTAAAATAATTAATATCCTTTCATTTTAAGTTTAGAACATTACTCTTTACACATGTTATTAATTGTAGATATTAATTTCTGCTCATGTTCATTCAGAACTAATCATTCTGGTGCTGGCAGTGTGCTGGCTGTGTTCGCTTTTTATGAGGTTTTTTTTCTGTGAGAGTTTCTCTTTGCCTCATACTGCTGTCAGGATAGTGAGAGGAGGATGTATGCTGGTCAGAGCCCCTTTTCCTTTCGGGTTGCCATCACACCAGCAAAGCTACTTATAGCAATGCTCGTGTGGGAAATCCTCTAAAAATAAGCCCACTTCATGCCAAAGCTTCACCAGGATGTCGCCATTTCTAACAGCATTCACACCTATTTTCGTCACCCTTACTTTCTCCTTCCAGCTTTCTGTATACTTTGCAGTTTCAGAAAGTCATGGTGTTAAATCTAAACAACCCTATAACACCTGATATAACACACCAAATGTAACAGTAGATATAAATGTCTCAGTTATTGAATTGATTGTTCAATATCTCGTCATGTTTTCCCCTCTCTGTCCTGTTTTGAACTATTTAAGACATTGCGAAAGAAAGGCTTTAACGGTTGCAACAGTCCTGAGCCAGACGGTGATGACTCAATTGACCAGAGCCCCCTACAAGATGACAAGTTCAGAAAGAACGAGGAACTGGATATCCTCTTCAGGCGATATGGCGTGAGTATTCCTCTTTCTCTTGACATTCTAACCTCATTCCCTCTCTCTCTCTCTGTCTCTTTTTCCCTATCCTGTCCGGACCTAACCGAAGGCTCTGAACAAGAAAGAGCACCGGGATTCGGAAAGCCCGGACCCTGAGGAACCCTTCTCGCTCACACCTCGCACTGAGGAGAAGTACAAAAAGATAGACGAGGAGTTTGATAAAATGATGCAGAGCTATAGACTGTCAGTGAGTACCAGTGTGAAGGGGGCCGTTCATGGCCCAGCAAGCAACTCACAGAGCCTGCTGTCAGCCCAAGCAACCCGACTCACAGAGCACCTGCGTACCATGGCTCAACACTCCCCACCCCCCTTCCTCCATTCCTCTCAGTTTCCTCTGAATGTGTGTGCTCGGCCACAGGGACAGCACAATATTTACATCATTGCCCTTCTCCCTTTTACTCTGCTGTTAGAGCAGCTGAAAACAATTTGACCCCGTTCCTGTGCTGGCTCTGTTATTTTATAAAAGAAAAATTTGTCCACAATGACCAATGGCTGAACTTTTGCCAGAAATATGTGTCTGACACATGTGTCTGGGACTTTCCTTTTAGGTGCTAGAGAAAAACATGGCCCTCACTCATCCGTCCAGTATCAGTGCAAGGATTAAAATTTCACCAGTCAAAAGTTTGGAGACACTTGACTGAAATGTTTCTCATGATCTTAAAAAGCTTTTGATCTGAAGGTGTATGATTAAATGTTTGAAATCGGTGTTGTAGACAAAAATATAATTGTGCCAACACGTTCATTTCTTTCATTAGAAAACTAACATTTTATTTACAAAAATATATATTTTTTTTAAAGGGATGACTTAGAGAGAAATACTCCGAAAACCAGGCAGTAAGTGTGCAGTATATGTGGGACCTCCTTTAATTCTGTTTAAAAAGCATCTCAGGGGGATTCCTCAAGAAATTGTTTGAGAAAATGGCAGGAATACATTTCTGAAAATTCTAGGCAAAAAGAGAGTCTACTTTGAAGATGCTAAAATACTAAATTATTTTGATTTATTTTGGATTTTTATCACAACATAATTCTCATAGTTCCACTTGTGTTATTCCAGAGTTTTGATGACTTTATTATTATTATAAAATGTGAGGGGGGGAAAAGAATAAAGAATGAGTGTGTCTAAACTTTTGACTGGTAGCGTATGTCCGACTCGTTGTAGAGAATGATGACCAGGCCACCCAGCACACCATTCAAGGGAGATGGCAAACGAAAGCATACAGCACTGCTTTCTTTCTTTTTTCTTCCTTCCGTTCTTTTATTCTCTCTCTTTCTCTCTCTCTCTCTCTCTCTCTCCCTCTCAGACACACATATGAAAGATAGCAGATCTACAACCCCACTTATTAGCCTGCTCTGGGAATGCACACATTAGGGACTCTCTAGGGAAAACTGTAATACAGTCATGCATATTTAGTTATGTAAACTCAAATTAGGAAATTATTATTTCACTGCTTTCATTCCTGTTTGGTTTGGTCTGACATTTTAAAAACAATGAGCATAATAGGATCCAAATTTCTGATGTTAGCTTCAATTTCCAGTACATTACTGTACAAATCAGCTAAGGCAGTTTTTGGTGGACTTTTTATTCACTTACATTGGATACATAATTGTGTCCTGTCAGAATGAGGCCCCAGCTGTGGGTCATTTTCTTATTGGAGCCATCTTGGGATTTTCTTCGTTCTTGTTTGTATTACATTAAGCAGTTATATCCATTAGAAAAACAACTGGCAAGAAATGGGGAAAAAAAAAAAAAAAAGGTAAATGCATGTTAAACATGATTAATGCAAGACTATACTGTGACCTTGAGGTTGCTGTAATATAATGTTACTGAACATAATACAGTGTTAAGTGGAGGACATTTGTAACCTTGGAGATTTGGCTGCCTTCTGTAATAGATTCATGGTGAACTAGTCAGCTAGTTAGTGTTTTTAATATACAGAATAGCCTACTATGTAACAGTATGAATTTGTCATTGAGTCCAAGGTGCTGTCCAGTGTTGTATGCTTCCCGTTTTCCTCACGCTTTCTCCACTCACTAACCCCTTCCCCACCGCCTGGCTCGTGTGCAGTGCTGTAACACATGCCCTCTGTCTGTCCCCTGGGCCACCAGCATGCCACAGTGGGCTATTGCTGTCAGAGTTTCCTCTTGGTTCTCTTGCTAATGCTGAAGTTAGAACAGAAAACACAATATTCATTATTTAATCCCCCTATGTTGTTCAATCTATGAAGTATCCTTCGTTGCTAGTTAATTTTTATAATGTTCTGTTGAATTCTTAAATCTGAAGGTCAGAAGGTGTTGATTAATTTTCTAGAATTGCATGGCTATGATGTGTTGGCTACAAAGCGAATCACGTTATCGATACAGCTCATTGTATTGTGGGTGTTCACATAAATTAAGCTTAATGATAAAAACACATTATTTTAAGTGATATTTCCCAATGAAAAAGGTATAAAGGTTTTTTTTTTGCTGAAGGTTTGCTGTAAGATCTTTATTTAACATTTATGAAAAAAGATTTTAGTGAGCGTCAGCTATTTGAGGTCACGCAAGCTGTTCCTTTATCTATATGGGAATGACAAGCTGCAAATTTTTGTCTTATTAACTTCAAGAGAGAATAAAAACAGAGCAAGAGGTAACTGTTTATAGCTGTTATAATGAAAGTGGTAGTTTAGTGGAAGTTCCACAGTATTATATGTAACTATGTGTCATTCTTTTATTTAAAAAAGAAATCGATGTAATCCAAATTAAATCTGCGGTATAAGAGGAATAAAACGTGACTGGGTGTGCTGCTATAGGAAAACAATTAACTTGGGGGTGGTTAATTACGCATCAGACTATTAATTACGTATTGATTATTTTCCTATGACAGCACGTCCTGTCATGTTTTATCTCTTACATGTCAAAGCATTGACTGGAACTATTATCTGTTCAGGTCTGTGTATAATAATTTTCTTCCATAAGCTTGATTAGTGTGGTCAGTTTAAATGGGATATCAATAATCTTGATCCACTTTCACCTAGTTTTGTAAAGGATTAAGAAGAATCAGGCAGGTTTCTTTTTCTCCTTGGTTTATACTTCAGGGTGGACAAACTCTTATTTACATGATTCAAATAAAGCTGTTGGAGAGAGATAGAACAGCAAGCAGACAAAGGACTGGAATAAGCAGACTGCTAAACTGGGTCCTTCTCCGGACGCAAGAGGCTCGTTGTGGCCCACATTCTAATTTTAGTGGCTCTGCTTTTGTGGAGGATCATGGTAAAATGGGTCTTCATCAGTGCTAGAGGACAGTTTGAGTGCACAGAGTACTGGAAGTGGCTAGTTGCACGTCACAGAACGCTAAAATGCTAGTCACCACAACTTTTTAAGCTGGCCTGAAGGTGTCTAGTGGAGCAGTGCAAAACCCTATGTTTCTTCAGATTGTAAGACGCAACGGAAACAGGGTAAAGTCTAGTAGAAGTTTGGTCTAATTTGGGACGGCAAAGATCTTTGTAATTATAATCATCCTCTGTTTTTGACATAAACAGTTGAAAAGCGGTCCACATTTTAGACTGAACTTAAGATCGCTCATGTAAAAGTAGCAAAGTAGTACCTTAGAATATTAAGCTTCAGTGAGATGAACTTTGTACTTCTGTCTTAGCTACACATGCTCTGCTTCTGGAGAGTCTGCACAAGTCACTGGCATGCTATTAAAATGTGTGCGTGTTTACATTACAATGCACATTATAAATTTGTATGTCAGGAAAGCAAAGGCATTACTAACTCTATCATCACTACCTGTGCTCTCAGTCTACAGTGCCAGCGCCCACTTTCTCCATGCCAGTCACAGTGCCCGTGTCCAGTCAGAGTCCTCTGCCCTTCAGCAATCCCAGCAGCCTTGTTACCACTTCCTTTGTCACCTCCACGCTCACAGACCCTCGCCTGCTGTCACCACAACAACCACAGCTCCAGAGGAACACAGTGTCTCCTGGTCTGCCACAGAGACCAGCCAGTGCAGGTGAGAATGATACAAAGGCCATGCCTACACTAATGTGGATATATTTTTTAAACAGACACCAAAAATGGATCTTGATGACAGTGTAGTTTTCATGTTGTAGTGTTGATTGGCAAACCAGAGAAATGCGAAAAACTACTGTCTGTTGTCCTATCAGTGCCATGTAATCCCAGGTCCAAAATATAGGTTGGGTTAATTTGTTGAACTTGACACACTATACATACACATAGTACCTTTTGTTCCCTGCTGCACAACCAGCCACTGCATGCACGGTGTTGTGACTGATCATACAAAGAGTCTTTTTGTTGCTTGACCTGGCCATCATTACTGCCGCACACTTGGCGGAAATAATATAAACTTCCTGGTTCATGTAGCATGTGCAGTCCATGCCTGCACAATATGGGCTTTTTGTCTATGGTCTCTGCATTTCTGTGTAGAAGTGTGTGTGTGTAGAATTTTTTAAATCTCTGCCAGGAACAGAAAACATTTTGACACAACAATGGCACTTTCAAATGTGTCTATTTTAGTGTGGAGAGAGAGAGAGAGAGAGAGAGAGAGAGAGAGAGAGAGAGAGAGAGAGTGTGTGAGTGAGAATGTAGCATGGAAGGAGGGGGGTAAAGGGTGGACAGTCTTGTTGATTGTTAAGTTGGGTACACTGGGATTAAGACATATGAGATCCAAACAAGTATAAAGGTATGAGGAAGTGATATAGTTGTTCTGGTTCATGTGGTATAGAGCTAGAGCTCCTACACAGCAATAAATAAATAAATACATTTAAAAAAAAAACTAGAACAATACAACGTAACATGAAAGCAAAAGACAATGTTTTAAAAATACAATTAGACTAATATGAATTGGATTCACAACTTAATCTGAAAACAAGCTACAAAGCTGAGGTCATGAAAGTGTGTGTGTGTGTGTGTAGTGCATTTTTGAATGAACATGCCATATAATATTCAGTCCTATGAATAAGTATTGCTGTGGTATATAATAAGCAAAATCATATTCTCTACAGGGGCGATTCATAAAAATAATTAATTTATAATGTCATGTCTATAAATTGTCATAATATATTAACCTTGAACAGCATTTATGTTGTCCCCTTCATTTGCACACTCCAGATTGCACTCGCGTGCACAATTAGTAATGCACAGTCTATAGTTACGCCTGCTATCTGATTACCAGTGTGCACAATTTTGGTATTAACACCTCACTATGAGTGCTTAAGTTAACTCTGAATGCAGCCTTTTAAGAGTAGTATCACAACCTGTTCCAGGCGTCAAGCTGTACGTATTTAACGGTGTCTTAAAAGTGCCACTTAAATTAATACATATTAGCACTTCAATCCTCTCAACCACACATTTCTAACTTTCTCTTTCCCAGGTGCTCTTCTAGGAGGTGATCTGAATAACTCAAATGGGGCATGCCCAAGCCCAGTGGGTGAGTGTTGTTCATTGTCAATCCACCCCACTCCAGGTGCTCAGTCCTCTCAGTCAAGGTAGCGGGGATGGCAGAAGACAGGTGTCCATGCAGTATTGATAGAGATGCTGTTAAAGTAAGAGCTTTTGAGCAGAGGTCAATCTTACAAGCCGTCTCTGTCTCCCTCTCCCCACAGTTGTGCACACACAAACATGCACCTGTTAGTAATCAGCGGCCGAGGGTCACAGTGCTCGCCTAGCTTTTAAACAGCGAGCACCAGGGGACCATGGGAAGGGGCGGGGTGAACAAAATGACAAATCTGAATGACATGAATGGTGTGGACTGACACCCCTTTCCCGAAGCACACACATTTCTGCTTTCCTATCCTGTTCCTTCTCAGCTGTTCCCCATATCTCACTTGTCCCTGGCCTCCAGTAAGTGCAGCAGACCTGGCCAAGAGCTCCTCACATGTAGCCTTGACACACACTGACAGCTGGTGTTTGAAGCGTCTGCTCATCAAAGAGCAAATGTGGATAAAGATCGCAGTTCACTGGTCAGGTTGTTGTGTAGAGACTGTCGCAACAGCACAAGGATCCCGGTGTTTAGAGGATCAGGATCGAACTTTCAGTTAGCGCAAGTGAAGAAGTAGTCAATTATAGCAGGTTGTGTTGCTCCTACACAGTCTGTCAGTCTGTCTTTTTCTTTCTTTTTCTCTCTTTCTTTCTTTCTTTCTTTCTTTCTTTCTTTCTGGCTTTCTTTCTTACGTTTCATTTTCTTTATTTCTTTCTCTCTCTCTTTCTTTCTTCTTTCTTTTCTTCTTTCTTTCGGTGCCTCTCTTCCTCCATTCTCAGCTGTTGCTGTTGAGAAGGAGCTTAGGGAATGTCAGCATTGACGTCACTCCGCATTCCTGCCATTCCCACCGCCTGCCTGCAGTAATCAGACCCCAGGGCGGGTGGACAGGAAGACTGAGAGGGACATGAGACAGAAAGAAAAAGAGAGAGGGGCCCACACATATATACATTGACACCCTATCTTACATACATACTTTTTTTTTTTTTTTTTTTAGAATTTTAGTCACATACCATGCACTTATTTAAGCAGATATTTTGGGATAATGCAGAGCTCCAGGTCTCCTGATGTTGAAGGGTTGCTCACTGGCTCTGCCATTTGCGTCAGTGTTGCAGATCTGTGTGCTGTACGTTTCCACCGAACTACACTGATGTAGAGAGTCAGCAAATGGCATTCATAATGTCATATGCTCAGAGTAACACTGTTGTTGTTGACGCCTTGTAAGTAGGCAGTATGATGGGACATGGGAATACCAAACAGCAAAGTTTTGATCCCTAGGTGATTCATTAACTTTGCTTAAATATTGGCTGAGAGCATTTAAGTGTTTTGTTTTTGTTATTTTTATTACACATTTAAATGTTTTCTCTCATCACTGCTGTTTTGTTCACTCCACTTGTTAAATTTGTAAATTTTTTGGCACAGTGACTCAATGATCTAAGTATGTTTATAATAAATTGACTTCCATTACAACAGTAATCATCATAACTTTGCAGTAGTGTAGATATAAGGTGTACAGTTAAGCTAGATTACTGAGGTATATGGATGTCCCACGTTGTCATAGTGTTACTAGTGGAGAGTCTGACAGCCATGGGAAAGCCCCATCTGTGTCCTTCTGTCTATGTCCCTGTCCCACCTCTTGTCCACTGGCAACACTGCCCTCTAGTACAGTTTTAATGCAAGCCCTTGCCCGTGAAAACCAGAAGCTGATAAGACCGATACTGATACTTTATTTTCTATCCCAGTTTGACATATGCCTGTCTTTCATTTCTCTCCTGCAGTGCTTAGTGTGTCTGCTAGAGTTCCACTCTAGCCTTTTACTTCCCTCTCAAAAATCTACCTCTCACAGCACTGCACCACATGGGCACAGACTAAACACCAGTTACCAGTAATTTCCCCTTTAATTTAGTCATAATCAGGTTATAGCTGGTAAGCAGGGGATTTGGGACATTTGCAACACGGAGCAAGTGTTGTTACAAAATGCAAATAACATGGTGGGATAAACTATAACAGGCTTAGTCTGACTTTCTTCCTGCTGTGCAAATATTCAACCACTGTGTTTTTCCTGGTAGGACACAAAAACACTGGAAAATGTCCCTGTGTGTGTGTGTGTTCTCGGTCAAGCAAAGTTTTTCCAGCGTGTGTTTTGTATATATACATAACCATGACGCATTTGTCTCCCTTCTCTCTATAGCGAACGGCTACATCAGTGCCAGGGCCTCCCCAGGCCTTCTCTCCGTCTCCAGTGTCTCAAACGGTAATAGCATGGGGAAAGTAGTCACAGCCAAATCCCCCCCTCCGTCCAGCCCTCAGATGGTGAGCAGTCGTAAGCCGGACCTCCGCGTCATCACCTCTCAAAGCAGCAAGAGCCTCATGCAGCTGGTGAGAACTACAACACACACACACACACACACACACACACACACACAAAAATAAACGGTACACACAGCACATAAAGGCCATATTATCAATTCAGAACCTCTAAACAAGCAGTTGTGAAAACATCATAACCTGATGTAAAATAGAAGGTCCATAGCAAACTTGGAAAGATTGGAAAACTTAAAACCCACACAGCAGATTTGAAAAACTGATCAGCTGAGGGAAATGCCTAAATTAAATGGGCTTACAGCAGTCAGGTCTGATTACAGCAAATGCTAGATAAAGTTTTCCTTCCTTCCTTCCCCTTTGGAGTTGTAATCCCCATTTTTCTGTCCGTTCAACCTCACCCCCCCGCAGACAGATGAGGAGCTGGAGTTGGTGACTGAGGTGAAAACAACTTACTTTTTTGGCTGTTGTGAATTTTTGTTTAGTTTTGAACGGTTGTAGTGCAGTGATTGTTTGATGCCTTTTACTGTGTGTTTGCCTGACTGTGGTTAACTGCACACAAAGACACAATCTTGCTGTAGCGTGCCTGCTCAAACAGTGATTGATATTATTTTCCCTTACATATTCATATCTTACAGGATTGATGCTTGTTGAGAATGTCAGGTTTTTGTTTTTTTTTACATAATGGTGAAAATGATCATTGTGTCGAAATGAAAACCTAAAAATACAGAAATGTGAATATATAGTTACAGAATCAAACAGATCACGAGTTCATACACTCAGGTGAACATACAGTAGATTCAGACCTCCAAATTACAGTGTGATGTTGACTTGGTATATTAACACACAATGTTTGCTTACATAAGTGCACACACACGCATAGGTACCTGAGTCACACCTGCATGATCAGACAGAAGCATCCAAGTATAACTCATCATTCTAGGGAGTTCTCTCTCCCTTCTCTCTCTCTCTGTCTCTTTCTCGCTCTCTCCCTCTCTCTCCACCTCTCTCTCTCTCTCTCTCTCTCTCTCTCTCTCTCTCTCTCTCTCTTGTTTCTTTACCTCTTTATCAAAGTCAGATCAGTAGGAGAGATGG
>JANDJT010000001.1:15338542-15348645 GCA_024331685.1 Stegophilus panzeri | reverse complement strand
TCTCTCTCTCTCTCTCTCTCTCTCTCTCTTTCTCCCTCTCTCTCTCTCTCTCTCTCTCTCTCTCTCTCTCTCTCTCTGCGTGTGTGAGTGTGTGTGAGCAGGCATGTAGAGCTAACACGTCAGACTGTGTGACTTGCCTAGTAGGATTGCCTAAACATTTTGGTGTCTCTCTCACATGGCCCATCACAGAAGTAAAAAGTCTGGTTTTTAAGTGTGATTGTGTACCAGTACATTACAGTCCTAGTCTTACGCAGATGACGCTGCTTCAAACTAAATGGCAATAAAAGTACTCTTAACCTCCAAACAAAAGCAGAACTTTACATGGTCCTGGTGAGTCACACAGCCATGTTTCTGCTGAAGCCTCTATTGACGTGGCATGTTCAGAGTGCACTGCATGTGTTTGAATCTGCATGATTCAGAGTGACCTTCAGTTTAGCCTTCATTATTGTCGTGCTCAGAGAGGGAGAATGATAGAGAGAGAGAGAGAGAGAGAGAGAGAGAGAGAGAGAGAGTGAGTGCTGCATTCTCCAGACTGTTTTAACAGAGTGTTTCTTTCTGATGGTCTTCTGAAGCAGCATTGGAACTTTCTGGAACCCAAACATTACAGAACTGTTTTTAGGCTGAACCATGATGCGAAATGCAGTAATATAAAACCAGATGTTTCCAATCAGAGTTTGTAATTATTAAAAGCAATTTAAAAAGTTGTTAAAAGATATCATGCTTCCCATGACATCTTAGAAAAGTGCATTGTGTCTATTTATCACAGTTGCTATATTATATCGTGACATTACCCGGCCCTTTAGACTGTGTGCTCTGTCATCCTTCTTGTCCTGTGCACAGATTAAACCCTCCATCTCACTCCTTCCCCAGAATGCTCAGCGGTTAGGTGCCTCCCAGGTGACCCAGCCTCTGACTACTCCAGTGGTTTCCGTGGCAACGCCCAGTCTCCTGACCCCATTCTCTATGCCAACTGCCTACAACACAGGTAAGAGAGTTACAACATGGAAACATGATGGCATGAAGCAGGAGAAAATAACAGCTCAAGAATACTGCAATGAAGTTAGCTCACATATGAAGCAGGACATCAGCAGTTCCTGCACAGATTAGAAAGTTGAGCACAAACCATGAGATGTAATCTCCATTAATTTACATTTTTCCTAATTGAAATCTCCCCCTCTTCCCCCCTCCTCTTCCCCTTCATATCTGTAGAGTATCAGCTGACGAGTGCAGATCTCACGGCCCTTCAGGCTTTCACGCCACAGGGTGCACTGTTGCCGAGTAACATGACCACTTGGCAACAGCAGCAGCCATCAGTATCACAGCAACCGCAGCAGCAGCCATCCATATCCCAGCAACAGCAGCAGCAACCACAACAGATCAGTCTGGCCTCACTCAGCAACCTTGTGTAAGTTGTGCACGGACGGACCCACACAGCTCACACTCACACATTAATGTGGGTTATGCACTAATGGACACCTGCACTAACCTAACTTCTGACCGCATGTGTGATCACCAGTTTCTTTTCCTGCCCAGTCAAGCAACTTTGGTGATGGGCAGCATGATAAAATGTAGCCCCCTTGCAGGGAGTTCTAGATTGAAGCCAAACTTAGACATGGGTTACTTCTAACATGGCTTGGTGTCTTGTTCATTGGTGTGTCTATATCTTTGATTGCTCTTTTTTTTTATTTATATATACACACACACACACACAAACACACACACACTATATAGCTATATAGTCCTGTATATATCTGGGCTGATGTGTAGATTGATTATTTCAGATTATTTTAGGTGTAGATATTTTAAATTAGGTTACATTTAGGGTTGCACAATATACACTATATGGCCAAAGGTTTGTGGACATCTGACCGTCAACCCCATATGTGCTTTTTGAAAACCCCATTCCATATTTAGTCCCACCTTTGCTGTTATAATATCCTCCACTCTTCTGGGAAGGCTTTCCACTGGATTTTGGCGCGTGGCTGCAGGGATTTGTGTGCATTCAGCCACAAGAGCATTAGTGAGGTGAGGCACTGATGTTGGTTGAGGAGGCCTGGGGTAAAGTCGGCATTCCAGTTTATCCCAAAGGTGTTCAGTGGGGTTGAGGTCAGGGCTCTGTGCAGGACACTTGAGTTCTTCCACTCCAACCTTGGTAAACCTTGGCTTTATGGACCTCGCTTTGTGCAAAATGGCATAGTCATGCTGGAACAGGTTTGAGGCCCCTTAGTTCCAGTGAAGGGAAATTGTCATGCTACAGCATACAAAGACATCCTATACAATTGTGTTCTTCCACCTTTGTGGCAACGGTTTAGGGAAGACTCACATATGGCTGTGACATCAGGTGTTCATATACTTTTAGCCATATAGTGTATCACTTATTAATCATTATTGCAGCATTGACCTGTGCAATATTAATATTGCTGAAACTTCTAATATTGAAAATTTAAAATGTGTATTAAAAAAAAAAGAAATATATTTTATCACAATTTGCAGTGTAATACGATACAAGGCTTATTACAGTGTGTAGGAATATTGTGCAGCCCTAATAGTAGAAATTATTGGACACTAATAGAATTATCCATTAGGATAATAGAATTATAGTATTACAGTTATTAATTAAATGATTATGTACACAAATCCTTCTGAATACCTTGTCTGATCATAGGGTATTTTTGTGAGTGGCTACCTATAGTGAGCTTTGTTTTTTAGCTTTGTGGCACTGAGTTGGCTATGTGATATGCACACAGATGAGCACATAAATGTAGCATCTTCTTTCTCTAATCTAAAATACTTACATGCCATAAATTTAGCATTTTTCTTATCAAGCATTTGCACGTGTTCAGTGCTGTCCATGAGTTCAGTTCCAGGGTACAGGTCAGACTTTTAAAGTAAGTACTGTAATATTATTATACAGTCATATATTATATATCATATGACAAATTTAAAAAGCAGTATGATCAAACTTAAGATTTTAGAAAGTCATTCATTTTTAATTCATTTATTTTTCTAATATGTATTAGTAATTGTGGATACACTAGATGGAAATAAGAACCTCCACTTAAAGCTTTTGATATCACATTTACTAGTATCCCTATAAACCCGTGTTTTCCGATGCTAACCAGTTTGTTTTCTCCTCGTATGAATATATAGCTCCAAGCTTCAGTCTGCAGAAGTTCAGCAGTAGCACTGAGTTATAGTTTCTGGCTATAAAGCATATATATCAGCTATTTTGTTGCCAACACAAAAGTTGTAAAAGTTAAATCAGGCCACAGTTTGCTGTGTGTGTTGTGCTGGAGCGGTGTACCTAATAACCACTATGCAGGCTTATGCACATGCTCTGTCTTTCTTGTTTTTTTGTTTTGTGGTTTTGTGGTTTGTAGTGGCTCAAGGTGTTTTTGCTGTGCATTTCTCACTGCTGCTAGCAGCATTAAGATTCTTCATTTGTTTCCTGCAAAAGCTCGGATGTTAACAAAGGTTTGGGGTGTGTGTGTGTGTGTGTGTGTGTGTGTGTGTGAGTTTTGGGTGACTAATACTTTTCTAATTTTCCCTTTGTGTGTATGTTTGTGTGCTCTCTGTGGTCTGTTCACAGCATGTGGGGTGCAGACAAACAGAACGGGGAGATGGCTAACTGCATCTCCGGTCTGGCCGCTAATGTCAGGTGAATAGGCTGCTGAGGGAAATCTGTTTTAGTCAGTCCTGCACTGATGGCTCACTGTGCTAGCCAATCACACACTGTCATGTTGTCTGCAGTAGAGGCCGTCACAGCTACAACTTCTGATTGAGTCTCAGAAATAGAGACTCTGTGTGCTTTTGCTGCCAGCGAACACCTCACTTCATGCTTCAGATCGCTTTGTAATTGTTTGTGATTTCTCTCTGCTGTTTTCCCTCGTCGTCCATCTGTGTTTGTCGTGTGGGTGGATATCAAGTCATGGGAAGGAGCTTGTTGTTTTTAAGATGCTTTTGAACAGTTTTAAGAAGACGTGACTGAGCTAAAACATGGAAGCGATTGAGAATACAACAGTTGCTAGGGATCTGAAAGCTCAATCAGTCTCCAGCATGTGTGACTTGGAAGGCATTCAGTCCAGCGCCCCCTGTAGTCCAGTGTGCACAGTAGCCTCTAGTGACCACGGGAGGGTGAAAAGGCAGGATCAATCATCATCAGGGCATTCATTTAACTGTGCCTGTAAATAAAGGGGTTTGAGATTAAAGCTGGGCATGCTGTTAAATATAAGCACAAATAATCTAATTTATATACTTGTTTGTTTGTGTGTTTTGGGGGTATAAAGCCAATATAGTCTTACTAAATACAGTTATATACTGCCGTAAAAATCATGAGGAACATGATGTGATTCTTGTAAGCACCATCATCACCAGTGTCTGTTGTTGTCACATGCTATTATTTACATAGATTTAAATTCTGAATCTTTTTGCTGAACTCTGAGTAGTTTGTGGTTTGCAGGTGTAGGACCACACTTCTTAATGTTAGTGGAGTGTAAGTGATCCCCTCCTGTGCTATGCATTTCACTTGGTTATTCAGTAATCTTTTCCTTTTTCTATATTTTGTGTTCTCCCCATTATAAATTGTCCCAGAGGTTGTTTTTTTTATTTTTGATTTTATAAACACGTGCACTAGGTTGTGTCTCTTCTTATATCAGGTCTTGACTGTTGCCGGTGGAAATGCTTCACCACGTGACATAAAACTCCCATCAATAGCCAGTGTAGCATTTGTGCATCATGTGCCTCGCTCATCTTCATGTATTCACTCTCAGCATGCTTCTCAAAGCTCTGTGTGACTGTGTGTGTTTAACCGCATGATCATTTGAAACACTTGAAGTCAGTTTGATGGGGGACAGATGAGTGTCTGTGAGTGTATAGTGTTTTCCTGCTGGAGTAGACAGGTCATGGAGGTGTGTGTAGTGCATGTGGATCTACTGCCACATTGATCATGCCACCATTTTCTGTTTTAAAAATGTGAGTGCGCGAATGTGTGTGTGAGTCTGTGAGCGTGTGAGTGTGTGGGCGGGGGAGTATTGATAAGAAGATGCTAGTGTGTTTCGCCTGTCTTTTTCTCTGCAGTGTGACCTCTCAGGCCAGCTTACTCTTGGGCAGGGAGGATGGGCTCAGCTGGTACTGTATTCTCCTAATCTTGCTGTTTTCTGTCTGACTGGCTGTCTTTTCTTCTGTCTGTCTGTCCTTTCTGACTTCTGTCAGTCTGTTGCACCCTCACACACTTTTTCTTGCTCTCTCTCTCCCTTTCTTTCTCTCTCTGTCGCTCTCTCTTTCTCTCTCTCTCTCTCCCTCTCTGTCTCTCTCTCACTCTCTCTGTCACTCTCTCTTTCTCTCACTCTCTCTCCCTCTCTGTCTCTCTCTCACTCTCTCTGTCACACTCTCTTTCTCTCACTCTTTCTCCCTCTCTGTCTCTCTCACTCTCTCTTTCTCTCACTCTCTCTCCCTCTCTCTCTCTCTCACTCTCTCTGTCACTCTCTCTTTCTCTCACTCTCGCTCCCTCTCTGTCGCTCTCTTTCTCTCTCTCTCTCTCTGTTGCGCTCTCTCTCTCTCTCTCTCTCTCTCTCTCTCTCTCTCTCTCTCTCTCTCTCTCTGTGTCTCTCTCTCTCATCTTCCTGCTGTTCTAAGTGGCTGGGTTGCGTCTTTGTCTCTTTTTCATGTTTTGTTCACGTTTTTTGTTGAAATTTAGCAACGAGGCATATTTAGCTTACTGATCAAGTCACTCTGTACAAATCTATAAGGCTGAGGTATTATTTGCATTCTTCTGTCTCTGCCTCTCTCTTTCTCCCTGGACTCATAACACATGCAGGTATTGTTTGTGTAACAGCACACACAGACACACACTTATAGTAGGAACTGTTCTGTGGTGTAGGCAGAGTGAGCGTTTGGGCTAGGTGAGTGTATGAGAGAGAGGGAGAAAGACCAGAATGAACCCTTTTCCACTGACACGGGAAAAATATTTTAATGATGTTCATGTAAATGAGAAACTAATAGTGGGGGGTTTCAGAAATGTTTAAATAAATCAAATCTGAATTAATATTGCAACATCAAATCAACGGTCTGAATAGAAAACATCCATTTTAGTGTAAATTGCAACAACCTGAACGGGATCTGAAATGCTAATAGTAATGGTACTAAACTTTCTTTCAGCACCTACAAACTCTATTACTAAAAGCAATCGAAACATAGAGCTCTCCTCTTGCACATGTCCTTGGGCTGTCTAGAGATGCTGGAGGATTTGGCCTTGGATAGGACAGCAGGTGTGCCGTGCCAAAAGTACAATAAGCTAATTCTTCCAAGGTTTTTAATATTTATATGTTATTAATTTATATAACCCGCCAGCACCTAAGTAAGTAATGGTTTGGCTGGAAATGCAGGCTGATTCTTAAAAAAGTTCCCTGCTCCCTAAACAGCAATGGCACTGTGTCAGTGGAGTGAAGGAGTGAAAAAGACTGCATGGCTTAGGGAGCAAACTGCTTTCCTGTTGCTTCTACAATGTTTCTGTGCTTTATCTTCTGTTTGTCAGAATGCCTCATAAGCAGGACACACACGCGCACACACACACAAACACACACACCATGATGCTTGGTTTTTGTCCATTAGGATGGCTCAAACAGCTGCTGATTCAGGGCTGTTTTTATTGCGATTATGTGGCAGATTTGTCAAAAAATGTTGTCATGGGCTCCAGTTTAATCTCTGTGTAGTTTCTGTCAGCACTTTGTCTTTGTCATAACTCACTAAGCTGTTTTCAAAGCTCTTATTAATCTCTCTCTCTCTCTCTCTCTCTCTCTCTCTCTCTCTCTTCCTTCCTATTTCAGGCCAGTGGGTCCCATCCCTCATGGTGCCACTCTGACGGTGAACACTAACCCGAGCGTGAGCATCAAGTCAGAGCCAGTGTCTCCTAACCGCGAGCGCACTACCCCAAGCTCCACGGCAGCTCTCAGCTTGTCCCAGTACCCAGGGACTGTGCGGGTAGACGCCTTGGGCCACTCACCACTCCATACCATCAGCAGCAGCAGTAACAGCAGCGAGCGAGACGAGACAGGCCAACCACGGCCTCCAGATTTCAGTGTGGCCGCACTGGGGCCAATCAGAGCAGCAGGAGATCAAATGGCCTTTGCAGAGTCACAGCAGAGCGCTAATGCCAAACGCATGAGACTGGATACCTGAGTCACATAAAAGCAACAAGCGAGAGCCACCCTCTGTCTCACACACACACACACACACACACACACACACACACACACATACACACTCACACATACACACACCACACGCACACATTTCACCTCCCTCTGACACAGTTTCACCTGCAACCAAGACACATGCATGCAACACACTCTTTCCTTGGCCTTTTTCTGTTTTTTCTCTCTAACACACACACACACACACACACACACACACACACAGTGCATATATGTACACATACATGCAAGATAGTCATGGACAGAGGTGCCAATGCAGGTGCACATGCAAGCCTGACCTGTTCTGGACAGGTGTAGGATGGGACATTTTTTTTTTGTTTCTACAGAGCAGAGAAGAAAAAAAAAAGCCAGCTTCACTGACCTCTGATCAGTCTTTACTGTCTTCAGCCCTGTCTCCACACTGACATACTTTACCTTCTGATCCAAGTCCGGCTAAACCGCTAGACAGCCAAACACAAGCTGTTCATCATGGGGTGTAGATTAGCCTCTCAGAGACTGATATCCAGGGCATGTTATTGTTGTTTGAGGTTTATCCCTTTTGTTTTCTTTCTTGTGTGTGTGTGTGTGTGTGTGTGTGTGTGTGTGTGTGTGTGTGTGTGTGAAGGCTTGTTTTTGCTGTTTATTTTTTTGTAGCTGTTCTCTCCTCTCATGGTACGTTCTTCTTCTTCTATTGACTATCATGCTCAAACGGCTGTATTACTGACTTACGAGATATTTGATAATATTGCGTTTTAATTATCAGTCAGGATCTTTGTCTTGGAAATGCAAAAGGATGAATATCTCATGTACAGCTTACCTAATCAAGGTTTAAAAATATTTCAGGGACGGACTACGGTGACTCATGAGGTGAACTCAGCCACACCATCTCTTAACGAACGTAGAGCTGCAGACAGACTGACAGTAATAATATCTCTGTGTGTGTGTGTGTGTGTGTGTGTGTGTGTGTACGCAGTGTGACAGAGATGATGTGGCAGTGACCGGTAAACAACCAAGTGCTCAGTTCGGTCACGGTTTCAGAGTTTGTTTCCTGCTTTTCCTCTCTGCTAACTTGCGTCAAATCCCTCAGCGCTGCACCTCGACATGAACAGCTCGTTAGGGCCTCTCTTCATTTGCAGGAGAGACGACCGGATTTTTTTTTTTTCTTTCACTTTCTTCACTTTTGTACACACAAGTACGTATGTTTGTACCGTACGTATGGTGTAGTGGAAATGTAGCCCTATTTGTACGATTTGAACTCAAGTCCTGATATTAAATACAAATGTATACACGTTGCTCAGCTGAACACTCTGTCTTAAAGAGTGGGTGGTTGTATTAGTCACTACCGCTAGTTTATGTGAGAAGCAACCTAAAACTCTGTATTTATTACTTGTATGTCTGGCTTTGCGATTCAGATGTTTGTTAGTTCAACTTATGAAGCAAGATTTTCTTAAACTGTCGTTTTAAGAACCCAGATGAGTTTAGAAGCGATCTGAGCTCAGGGTTGCGGGTTTCTAGGCTTTCAGAGCGTGTAAATATCCAGCTTTCCCCCCTCCTTGTTTCTGCCCAGGCTCTTGTGTAACGAGAGGAGAGGATCGGATGCAGAAGGGGGGTTTCTAGAACTCTCAGCACATGGGCATGAGGATTGTAGAACTGGAGAGAAGTGTAGCTTTGTGGTGAAGCTGAGGAGAAGCCAGGTGAGGGGGCACTGTACATAGAGAACTGTGTATGATCATACACATTGTGCTGGATCTGCCTAAAGCAGAGCTGTAACTCTCAGTGGACATGTCTTTCTATTTCTATGTGTAAATAAATTACCGTGTTGCGAGCGAGCCTAGTAGAGATGCAGCAGGGGGCACAGACATGGGTATGACTGTTTCAGGATCGATGCGTTGGGTTTTTTTTTTTTTTTTTGTTTGGTTTTGTTTTGTTTTTTCTGTAATTGATATTCTGATGGAGTGCACTTTAAATCAACCCCCACCATCCCTAACACACAAACCCTTCACCCTCTTTTCTAGTCGGCTGTTTTTCATAAGGGGGGATGTTTTCTCTTTTATTCTAATCCCAGCCATTTCCCTTCATGTGCACACAATTAAGAGAATACACACACACACTGCATTGCCCTCCTC
Organism: Stegophilus panzeri; assembly: GCA_024331685.1. Lineage (NCBI taxonomy): Eukaryota > Metazoa > Chordata > Actinopteri > Siluriformes > Trichomycteridae > Stegophilus > Stegophilus panzeri. The sequence continues at coordinate 15,339,329 of JANDJT010000001.1, read as the reverse complement.
ACTTTTTTTGTGTCACGCCGCTGCTTTCATTTCCTTTTCCTTCATACTGGCTTGTCCACCTGGCTTTCAGTTTCACACAGTATCTGCAGGACTGTCCCTACTGGTCTATATAAAGACAATTCCTTAAACATACACACTTCATCCCTCCTCACAGAAACAGCGTGTGCCGTTCAGGGAAGAAGAGCTCATGTTTGTTGCCCCACATGTCATGCCTCGTTTTTTGACGGTGAACAATTATTAAAGACAACCGTCACCTTTTGTAAAAAGACGTTGTGCTTATGAACATAATAGATTAGACTTATCTCGACATGTGTTGCAAATGTGCAATTCTCAAAATGCAAAAAAAAAAGAGATGTCTATTATTGAAACAATAATGTACACAAATTGTTTTATGGTCATTAGTGTAGTGAATAATAGAGTGAATAGAATGAAGGATGTTTCATTATTGATCATGAAGAATAGGACGAGCAGCAATCTCTGTTCAGAGTCTGTGAACAGAATGGTTTTTTAAATAATTTTAAACAGTGCTGTACGTGTATTGGTATCCCAAATCTGTAGTCACTATCTGTCATTTCCCTCAGATGCTTAAAAAAAAGAGCGATTCGTTGTGGCATATCTAATGAGATGAAGTATTGATGATAAGAGTACAGTCTTGTTCCAGAAATCAGGAGTCACCCTGAAGTGTATCAGAGGTTGGTTATTTTGGCTAAATATTGCCTAGACATTGTGGAGTAGCTCCATTGTGTGTGTGTGTGTGTGTGTGTGTGTGTGTGTGTGTGTATATATA
>JANDJT010000001.1:15315289-15338515 GCA_024331685.1 Stegophilus panzeri | reverse complement strand
ATGCATGCTCAGGTGAGATCTGCCTTGCATCAGTCCCTCCGTCTTGGCAGCTGACTTCTTTCTTTATTTTTATTTTTATTTTTTTTATTTTTATTTTTTACCTCGCCACCCCCTCCTTCCATTTCCCAGCGTCTCTCGCTCCCTTTCTCTTACTGTCCTTCTCTCTTTTGTTTGGCAAGCGGCCATCTCACCTAAACCATCACAACCAGTAACCCCTAACTCCTAGCCAAGAACACACACACACACAGACACACATACACACACACTCGCCTAGTACCACCTCGGGTCTGCACATTGGAACACCTGTAGAATTTAAGCCTGAGCTTTGAACAAATTCACAGATTTCTGAACATTTTCTTGAGGTGAGAGAAGTTCGCAAGCTCTGATAAGGATCTTTTGGTAACGGTAAGAGTCATTGTATTCAAAAGGAAAGACAATCGTCACGTGAATAGTTAACTTTCGCCCCCATATCCCCCATGTATGATGTTTAGAGAAGCTCAATTTTTCTAGTGTTAATTTGTGCTGGTGACAGTTCTATTGTCTGTTTTTTATTATAATTGTTATAATGGTTATCATTACCATTATTGTTATCATCTTCGATGGTAATAATAATGATAATTGAAAGATTTTTATGTTCTGCATTTTTTTGTGTAGGTTAGGTACTTATTTTATTTGAATTTGACTTTATTTTATTATATATGAAATACTATATAAATATCTTTGTTTTCAGGTTTTTTTGATTTGTTTTGTTTTTATTTTTATTTTTCTTCAAAGGGGTGTTGCACGATTTATTAAGACAAAACCGTCAGTAGTGATATTAGTACTTATTGGTAACTGAGGGAAGTGATAAACAAGCTGATAGAGTGACCAGTCAAATGCTGCAATTTTTAGTCAATTGTACAAAACTGTCTCTACACATAGAAGAGTAGGGATAGCCACTTGTTTAATTTATTCAGATCAGACACAGATGTCAATGCATGGGCGTAAAAACAAGCAAAGAATGAGTCATATAATAATAACTGAAATGTAATTTCATTAAGAATATACACCACACACAACTAGAATAGAAATTGAAGAAAAAAGTTTAAAGAAAAATAGCTAATATATTGTGTTCTGCTAGTATGCTTTGAGTTTTGTTGTAAACAAAAGATATTTTCTGTTGTTTTCGGAGAATGATATACAATTTGTGTATATTTTCATAAACAAGGTATGCACTGATATGTTATTACAAATTATATACTGCTTTTACAAAAAAGTGTTTGTTATTGTACCAAAGTATCCATTTGTCCTTTATGACCTTCCTCCTCCCCCCTTTTGCGTATGTTTTACTGTATTTTATATATTAAATAGACAAGTTGACCTACAAAGAAGTTCAGGTCTGATTTTCAGTTCTTTCTTTGTCAGCGTGTCTTATTGAGTTTGTCCTGATCAAGCATTCAATGCTAAATCTTTACAGAAAAGTTTTAACTTCTTCGTTAACGTTGAATGAGCTCTCAGGTCCCTGATTTAATCCTGAGCTCAGGTTACTGACTGAATGGAGTTTCGTATGTTCTCCCTGTGTCCGCTTGGGTTTCCTCTGGGTTTGTCCAGTTTCCTCCCAACTCCCAAACACACTGTTACTCTAAATTGCTAGTAATGTGAATGAGTGTGTGAATGTGTGTGTGCATGGTGCTCTAGGGTGTATTCCCACCTTGATCCGATTGTTCCTCGGATACGCTCCGGGCCCACCGCAACCCTGACAAGGATAAACCGGATATTGAAGCTGAATGAATTGTTTCATTTCATTTCAATTGGTTTCCTCAAAGCAAACATTTTTTTAAAGTCTTTCAAGATTTCAATATACACTAACAGAGCACTTTATTAGGAACACTATACTAACACTGGGTTGGTCCTCCGTTTGCTCTCAAAACAGCTTCAGTTCTTCGTAGCATGGATTCCACAAGATGTTGGAAACATTCCTTTGAGATTCTGGTCCATGTTGACATGATTGCATCACACAATTCCTTCAGATTCAGATCCAGTGACTGGGAAGACCACTGAAGACCACTGAACTCATTGTCATGTTCATGAAACCAGTTTGAGACGACTTTTGCTTTGTGACATGGTGCATTATTATGCTGGAAGTAGCCATTAGAAGATGGTAAATTGTGGCCATGAAGGGATGTACATGGTCAGCAACAATACTCGCATAGGCTGTGGCATTCAAGCAATTATTGATTGGTATTAATGGGCTCAAAGTGTACCAAGAAAACATTCCTCACACCATTACACCACCTCCACCAGCCTGGACTGTTGAAACAAGGCAGGTTGGGATCATGGATTAATACTGTTGGCCCCAAATTCTGACCCTACCATCTGTGTGCCTCAGCAGAAATCCAGATAGACCAGGCTATATTGTCCAGTTTTGGTGAGTCTGTGCCCTGTGCAGACTCAGCTTTCTGTTCTTGGCTGACAGAAGTGAAACCCGATGTAGTCTTCTGCTGTTGTAGCCCATCCGCCTCAATGTTCGATGTGTTTTGTTTATTCTGAGATGCTTTTCTGCTTACCACAATTGTACAGAGTGATTATCTGAGTTACTGTAGCCTTTCTGTCAGTTCAAACCAGTCTAGACATTCTTCATTGATCTCTCTCATCAACAAGGCATTTTTGTCTGCATCTGCTCTCTGGATGTTTTTTCTTTATTTCACCATTCTGAGTAAACTCTAGAGACTGTTGTGCGTGAACATCCCAGGAGATCAGCAGTTAGCAGAAATCAGCAGAAATATTCAGACCAGGCCATCTGGCACCAACATTCATGCCACAGTCAGAATCAGAAATGAGATCACATTTTTTCCCCATTCTGATGGTTGATAATGGTGAACATTACCTGACGGTGCTGCATTGCATTGCACTGAGGCCACATTGGGGGATTTAGAGAATTGGCTCACTCATGATTAGAGAATTGCATGAACGAGTAGGTGTACAGGTGTTCCTAATGAAGTGCTCGGTGTATGCATGTCTGTATTTTCTACACTGTTTACTTATATATTTAGGAACAATCTATATATGTAAGTTCTGTTGCTTGCAACCACACAAACCAAGACTAGTGAAGTCAACATGTAATCTTATACTGAATTCCAAATCTTTTTAAAGGCTTAAATATAAAAGGTTTTTTATCTTTAATCTTAAATGTGTTTCGCAGTTTGTCCACTAGATGGAAGTATAAGCCATTTTAACCATATTTGGTCAAACCCAGAATTCAGTCTTGTTTTCATCATGTGCCTAAGCAAGCCTTATGCTTGCAGTTTTAGATGTTAAAGATGAGTCTTTCTGTGCACAGAGATAGGATTATTGGCTTGATTTTTGTAAAAAAAAAAAAAAAAAAAAAAATTAACTTTGCATAGTTGAACAGATTGTGGTTATTCCAGGCAGGTGTGAGTGTTAATAATAATTCTGCGCTGTTCTCAGCAGACGTGATGACCACAGTGTCAGCTGAACTGGTCAGTTGCAATGTCAAGTGCAACTGTTGAGGGCATGTCGGTTACAGATGCCCAGTCACCACTCATTTGATGTCCCAATAATAACAGCTCTCCAACATTCTGAATGATGGATCATTCAGCCTCAGGCTCACTAGTAACTCATGTTTAGTGGAATTTTAATCTTTGTCTTACACCACTGCCAGCTGTTTGCATGGATTAAATTCTGCCTCACGTCACTAAATTTACTCAAATGTCTGCGAAATGAATAAAATACAACTGGTAAAAACGATTAATCAAGGTATGTTCGATTAATACTGTAATTCAGAGCAGTTGTTAACATTAACAAAGCATTTACACACCAAGTACTGACAACAAAGTAACATATCATTCATATTACATGTATATATGTGCAAGTTAATTTATATGACCCAAAGAAGCAAAGTAATCCTTGCCTTAGATGTTGTTTATTTTATTCATTTATTTTAAGTAGTTACAATATGAATCATAATATGGTTAATTGGCAGAATTTTGGCTTTGAATTTCATTTAATTCATTATCACCATTTAGTCACATGCTTTTTATACATGTATTAACTTACTGTTTCTTTGTTAACATTTCTAATTGTTTTGGGGTTTTTTTGTAATGGCGATAACAGTTTCATAATGTTAACTAATGCATTAAATATTGTTAGAATCACAATTCAGTGTGTGAAGTTTCTATTTAGATAATTATATATTTTGAGTCAAATGCTATCAAATCTATTTTTATATAGTTAAGGGAAGAGTAAACCAGTGCTCATTAAAGGTTAATTAGCTGCATATGATGGTTGCTATAAACACTGTTTATGTAGTAACTTCGCTGCCATTTTCCATTTGTCATATCAGCTGATAAAAATTCTTTTCCTCTATGAGAGCTCCAGATTTGCAGTCTGATCTCCATGACATGGCGTAGTGCTTCTTTCAGCTGCTGCATGTCTGTAAAGTGGGTGGGGTAAAGGGATGGAGATTCTCATTTTAAAAAAAATTTAAGAGTATTGATGAATACAATAAGTAGTAAATAAAACAAGTGACGCGCCATTGCTCAAAAAAATTCAATTTGCATCTGAATGTAATGTCCTGTCTTTTTCTATTTTCATTTTACAGATTCCTGATTACTCAGCAGCTTCCAGGAAATCAATGGAAGCTCGGTAATGGAAACAGATGGCACATGGTACTTAGCACACTCATCTCAATTCAAGCTCTTAGGATTTTCTCTGGGTTGGTGGCTTTTAATAAGAATTAAAGGGCAATGTTTAACTCCATGGTCTCTGTGTTTCATGGTCTTTAAAATGTAGTATATCTTTTTAATCTCAGTTAGATATTTAGTGATCATGTGGCTTTGTTTTATTTTAGAACTTGTTTATCTTTATGACCTACTATATTCCAAACTACACCCCTGCAGTTGCTTTTAGAATCCAGTTGCAATCTCTTGCATCAAGGGTGTTGTGCTGTGTCATGGCCTACAGGGAGCCTGTGGAAGTGACTGAGGTCATCACAGTGAGCAGGTGCTGGGGGGGCAGACTGGACCAGCGACAGGATTCTTCCCCCTGCTCGCTTTTGTTTTAGCTCCCAGAGGACTCTCTAAACGCTGATCCGTGTGTGTGCAACAACTGCCCATTTCTGGTTGCCCAAGTAATAGAGGCACAGCAGCAGGCTGGAAATCTATTTAGAGATGAAAAAAGAGCATGGCAGACTGCTGAGGTAATGCAATTACTATATCCTGCACCGTCTCCCTCCCTCACTCATTCTCTCTCCCTGTCTATTCGTCTGGTCCTCAGTGAGCCTCATACTGAGCACAGGACAAAGCTAAAGAGCTGCCAGTGTCGTGATTAATGAAGGAAAGAAAAAATTACCCAGCAAGGGAGATGACGTCATCTTTACTTGTGAGTTTTCCCTCTGTCTCTCTTGCAGGCTCTTTCCTGTCATCAGAGCTGTGTTGTGTGCTAGCAATGAAGAAGTCAGTGATGATTAATCTAAAACCCTTGGCCTTCCCCACAATCTGACAATTTTTTATGATTCATTAAGCAGAAGCTTAATAAATGATTTCATTCACTCAATCTATGTGCAGAGATATTTTACTATTTTTATACCTCTACACTAAAGTGTACCTGTTATATCAATACTCCTTAAATCAGTGAAATATCTTAGAGGTGGGGTTTTTCTCTTAATGTTTCCAGGGTATGTTTTCATTTCATACATGGAAGTAATTTGATTAAGCAATCAGAAACAGAGAGGCAGCTCAAATATTGTTTATTATGATATATTGTTCAAAAATCCCATCTGTATTTGTTTCACCTAAAAACAATTAAAAAAAAAAAAAAAAAAAAAAGGTAGATATATCAATGCCAAAGTCAATGAGAACAGCATCATTACACAGATCAATTAGGTATGAGATGCACTAATATTTATCAATCAAGACAAGACTTTCTTTATTTCCAAGGCACATATAAGCAATAGTTATACTTCTCACTGTTTTACCCAACTTTTCCCCTTTCCATTTTGCGCTACTGCAGTATATTAATAAATGTAATGTTGTTGAATGTTTGTGAGATGAATAATGCTTGTAGAATGGATTTACTCTTCACCAGAAGACCAGGAGTCACCTTCATCAGTGGAATCCTCTGCATGGACAGTCTCATCTCCATCTTTCACATCTTTACACTGTAACTGTTTGGCCTGTGACATCTTCTGCTCTTCCCCTTCCTCCTCCACTGATTGAGGTATAAAGGTGTCCATGTCTTTCTCGGGTTTGCTGTTGGTTGGTGGTTGGTGGTTGGTGGTTTGCTGTTGGTTGATGGTAAGATTTCCCCAGTCCTCCCCAAAGGCCATGGTCTGGATTGGATTAATTCTGTCATATGAGTACCTCTCAGTCTCCGTTTGGTCATTTGGGTCATATGTAGCAGCCATCTCAAATTTTGATGTACTCCAAATGTCCTCCTTTAAGCTTGAACTAAAGAAGCTGTGAAGGTCATTTTCTTTTTCATTAGTCTGACATTCTTCTTTTAGAGCATCTCCTTCGACAATATCCATGTTGTCTTTTTTGTTTTCCATTTCTACATCACCAAATTCTTCTGTAGTGCTAAGGATGCTATGGGATGTAATTTCCTGGCCCAAATTGTAATTTCCTGGCCCACTTGTAATTTCCTGGCCCAAATTGTCCCATTCTTGTGGAAGGCTGTCAGCATCTTCACCCATTCCACCACTATTACTGTCCACTGCATATTGCTGTTCCTCTTTGTTCTCCAATTCCTCTGCTTGAGGAACGTCATAACTTTCAGATCTATCCTCTTTCACCAAACATGAGACAAGGCCTGTGAATGAGGGATCAGTGTTTGAGACTACATCCGTAGTAGTCGCACTTTCCCAGTCTAGCCGCTGGGTCCGCATCTCAGTCTGGGTAAGCAGCTGAGAACACTGGCTCACATTTGGAGATTCATCCTCAGAATTATTGGGCTCCTCCAGATCTGAGTCATTAGTGTTGGTCTGGCTTTCTGGATGACTGTGTAGAGAAAATTCATCTGTGAAATCTGCATGAGTGAGCATTGACAGGTTCGACTGAACATCTTCCTCTTCTTTTGGACAGGCTTGTTCTTTGGTAATAGCAGTTTTGAATAGAAGCACGTCAGAATGCGTGATCTCTGTTGACGCCTCTTCACAATGTTCTTCTGCAAGGGCTTGTTCTTGGGATGGTTCAGGCAATGGGGTGTCAAAATACTTCTTGTCTTCACTTTCACCCTCTGAATTGATTTCTATAGATTCTATATTCTCGTTTTCTGTATTGTCCCTGCATTCTGTTATGGCATCTTCACTGATATTGGCCTGTGTGGTCAGAAGAGTCTGCTGCTCATTCATCTCCCTGGTTTCATTGTACAAACTTGCACTCCAGTCATGTAACTGTGAGCTCTCTTCCTGTTTCTCAACCAAGAATGTTGACAGATGGTAGTTCTCAATCTTTGTCTCCTCCTCACCCTGACTGTTCTCATTACTATTGTTCCTAAAGTCACTTTCTGATTGATCTACCAAAATATCTCGCATTAGTGCTTTGACATGGCAGTCCAGGTCACCACTTTCATATTGAACAGCAGACTCCACATCCATGCTCTCTCTTAACACAGTTTGAACTGATCCATCTGTGACTATGTCATCTATGCTGCCTAGCTCTGGCTCCTCAGATAGATCCTCCATGGTGTCAAAGCGTTTGGCGATTATCTGACTCCAGTGGCTGGCCCCCTCATGTTTCTCCCTCTCTTCCTCACTGTCAGTAGGTTCACTCACACCCATATGAGAGATTGGGATCTTGGCATCTGTCTCTTCATCACTCTTGTAGTGTATGAGGGGACGAGTGTCTGCTAGTGTGTTCTGCTGAGCATAGCTGTCTGCTTCACCAGGGTCAGTTCTCCATGATGCAGAGATGTTTAATGACTCCTCTTCATCACTCTGTCCCTGCTCCTCTTCAGCATTATGTTCAACCAACTGATCTTTGTCAAATGTATCCATCACTGCCTTATCTTTTTCACCTACCAGATTATCTTTTTCATATGTATCCATCACTAACTCAGCTTTTTCACCTACTAAATTACCTTTTTCATATGTATTTATCATTAACTCTGCTTTTTTTCCCCCAAAGATTTCTCCAATCTCTTCCTCTATTAGCCTTTCCTCCTCACCATTAGTCAATTCCTCTTCCTTGCTCTGCTCTACTTTTTTCTCTTGTTCCATTTCATTCTCCACTTCTTGCACTTTAATATCAAGCTCATGACCTTCCAGTGCTTCAATGCCAGGCCATTCAGCTTGTTCTACTTCCATTTTTTCTTCCACTTCTTCAGTTCCTTTCACAGATGCTCTCTCTACTTCTGGTACACTCTTCAGTGATTCTTCTTCAACAAAATGTATAACATCTTCCTTTACATCTGCCCATGTTAGAATTTCACTGTCATCTTCAGCTGGACTAAATGAATCTGCAGACAAATGTGGTATTTCTTGGAGTAATAGTGAGGCAGGTTTGTTAGTGTTTTCCCCATGCAGCTGTAATTCTGCATGATCAACATCTATCCTAAATTCTTGTGTGCTGTTTTCAGCAATGTCCTCAGACTCCAACTCTAGCTCAGAGACTACAGCTCTCTCTTCTGGTATCACTGTTTCATTTTCTTCCCAGGCAGACACAGGTGCATGTGATATTTGAGCCATTTCATTAGACACCTCAGTCTCCTCTTCATCTCCATCCTCTGAACTATTTGCTTCCTCAGTATGCTGACTAGAGGAAACACTCTCTGGAGTTTGGGGATGTCCAGCTGGCAAGGTAATCATTGCTGTTTCATTGGTGCTAAACAAAACTGGTCCAAGTTCTGCCTTAAGAACTTCCTGCAAATCTTCATTTCTAATGAGTATGGACTCATGCTCATCTACAGCTTTAGAGACTTCAGAGGAAGAGACAGAAGCAATAGAGCTTGCTTCCTCCTCAGCACTATAATGATCATGAGAGTCTGCTCCAGTTAGACGCTTTTTTGATATAGTTGTAGATGTTTCTAGTTTTTGCTTCTCTACTGTTACGATGTCTTCCTCTTCCTTAGTGGTTTGAGGTCTCTTGAGTGTTTCCTGTGGGGTTCTTAGTGTCAGGTTCCATGTAGGAGTTGGAGTCATAAGGTTGGCTTTATGGGTGATTGATCTGGAGGTTGTATTCAACGGAGTGCTGAACAGACAGGAGGAGATGGCCTGAGTGCCTGGAGGAAACCCAGGGGACTTGGTGATTGCTTCTGTGAATGAAATTGGAGAACAGTAAGAATTGGTTTGCATTATTGATATGTCTAATACTTTATGTAAAATAAAAACCTAGTCATATCACAGTACTGTACTTAAATCCCCATACATTGTAATATAAAGATTCTACTGCATGGCTTCTTCTTAATAATGCTAACAATGCCTATATATTAATCTTGGTCATAGAGCCCTAATCATTCTCCCAGAGGCATTATCAGGATACACAGAAGTAATGGAGTAATGTGGATATTGATCCCTCAGCCTACATTACTGGAAATAGAGCCATCTGGTCTGGTGACCTATGGAGACTCGGGATGCTATTACCAGGACAGGCTCCATTTAGTAAAATGGCAGATCCTCTACACACAAGTGAAAAATTGTGTACAATTGTATCCTGAAGTTAAATGAAAATCTAAAAATTTACCTAAAAATGAGACCGTCCTGTTCCTCTTACTTGCTGATTGGTCGTTAACTCTCAGGCTTTCCCTGTCCAGCAAAGTTCTAAAAACACACAGAAAGAAATGATTAGCAATTTATGTTATAAACATACTTACATTACTTTCCAAACCTACCTGTATACTGAGTAAACATATGAAGATACAACATGATGTGAAAATAAAACTTGCAGTAAACTAGAAGGTAGAATTCTGTAGTTTTCAACAAATGCCTGGTTGTTCTACATCTTAATTTGGTTGATTAGATTGCTGTAATGGAAATGTTTATAGAGGTGTCAATGAAAACATAAACCATAAATGCTTTACTTATTGGTCCACCAACACTGCCCTCAAAGAGAAAGGTAGCTCTATAATCTATAGTGATTATGCTGGAAAAGCAGTTACATATCATAGCTAAAAGCAATGACAGAGCATTAATTTTCTGTTTCTTCTTCGTAGTCCTTTGTTAAATTTTGGTATAAATTGCCTGCGTACTTACTATTACTACAGAGCAAATTTTGACTCAAGATTGTAGTCGCTAGATTTCAGTACTAAAGGAGGAAGGGGTGAATGTGTGTAGGAATGGAGTCTCCAAAACATTGAGCATAAAGAAAAGAAAAGTTATAAAAGCTTGTGTTGCTCCCAAGCAGCATGTCTGAGCCCAGGGTTGTTGTTATGGAAATGAAGTGTCAGATTTGTCATTGTTAGGCCATCTGCAGTGCACATGCCACTGTCACTGACTTTATTTGTTGCACACTAGTGAGTAGTAATGGAGCTCACACACCATCAAATGCACAAGTGAGAGTGCAACAGGATGGTAAAAAAAAAAAACATACAGAGCAGTAATAAATTGGATGTAGTAAATGCATGGACAAGGTACATTATACTACATTCTTTATTCAAGATTTGCTGCAGTCATGATTTTAGTGAAGATTTTTAAGAACGTATTTAATACCTAAATTTGACAAAGGTTCAAGAAGATGAAATAGAAGAAAATGCTTTGTCTTCTAAACCATTTTGCAAATATATTAATCCTTTCATGGGTCTGATTGCATGGAGAAATTAGACTTATGTCTTTCCAGCATCATCAAAGACTCCCTGAGCTCCCTTTCTCTTCAGACCATTTCCTAAGATGGGTGAGGGGCTGTGTTAGAGGACCAATAAGGAAAAACTTATTTAAAGCTCTCTCTGTCTCCATTAATATTAGTTATGCCAGTTACATCCTGTAGTTTATAGCAGTGCTGTCATGTCCACATTAAATAATGTAGAAAAACTAAAGAGGAAGAGGCATAGGATTTCCATCATAAGGCCCAAGATGTAAATGGATACCTGTAAGTGGCCACCTCAAGGCTCAGAGACATCTTCATCTGCAGTAGATTTCGACTCTCTACCAACAGCTCACCTATCTGGTCTCCGAGATCCAGCTTCTCTGCCTCCAGGGCCTCCACATGAGCCTGTAAAGACAGAACATCCAACTCCTTCCTTTTTATCTACTGGGTTTATACTATTTAGTTATGCATGCTATAATTCCAACAAATAGATCTGTGCCAAGTAATTTTAGCTCAATGGTCGAAAACTTTATGGCACTGGATACCATTATCAGAGACTCATAACCTCTTACTCAGCATATTGTCATACAATGAAAAATGAAGGTCATCAGTGTATTGTAATGAATAAAATCATTATAGGTAGAACTCGACAATTGAGTGTTTCACTCTTACTAACCCTTTTAGGAAGCCTATAACTATCCCAAGAACCCAGAAAGAGCACATGAAGGTTTTTTACTTATACTATTTGCTCCCTTTCTGATGAAATGTAAAGAAAAACAATGGCAGGAAGTCCAGTGATTGTTTTTGCATCTAATAATAATATAAAAATCTGTTGCCATATCTGAGTCATAATCCCATAATTATTATAAAAGTATTATTTTCCTAATAACATTTTGTAGACTTTGTGGCTACACAGATATTTGGAAAATAATAAGTTAATTTAACACTGTACATATTCCCTCATGTGAAAGTAAAAGATTTTATTTTTACCTGAAGATGTTGAAGGTCTTGATTCTGCCTCTGTCTCTGTTGTACCATGTTCTTCTCCATCAGTTCTCTCTTAGCCTTTGCGCTTTCCAGCTCTTTGGCCAAATCTTGTATCTGTAGCTGACTCTCCTTCTTTTCTTGTTTGATCAGTGTCATGCGAGCCCTGGTTTTGTCCAGGCTCTCCTCTAGCTTCTTCATCTGTGTCTGGTACATGCCTGCTGCTTCATGCCAGGCCTGGGCTGCTCTCTGCGAGTACTCTTCCCCCAAGCACTGGAGGTTGAGAGTCTGGCTGTGCTGAGGAGCCATTAGCACAGGTTTTGAGAAGGCACTTGAGGACTTCAGGGCTGCCAGGTCTTCTTGATGGACCTGCACCTGTAGAGAGACCTCTTTTTCAAGATGAGTTGCTTGTTGTCTCAGCCAGATCTGCATCCTCCTCTCATCCTCCAGTGCTTTCTTGCTTTCTTCAAGTTTTCTCTTAGCCTCAGCCTGTGCAGACTTCTCTTTTTGTCTCAGTATGTTCAGCTCCTCAGTCTCCTCCAGCAGGATGCTGACCTCTAGCTCCACATGATCCTTCTCTCTCCAGGCATTCTGCAGCTCTTTTCTGGCCAGACTGAGTGCCTCCACCTGAGTTTTCCTTTGGCCTGCAGTGTCTTGGTTTCTTCGCATGACCTGGATTTCTCCCCAAAGAAGCTGATTCTCCTCTTCCAGTAACTTCACATGGTTCAGGTATGACTCCAGTCTCCTGTTCAACTCCAGCATCTCATACTTCTCTTCTCCACTGTGGGAGTTAGGATGCCGAAAACTTGAGATCTCCATTTCAGTTGGATGCAGCTTGTTTTACGTCCACAAGAACTACAATGTTTGTCTGTCTTTGTGTATGTGTGGCTCAGGGGTCTGGCCCTGCAGAATAGCCAGCACAGAAGGACACTCCTTTCATAGTGAGTGAGGAAAGGGGGAGGGCACAGGGGGCAAAGAGTGGTGGGCTGCAGAGGGGGAGGCAGTGATGTCATTTGTGGAATTAACTCTAGCACTGCTGCATCTCTCAGAAGCAGTAATTTCTAGATTTTATAGAATAGGTCGAATAAGAATATACATATTTAACATAAGCTTGAAAGTTTGTTTTTTAGTTAACAGTCATTGTTTTGTTAAGGAGGAAAGATTTTACTTAAAAATCAATTATAATATCTCACATAGCTGTTTAGTATATTACAACAACAACATTCAGTGTAGAGTATATTATTAAAATAAAAAATTGGGATAAAAGTAATGAATAAAATGTTCAGTGCACATTTCTAGACCACTGCATTCTTCACTGCGCCACCCTGTGGCGTAATATAGTGTGAAGCACATATTCATTCTTTCATCTTCATTAAGTGCTTTATCCTGGTCAGGGTTGCGGTGGATCTCGGTAACACTGGGCACAATTCACCCTTAATGTTATGCTGTAAATTGCAGCCCACCATATGTGTGTGTGTGTGTGTGTGTGTGTGTGTGTGTGTACAGTATATTGAGTATTGTCAAATGTATCTAGTGTTTCCAGTAGTAAGTATTACATTCAGTTAAATATAAGATTATTCAAATTATTTCTAGACATTTGTACTAATTTCAAACTTTAAATTTTCTTTTTCTTTTTTGTTGCCAAATAATTTTTTTTCTTTCTAGAAATGAATGCTTAAAATAAAAGAAGACTAAGCTTGAATTTAGTAAAACAAAAATGTCTAGAAATATATTTAATAAACTTTTATTTGATTTACTGTAATCTTATAATAGGAAATATTAGATTAATTTGATGATATTCAAGATAATTTCACTTGCTAAGATATCAATTGTTTGCAGAACTAGTTTCTTCTTCACCACCCTTACTTTCTTTTTCACTTGTGTGGGGAAGGCAGTACACTCGTGCTTCCTCTTTCTTTAAAATATTCAAATGTTTCAGACATTTTAAAGTTTCATTGTGTCACTGAATGTGGCTAGTGTTTTTTTTTTATACTATATCTGTATTTTTCATATTTTTCATTTTCTGTGTGTTAAATGGTGGGCGCACGGTGGCTTAGTGGTTAGCACGTTCGCCTCACACCTCCAGGGTTGCGGGTTTGATTCCTGCCGTGGCCCTGTGTGTGGAGTTTCAAAGACATGCATGGTAGGCTGATTGCCATGTCCAAAGTGTCCGTAGGGTATGAATGGGTGTGTGAATGGGTGTGTGAATGTGCCCTGCGGATTGGCACCCTGTCCAGGGTGTACCCCACCTTGTGCCTGATGCTCCCTGGGATAGGCTCCTGACCCTGAAAAGGATAAAGCGGTATAGAAGATGGATGGATGGACAGAAGATGGTCAAATGCAATATTTTGACAAATACAGTGTGATACTGACACTGACAATTTGACAAATTGTGTTTTTTATATAATATCAAAAAATATCAAAATATCAAAAAAACTGATATTGACAAATACAGTGTCTCCAGAACTGTGGCAGATTCTTGAAGATGCTAAGTAAAACTTCCCTATAAACTGCACAAAGTTTGCCTGAGGCTACTGATGCATTTTTTAAAAGCAAAGCATTGCCAAACCAAATACTGACTTTGTTTAGTATATTACTGTTTACTGCTTGTTTAAGTTTTTGTATGTAGAAAACATTTAATTTAATTATTTTTGAAGTCATCATTGTGCTACAGCATTTCTTTACATGTGCATATTTTGCACAGTACTGTGTATATATATATATATATATATGTGTGTGTGTGTGTGTGTGTATATATATATATATATATATATATATATATATATATATAATATAGTACTGTGCAAAAAGGCGCATCTAAAGAAATGCTGTCGTTTGCTTGTTTTTGTTTTTTAAATAGTTTTTTTTAAAGGTTGTTTAAAAGTGATTATTCTTGGTGAAATGGTCAGTAGTTTCTCCAGTAGTTTTGTGTTTAGTTCTACAAGTGTTTAGTTCTACGTTTAGACAATTTTTGTAAAAGGTGACAAGAATTCTGGAGTTGACCATATATAATGTAATAGAAATTCAGCTGACATCCTTCACTGAATGGCAAAGTATGTGATGTGGAAAGATATTCTTCCTGTGAACATCACACAAAAATTATTACTTTTTTGGTATATATTGAATGCCCAGTTTAGATTCATGCTATTGTGGTTATACTGGAAGATTGTATTTTATGTGAACAAAATATTTGACCTTTTTAATTATATTACAATTACCAGGATATATACTATAACCTTTATATAAATAAACTGAAAAACATTATAAAATTACGTGTGTGAATTATGAATACTGAACTTGGCAAATTTGTCCAGTGTGGCTGATGCATAGCAAAATAATGTTGCCTTTGTGTTGACCTTTGGCTAAAACGTAGGAAAAGAGGGATCAAAAGTGGTCAGTAGGATGTAAATTTCGAAAAGCAGAACTTTCCAGTATGTGAAATGTGTGACACTCAACCTTTCACAACTCACTGCTGATATAAAAAGGAGAAGCAGTCAAATATAGAAAGATGAAACTACAAATCACTAAAATGATGTACAAATACTAAACAATAAGTAGGCTAAATAAGTATGCATAAAAATAAAAATAAAAATTGTACACTAAATACGTACAGGTACTTAAAAGATTATATGCATACTTAAAAAACAAGTATGCATAGTAAATTTTTTAAATATGCATACTTCAAAAATAAGTGTGCATACTAAAATTTTAAGTATGCATACTTAAAAAAAAAAAAAAAAAAAAAAATACTGTTCACTGCATGTTTTATGAAACGCACATCTTAACACTGATATCATGGAAATGTGATTAAAACAATATTTAATTACACATGTTTCTGTTCTAATGGGTTTATCCAAAAACAACTTTTGGGTAGTTCCTTTTTCAAACCTTAGGTTTTTACTATTCCTTATATGTTAGCTTAAGTATCTGAATCAAGCTGAAACCCTTAATTCATTCATCTTCAGCAGCAAATGTGTCCTGGTCAGAGTCACGAACAATGAGTATGCTAAATACGTATGCTGAATGTGAGAGGACAGTTCTTTTTTTTGCTGAGTATAGATCATGGGTAATGGGTAATACTAAACAGAATGACAGTATGTGGATTTGGACCACCGGTGCTGAGCTTCCGAGCAATGTGTAGATTTCACAAATGAAGATTAAACCTCATATTCTGCTGTAACCACAGTTGTTGTTGTCAAGGCAGAATCCTTGATATTAATTTGTCATGGTAATAAACCACTCTATTCTTCTTCACAGGTTCTGGACTGCGCCTGAAAACCTGAAAACTCCCAAGCACAATGTGTTGTCAAAACCTAGAAATGCTGATCTGAACAACTTGGAGGTGAAGAAGTGCACCATGTACAATAGATTTATTTGTGAGATGAAAGTGATGGTATGGCCAAGTCAAATGTAGACCACAACACTCTAGAATACTCCAATATCTATATTCAGTTTAATCTGTCTGCTGAATCTGTAGTATGTGTGTATTCTCACTTGCATGTGAGAAAAGAATTTCAAATGTGTTCAGGCAATACTCACTTATAATGCAAATCTTGTTGTGATGTTGTTAAACTCCATCAATAAAACTTTAAAATACATGACTCTTGAGTAGCAAAGCAGGAAAGGAGTCACCCTATAATCAGGAGACCAATCAAATGCCACAGTCATCAAAACTGTCCGTGCCTTCTGGGCATTAGGGATGATGTGTGCTTTTTTATCATTGACAATCAAACAACACTAGGCAATCGTTGGTGTCTGAGAGTTCATGTATGTGTAAGAGAGCTTTTCTTCAAGCATGTTGTGCTGCTCTGTGAAGCAGTATGAGTAGCAGTTGGAAAAGATGAGGTAGGCTGGCTTTGTGTCTTGCAGGAAGCACGCGTTAGCCTTCACCTTCCCCGACTAGTAGCTATTGTATAGTAGGGGAGAGCTGACTGGTGGATGAGAATTGGCAGGTGACCAAAAAAACATGACTATTATGTGAATTCATTTACAACAGTAATGATATTCTCGAACCAAGGGTTTAAGATGAACAAACATGAGAATTTTTTTTTTTAGTGGCAGTTTTGTAACCAGCAGTTAGAAAGCAGGCAGCCACTTTTACATTTCCTGTCTACTTCTAACAAATAATAATGAATTCTTCCCTCTGATAAAGTAGGCCCATGCATGAAAGGACAGATTACACAGATTGAGGTAGTTCAACTTACTGTATTAATATCTTTGATGTGAAAATTCTTGAAATTTACAAATTTACTGACTAAAATTCAACAAAACTTAAATTATAAATGTTTTGGTGGGGTTTTTTTGGGATTGTTGGTAGATGAATAAAAAAATTATGGTGTGTCTAAGTTTACAATTATATAAAAATTAACAGGAACTATTAGTAGTTATATTTATATTAATACTATTTATTCTGTAAAGATTTTAAAGATATACTACTGGTTTAAGGTAATCATCATTAATAAGCACTTCACAGGGTCCATTCCAGTCTACAACCAGACCCAAGGCTCTAAAAAGTTAAAAAAAAAAAAAAAAAAAATCTAAAATAAAAAAAAAAAATCAGTGTTATGGTTATGGTTATGTTTGCTTTGTTTACAGTTTGATTGTACACCACAAAAATAAACCATTAGGTCATGCTGGTACAAGATACTTATACCTTAAGATGAGTATTAAAATGTATTATGTATATAATAAAGTCTATTTTAACAAGTCTAAAAAAAATGTATACACTGTATAATTAAAAAGAGTCACAGGATAAGTCATTGAGCAAGTTCCTGGATCTGAGAGGAAATTATGTGAATGAACCATGGTGAAATGTACTAGTGTAGGACAGGAGGGTCAAATAAAAAAAAAATAAAAAAAAAAGATTAGAATTTTTACAAAATTCATGACTCATAGTTCAGTACAAATAGCACCAAGGCTAGATCCTCTAACAAAAGATCATGAGCTGTCATTCATATTCAGACCATAAATATTATGTTGTGTTTCTAGTCATTTATCAGCATTGAAGAAAGTCAGTACTGTATCTTTCAGCCTCCAAGTTCAACACGGCATCACTCTGCATGATTCTTTTTCGTCTTCTTTTCAGTTTGGTTTATCTATTGACCTATTCTCAGTCTCTGCCTCCAGTTCCTCTTCTCTGCTTTTCCTTTTTTTGACTGTCATGGAAACTATAGCAGCTGTCATTTCTGTAGCTGGTTACTTGACTTTATTGGCCTTGGAGGACTTCTTTTTCTTCTTCTTGTAGACATCAGGTGTTGGGTGAAGTGCAGCAGTGCCCGCTTCCTGCTGCTCATGTTCATGACTCTGTGTAGTTTCTTCAGACTCTTCATTGGCCAGCACAGTGTTCTTACTCTGTCCTTCCTCCAGAGCACTGCTCTTTTCAGAGTGTTTCTTCTTTTTCCTCTTCTTCTTGGAGATGCGTTCATCTGTCTGCTGATGTTCAGCAGTCTCTGCCACTTCGCCTTCCTGCACTATCTCTGTACTTTCCTCTTCCAGAAAGAGTTTGGACTTTTTTTTCTTTTTCTTTGTGTCAGTGTCCATAAAAATATCAGTTATATCTTCCGATTCTAAATCTGCTTTGTCTTTTGAGTGTTTCTTTCGCTTTTTTGATATCTCCTCATTGTGCTCCCATGAAGCTGCAGTGTTGTCTTGGACTCCATTCTCTTTGGGCTCATCTGAACGCTGCTTCTTTTTCTTGCCTTTCTTCTGTTCGGTCTTCTCTGCCCTGCCCTGCTCTAATGCAAAACTAAGCTCAGTGGGTGCCGCTTCACTCAGAGATGTGGTTTTGTCCATCTGCTTCTTCTTGCCATATTTTGCCATGAATTCCTGCTCTTGTTGCTCCAGTCTGGCTAGTTTGGCACTCATCGTAAGACCATGTCTGGCACCTCTGTAGATTAAAAAAATATATATATATATATATTTTTAATATGGTGTGCCATAAATAAATAAAAATGTTAGTGTGTCAATTTAATTAAAACTCTACATATTACAGATTTTAAAATATTACATAATTCATGACTCATGTATGCACAAACCAATCACGATGTAGCACAACAAGCTCAAATTTCATTGGACAACGTGAATCAGAGTGATAATTCCCTAGTCTAATTCATAAATCGGTTGGAAGCTACATAGCCAGTCTGTTTTCAGTTTTTTAACAAAGGTGAAATGGCTAAAAGAAAAAAGAAAAGAAAAGAAAAGAAAAAAAAAAAAGACGTTTATATCGTACTTCCCAGTCCGAACGGATAAATTAATTTGCGTATTTGGAAGTTGCATTAATGGTAAGTAGTGTTCAGTTTACTCTCGCTTACATACTGCTCTTGTACCAATTTACCATTTGATTAAATTATCAGTTGGTTAAATGACTTCCAAGTGCCACCTACAGGCCTACTTGGTGAAGTGCAGGCTGTTAGGACAACACCACAAAATGTGAAATGGCCTTTATTACATCACCACTTTTTATAATTATGCAATAATAGTAAAGATAACAACTAGAATACTAAGGAGACATATTTATTAACTTTTCTTTGCCTCTTTAAAGAAAAATAAATAAATAAACTTTTTTTTTTTTTTTTTTTTTTTTGCATTTTATGGCTCTGGCAGCTGAAAAGGTTCCCAGCCTCTGCTATAGGATTTCCCTGACATCATCAGTAACAACCAACTGGAAAACCATGGGGTGCAAAAAGCTTACAAAGCAGATACAGGAACTCATTGTTGAAAAATATCAATCAGGAGAGGGTTACAAAAAATTGGATATACCAAGGAACACTGTAAAGAGCAACAAGCGGAAAAAATATGGCACAACAGTGACACTATTAAGAACAGGACGTTCACCTAAAAGTGATGAGAAGATCAGGAAAAAAAACTGGTCAGGGAGGCTGCCAAGAGGCCTACAGCCACATTAAAAGAATTGCAGCAATTTCTGGCAAGTACTGGCTGCTCCCTACATGTGACAACAATCTCCTGAATTCTTCATATCTCTGGGCTATGGGGTTGCGTGGCAAGACTGAAGCCTTTTTCAACATAAAAAATAATTAATTAAAAAATGCATCTAATCTCCCAAAACTATGTGGAATAATGCATTATTGTCTGATGAGACCAAAGTTGAACATGTTGGCTAAAATACTAAAAGACATGTTTGGCACAAAAACCCCCTAAAAAACAAAACACAGCATATCACCAAAAGAACACCATCCCCATGGAGAAGCATGTATGATGGAGGCAGCATCACGCTTTGGGGCTGTTTTTCTTCTTTGGAACTGGGGCTTTAATCAGTTAGGAGGGAATAATGAATAGTTCCAAATACCAGTCAATTGTGGTGCAAAATCTTAAGGCTTCTGCTAAAACATTTAAGATTAAGAAGAATTTGAGATTTAATTTAAATCTGGTGCTATATTAAATCTATTAAAGCTAATTAAATCTGTTTTTAACTGGTCATGGCATAATTATTAAAATTGTTTTCAATCTAATGTAGCGTTTAAGAGACACAATTAACGTGACTAAATTAAATAAGAAATTTCTGATTTGTACATCTGAAGAAATACCATATGAGCAAGTTTGTGGACACCTGACCATGCCACCCATATGTGGGATGTGTGTCCATTCAACCACAAGAGCATTAATGAGGTCAGACACTGATGTTGGGTGAGGAGGCCTGGTGCGCAGTCAGTGTTCCAATTCATCTCAAAGGTATTCAGTGGGGTTGAGGTCAGAGCTCTGAAAACCATGCCAGTTCTTCCACTCCAACCTTGGCAAACCATGTCTTTATGGACCTCGCTTTGTGCACAGGGGCACTGTCGGGCTGGAACAGGCTTGGGACCCTTCATTCCAGTAAAGGGGAATTCTTAATGCTAATGCTAAGCATACAAAGACATTCCTGACAATTGATGTGATAGTCAGTTGTCCACATACGTTTGGCCATATAGCATATATAGGCTTATACAGTACAGTACAAGTAAAATTATATATTTTCTTTATTTAAAGTAATGCAGTTAAATTATTTTAGAAAAATAATTAGAATTTCAATAGCCAGCAAAATGATTGTAATGGTCATTTTAGCTATTAACATTCACTCCTATTATATAATGCAAGTTTTTAAATAGAACAATGCTGCACGCTCTGCTCATAATATTGTATAACTGGCATGACTCTACATCTGAGGAAATAGTGTGATGTGTAGTCCTTACTTATGTGCAGTGCGTCCTCCACATGCTTTCATCAGTTCTGCATCAGATAAACTGGATGTGTGAAAATACAAATGAAAAGGTCATATTTAATCCAGTTTTATATTATATATCTCACACACACACACGCAGTTTCTTCTTATTAATCAAATGTGTAGATCATTGTGGTTATTGTATTGAAAAATAGAGAAAAACAGAAACATGCATACATGCACATTACATACAACAAAAGCTACACAGTAGGAAGCATGTTAGTCTTTGAATACAGTTCATACTACTAAGTCAGCTTCCAAATAGACACTAAATGAGCGTGCCATCATACAGCGATGATGCTTACTTCTTGGTGCTGGAAAGATCTAGCTTCTCTTCGTCATCAGAGCTACTGTCCTCCGAGTCAAATGAGGTTTGTTCAGGCTGTTCCTGCCCTGAGAGGAGAGTAGCAGACTGGAACAGATAGGACAGGGGTGAGAGAAGTTAGAATCCAAGACCTCAGCAAAATAAAAATGACAATGATATTGTCTTTCCTGTGGTAGAAGATTTCTTCTTCAGCAAAACAGATGGAATACTGAAAAACTATACTATGTGGCTGTATTCAACATTTTATTTTTTCCATTATGTGCGTGTTAAGCTGACAAAGTTTGTACCTTGACAAAGCAACCATAGAGCATAGACTTGTTCATCATGGCCTTTCGAGGCTTCTTGTTAGAAATCATTCCATCTTCTTCTTCCTCCATTTTCTTCACCACCACTTCATTCTAGACCATAATAAAACAAATGCTTAATAATGTGCTGCACAGTGATGCAGTTTAGTCAAGGGACTTTAGGGGGATAAAATGGATGCTTTGCAGTCAGTGAGCCTTCTGGAGGTGAACACATGAGTTTTTGAGTTTCAGTACTGTAATACTTTAAGGGTGCTTTCACATATAAAGCATTTGGTCTCATTGAATCACATCATATCGGGCTCCAAGCAAACTCTAGCACGGTCCAAATGCAGTAGGCTCAACTTAGCTGCAGGAAGTTTACAGCACATGCTGTGTACTTTTAGTTGCAGCTTTATTTTTTTTGTATATGTCAGCTGCTAAACTGAGCCATGAGGCACAAACTGAGCCAAAGGACAGAACTGTAGCACTGTAGAAATGTGTACTGTAAATTAACATATGAACAAAAAGACAAACAGTGGATGCATGCACAAAATAGATAATTATATAATTATCTAACTATTTATTGAGCACCATGTGTTCTATATGCTCGGGTGATTATTGTGATTTTTCATCTCTGTATTTCTAACCAATGAACAAAAGAGTTTTACAAGTATTGTTTTCAGATGCAGTGTGAACCAACCCAAACAAAATAAGCAAATGGACCAATAAGTGCGAAAGTGCTGCACATGTGTGCGCTGCTTTCCTTCGGTTTTAGGACACCTACCTGGTCTGACTCCACAGCCAAACTGGCAGATGCCTTGTTAAACACATGATCCCACCAGTGAAATGTGAACTGCTCACCTTCTTTATGACCAACCTGAATGAGAAGCAAACACATGCCCTCAAAGATCTGAAACAACCAACTGCTACTTCTACCTTATACGTGGATTATAAAACAATACATTTTTACACATTAGATACAAGAATCACTATGTAGTCTTTACATGGTTAGGGAGACTTTACACATGCTACATGAACAGGTGACAGGAAGCACTTATTCTTACCCCTCCTCTGTCACATTTCACTTTAACTCTGATTGCTTCAGAGATGCCGTTCTCAGCCCTTCCTAGACCTTTACCTATTAAGGTGACATGACAACAACAATTAGTAAACCAGTATCCGTCAATCGAAGCTAGTACTCTGAGGCATCTCATCTCACCTTGCTCCCAGCCGTGACGGAGAAGCTGTTGCTCAGCAAATTTCAGTCCGCGGCTCTTTTCCTCTGCTGTTTGTGACATTGTTTTAGTTACCAAGAAAATAATCCAAAACTACTTACTTCTGCCGCGGTAGCCAGTTATCACTTACCGGTAATTACCGCTATAAATAAACTCAGTCTATGATTAGAAACACTGAACAAGCCAACCATCATGGCACTACTACACTGGTACACACAAATAATCAAATAAACCTCTATCGTCTAACATACCATGAACTGCACGTGTGTGCAGACATGACACCGGAAGAGTAGATACGGCTTTACAGCTGACGTCACGTCACAACAACCAATCATGACTACGGTCTAGAAACTAGAAACTACTAACCTACTTCTGCCATCTGCTGGTCATTTTGTAAAACTGCATGTTACCAGCAACTAACGTGATGAACTTCACTTAAAAAAAATAT
>JANDJT010000001.1:15275211-15298497 GCA_024331685.1 Stegophilus panzeri | reverse complement strand
GGGGGGGGGGGAGGGGGGGGGGGGGGGGGGGGGGGGGGGGGGGGGGGGGGGGGGGGGGGGGGGGCAGGGTTCTACTCCCATAGCGAGAGAAGCAGGAGAGAGACCTACAGTATAGAGGGAGATATGCAAAGGAAAGGGGCCACATATCCTGTTATTCTGTTTGCAGAGGACAGACCTGAGCATTGCATTGGATAACATAAGACTGTTCCCCAGAGCCAAACTCAACAAGGTTAACAGTCTAATTCTGGGAAAATCAGGCAGTAGATCTTACATTTTGGACGTTGGAACCGAACAATCCACAACATGTGACAAATATGAGACTACAAAGAGATTCCAACTTGAGCTGTTACCTGGAAATGGTACAAGCTAAACAGGGTCATTTGTCTGACTGTTGAACTGAGACTGTGTTTTTCCATTGCAGTAGGTGTTTGTAATGATGAGTGAGATCTGTGCACAGTGGGGGTTTTAACACTTCACTTCGACAGTAAGCAGTGCTCCTGTCAGTTTCCACTAAGGAAACATATGCATTATCATAGACTCTAAGACTGTTGTGTTGTCGCTGATTTGCTGCTGGTAAATTTTGCTGCTGGTAAATTTTGCATTCTTTCTAGTTTGTAAGTATAATGACAGCAATGACATGACAGAAATGACAAGAGATAAGTATAAAAAGCCTGACTTTTTTTTAAATGTAGAAAATTTCCACTGTTGTAGACGGCAAAGCATAGATGGTATATTTCAGGCTCGTGCTTTTGTCAGCTGTAAATCACCATGATAAATGTGTCTAATGAAGCCTCAGAGGTCAGAGAGTAAAGTCACAGGTATTTCCATAAATCCTGAGAGGAGATGCTTCTGCTGTTTCATCGCTCACGCCTTAAACCCACCACAAACACTTTCCCAGAAAAACACATCTCTCACACACGCACACACACACACACACAGACACACAGACACACACACACACACACTCACACACACATTAAAAAAATATTTGATATTTTTCCACTTGAAAAACACTTGATACACTCACTTATCATATTTACCTTCCATGTGTGTGTGTGTGTGTGTGTCCTTCTATATTTCCACTTTTTATCCTTTTCTCTATCTCACTTTGTCTTTGTAATTTTTTTTCCTTTCACTGCTCACAGGGGTGGCATCAGCACAAGCTCAGTGTTTTCCACTCTTTTTGTGGTTGTTTGGGGGATTATTTTGTGGCTTAGAGCTTCTCTTTATATGCAATGTTGTGCCACAAACACCCCTAAATCCCAGCTGCAGTCATAACATTTTAATTGGAATAGTTTATGTAAATAAATGTAATAACACAAAGCTGGTCTTGAGAACTGGCATCTTTCTAAAGAACTAATAAATGATCTTACTACACAAATTAAAATATGATATGAAAGCTTTTGGCCAATCAAAACAGAAGGATTTTGCCATACCACAGCCTTCTGAGTTACTAGAACATGCAACATGGAAAAGCAGGGTGTGGTACTCTACTATATGTCCCAGTGAGTCACAGACTCCACATTGTTGATGAGCGTATGGAAGGGGGGCATACATGCCAACGCCGCCCCAACACACACTCAAACAAAGCACACACACCCTCAACCCCCATCATGTATCATGATCCTGAACCATAGCCACAGAGAGCAGTGGTCTAGGATGTGAGTGTGTGTTCTATACCAGCACAAAGGCACAGATGTGTTGGATTATGGAATTTTACTCCAGTTTACTGTAACAGGGTTTTACTGGTGCCACTGGTTTACTGAGTCTCTGAGCCAGCGTTGTGGTTGCTCCATCATTAACCATCTCTCCTTCAGTCTCTCTGTGTCTCTGTCTGTGTGGCTCAGTCTGAGCCAAGTTTTCTTTTTACTGCACTGTTTTTGTTAGTTTCAGTACATTGAATGCTAATAATATGAGCTTATTGAAATCATTAAGCTGTTTTCATGCATTAGGGTGATTTCTATAGGCATAGTTCATCGTGGTGGTGCAGTGGGTATCCTTGGGCCAAGGTCCATGTTTCAATCATGACCTCGGGTTACGGTCTCTGTGGAGTTTCACATGTTGTCCTCGTGTCTGCATGAGTTTCCGGTTCTCTGTGTTCCTCTAAACTCCCACAAACATGCTGTTGGAGCTAAATTGACTCTAGGTGTGAATGAGTGTGTGAATGTATATGCATGGTCCCCTGCGATGCACTGGCATCCTATCCAGGGTCTATTCCCACCTTGTATCCAGTGTTCCTGGTATAGGCTCAGGATCCACCATGACCCTGGCAAGGATAAAGCACTTACTGAAGTTGAATGAATGAATGAATGAATGAATGAATGAATAAATGGGTATTATGTGAGTAAAGACTAGACATCTAGTTGATTAACATACAGGCCTTTGAAAATTGTTGATTAATTCCACAATAATGAAATGTTTAGTTCACTTAAATGGCACTCTTAAGTTTTTCCCATTTCAACAACAGCTCACAAGATGTTGTAATTGATCCAACCTTGGAACACTAAATGAAGTTAGAGTTGTAATATCATAGTTTATATGGAAATTTAGCACTCTTAGGAGAAATAAAGCAGAAAGGTTTCTTTTAATTGTATAGGGCTTGTAGCTACCTAAAGGGCTTCTAATCTGGACCTTTTCTGATAGAGAAACACACATTTGTGGGGTTTTACAAGAAGATTTAACTTTTGTTTTTCTGACAGTTTCAATTTAGCTGTTTATATATAGATTTTAAACAGAGGTGATTATGAAATTAAAACAGATCATGGTTTCCACTTCAGTTCACCCCATAAATCATGGCAGATTTATCTGTTTTGGTGTGTTTCTGGAGTAAACTGAAAGTGTTGTTTTGTTTAAACTTGAGAAGACATCTCCATTTTGGCCACATTTGTCATTTGTCGATGGAATCTAATGAGTTACTTGATTAGTATGGTGTTATTTAAGACTTTGCCTGCATCATTGCACCCCACATCACTGGTCGTTGGCCCAGTCATTTTTCTCCCACTGTTATTTTCCTTTGCTCCGCATCTCTTCGTTCCAAAAAGTGACTAATATTTTCTCCCTTAATTAACACTGAGCCTCAAACAGGAGGGAGAAAGGGAATGGAAATAATAAGTGCCATTTGCACTGTGTAGAATTTCATCATATACACATAATATAAAAGAGCAAAGTAGCCAAAAAGGAGTTTGTTATTTAAACATCATTTTGCATTACGGGAATGGGAATTGTGGGAAATCCAAAAGGACAGTTGTTTTTTTTTTCCTGTATGAGAGATTTGCACCAGGTTAGTTTCCAGAACCACCATAAGAGGTGTGACTGGACATTTGTGATAGGAGGTTAACCCCATACTGGTTTAACAGGCTAATTGAATACTTTTTTAAATTTCTGCCTTTTGTATTATTTCAAATGAAATTCAATTTTATTAAGTAAGTGGATGTATAATTAAATAAATAGAAGATATCATGTACAAACTCACTGTACACTCAACTCTTGATGAAGTCAGGTTAAGAATTTGTCTTAATCATAGCAGGTCTTGATTGCACCCATGTGAGCAGTCTCATTCATGCAAAATCTAACCTAACAAAATAGTGTAGAAAAGACATGCATGTGTTTGTATTGGGGCTTTAGTATAGAGTTAAGTAATGTCTGAAATCAGTATTAAAAATCATGGTCAACATTTTTTTCACAATCTGAATTTGTATAAAATTCGTTTAAATTCGTTTAAGAATAGTTTTAAATAAAGGTTTCTAAAAGTTCAGCTTTTAGGTAAACATCTGGATAGGCAGAAAGACGAGCTTGGTTCAAACCCAAGCCAAACCAATGATGACAAATCTCTGAGGTTAAAGGTAAAGATTTATGTGTCACTGTAGCAAGACAGTATCTTGGAAAATGGTAATGTTCTTAACATCTGTTAAGACAACTTTAAAGGCTGCTCTTTAAAAGACTGTACACACATTGAAGCTGTGGTTATTTAACAACAAATAATATCTACAGTATACACCAAGATATCAGACAGTCAAGATCAAGTAACTACATTTTCTCTTTGCTCTTTTACTCAGATATTGTCAGCTGTGTAATTTTGATGTTTGAGTAGTATTTTTTGGAGGTATCACAGCCACATCTTATTTTACTCCAAGTCATTTTATATGATTTCAATTGTTCTCTTCACCATGAAACTTGTAAAAAGTGTAAAGAGCAGCTGACATTTCCATATGGTGTTAATAAAATAAAATAAAAATATGGGTGCAAGCTTAGTAAAGCTATAACTCAAACATGTGTTTGTGTCATTGGGCTTGATTAGATTCTTGTTTGTTAGAGTTTGCTTGCTCTTTAATGTTTTCCCCTGAATTTCCATTGCCTAAAAAATTACAGGCTGAATTTTCACAACCACATGAACGTAA
The DNA here is from genome assembly GCA_024331685.1 of Stegophilus panzeri. Taxonomy (NCBI): domain Eukaryota; kingdom Metazoa; phylum Chordata; class Actinopteri; order Siluriformes; family Trichomycteridae; genus Stegophilus; species Stegophilus panzeri. Next base: position 15,294,100 of record JANDJT010000001.1, on the reverse strand, counting down.
GGTACTGAAATATACATAATGCCGATTTTTAAGCTGAATTTGCAGCTTAGATCTTAGTTAGCCTATATTTATAAATATCTATGATCCAAAGTGAATTATGTAGCATGTTGTTTTTCTCTGTAAAAGTATGAATGTGGGTTTATGTTCTGAATCTGATTTAACTCCATACCTTTGAGACTTTATCCCAAACATGAGGTGAGTGAATAATAAAGAAGCAAGCGTGTGCGCTACATCTGGTTTCATTTGTCCCTTGTTTTTGTGAGGTCCTCATGTGGCTCTGAAAGTAGCAGTGTGAAGCGCTTTAAGTGATTGAACATCTTTGGTTTGGATGGTCAGAGCACAAGTGCGTGGACCCCTCACTCAGCTTGAGAAACATCCATGTCTCTGAGCGCTGCTCAATTGCTGAACGTGTTCGCCTAAAAATAGGCCAACGTATGGGACTCATTTTCCATGTGGGACACGTTTTAGAGTCTGAAAATCAAACAAAGCATTGATGAAAGACCTGGGAAAACCAAAAGCTGATCCTTTCTCTCTCCCTGTTTTTCTCTTTCACTCTCTTCCTCTTCTTTTTCTACTTCTGTCTCTCTCTCTTTCTCTCCTTGTATTTGTGTATAGCTTAATGTCTCTTTTTCATTTTACCAGACCACATAAAAGCAGGAGAGGGCAGGGAGGAATGGTCTGCTTTATCCATTAGAACCAACTCATAGCTGATTAGTGTCTCTGTGTGTGCTGAAACATCCCAGATACCTTTGGGTCTCATTGTGTTTCACTGACATTTTCAGCAAGCCACGTCACTAAGTTCTCACCAGGATGTTATCTGTGTTGTGTAGTAGAGTAGCTACATCATTAAGCTAGATTGCAGAAGTTTTCAGTTTTGATATTCTAACCTCTCCCTGATATGCTCTAAAATATAAACACTGTTATTGTAGAACTAAATGCATATAACCAGATATGTTTTGTGCAGATTTATGTAATGTGGGTATGACTCTGGCACATTTTCATGTTACATGGACTTCTAATCATTAAGTGTGCTCTCTGTTTTCCACTATTTGAGAACCCTTTGTGGTCAGAAACACTTTTAATGAAGCAAAATGTAGAAAAAAAACATGGAGTATTTACTCCACAGCAGTGCAGTGACTAGTAAACCCCGCAGTTCTCATTAATGAAAACCTTGTGACTTTTCTTATAAAAGTCTGTGTTTGTGACTTTTTTATTTATTTCATTCCAGATTTATTCTAATTTGGGGACTGGGATAGAAATGATAAATGAGAAAGAAGGACGTTTTCTTTCTTTTAAAAGCTCAAAACTTTCAACATTTGTACCCGAATGCTTTCTTTTGAAGCGGTCATAAACCTCTAACCATCAGTAATTGCATGCTTATCACAGTGATACAACATAATTCATTTACTTTAGACAGATTCAGGAATCCACTTATAGGAATATGGGAATACTTTTAGGAATGCTTTTCCTACTTAAAAGTAAAAGAGTTCTTTTACTTTGGACAAACAAAATTTATTCGTTCAACCTGGTATTAAAATAATGAAATAGTGGATTTTTATTGATAAAGAAACTGGATTTTCCGAACTATAGCATACTATTTTCTTGGGTATTTTCATACTTTATATTTATCCATTGTTATAATGAAAACAACAGATCCACTTTCCATACTCAAGAGTGTGTGTGTGTGAGTGTGGATGTGTGTGTGTGTGTGAGTGTGTGTCCGTCCTGTGAGTGGTTTAAAAAGCAAAGGTGTCTCAGAAATTCTCTGGGAGTCTTTTCTGTCCCCTACTTCATTCAGTCCCCATGGTCGTCACTGCTTAGATTAAAACCAGATGGTGAAACTCTCTCTCTCTCTTTCTGTCTGTGTGTGTATATGTGTGGGGTTGGGGGGTGGTATCTACATGAATATTATCAAAATAAAAATACATACTGTTCCTCAGGGGTATAAGTGTTTTGCAGCAGTTCCACCTGTTAATATTAGATCAACATTATAATTACATAATTTCCAACCACTTTTTACTACCATGTTTTAGTATCAGGTTTAATAACACAGTTGAAACTGAAAACGTATAAATCTACTTTGTGGAAAGTGGATTTGAAAGCCTTATGCAAATATTAGTATATAAATATCTATCTTAATCAAGTAAAAAAAAAAACATGTTAAAAAATAAACAATGTTTAAAAAACAAGGGTTCGATTATGGCCAGATCTGGCATATTGTCATGTCAGGAATGTTTTATTATATGCTGTAATAAACTGTATGTCCAATACATGTACAATAATGTAAACACAATCAAAAGTTGTTTAAATATCTTGCTGAAATTCATAGCTTTTATAATATTGATTCCAGTAATTATCTATCAAAAGTGAATATATCAGAAGTCACATTAGAAGGCACACAGAACTGCCCTACCATCCAGAAACAGGTGGCTCATTACTCCTTATTTGGTTCCTTAGAAAAGAACTCATACCAAATGTTGATAGAGAATGAATAAAGTAAAAGCGAGACATGAATAAAATAAAGGAAAATTCTGCACCAATTAATGTGGATCTAAATAGTAGCAATGGTGGAGCACATCTCACAGACCTGAAGAGCGATGTAGGGTTAGCTGTTAATGTTTACATTCCCTCTCTTGTTCAGAATGGTCTGAGTATTGGTTATGTCTTTCCTGTAACACTGTGCTGTTTTTTCCTGCAGCAGTATGAAGTCACTGTGGCTCTGTGTGGTCCTATTTCTTTTGGGCTCTGTATGTAATCTGACAGAGTGCTTGGACCCCAGGGATCCCAATGTGTGCAGTCTATGGGAAAGGTAAGTATCAAACACAAGGCTAAAATTAACCAAACCTCATGAACACATTCTGTACGTCCTAAGCACAACACAATGCTTCTGACTGAAACATTAATCAAAATAAATGAACGTGGTTTTGTTTGTAATACCAGTTCTGTATCCAGCTAGTTTTAATTCCATGTATAAAGAGTAGAATATAGTCAGATTGAGTGACTCTCTTTTTCTATGTTCTATAGTTTTACCACCTCTGTGAAAGAGTCGTATGCTCAGCCATTCGATCAGGTTTATGAGGAGTCCTGCTCTGAACCCTGGAGCGCCAACAAATGTGTTCGACACCGGTGAGAGAAACACACACTCGATGGCCTGTACTTAAATGATAGACAAGTTATTCCAAAGTCTAAGATATAGACTGGATACACTTGGATGACTAGATTAGTGAAAACAACTACAATACAGATTCATTGTGCTATGCTTCAATAATGGCAGGTTTTTAGTCTGCATTTCAAAATGGTGCTCTCATGTCCTTCTGTAACTTCATCAGAATAGTAATGCCCAGTCTTTTTTTGCATGACATCTAAACTGGCAAAAGAAAATAATCTTTTCACTGGATTAGATTTACAATAAGTTTCTGTAACTGCTCTGTCATGATGGAGGAACATGGTAAACATTAAAGAAAGTTTTGCTATGAGTTTTGATCATTCTTTTTCTACATGGATAACATGTGGTGTGCAGCTTAGAGCACATAAGTGTCCTTGGGTGAATGGAGAGTGTGTAATTTAAACTTTCTCTCCCCCTACTCTCTTTTACCCTCTTCCTTGCCTTCTCTCTCTCTCTCTCTCTCTCTCTCTCTCTCTCTCTCTCTCTCTAGGATAACATATAAAACAGCTTATCGCCAGTCAGTGAAAATGGACTATCGTAGGCGGTATCAGTGTTGCCCAGGATTCTATGAAAGCAGAAACAAATGTGTTCGTAAGTAACAAATCAGGCTTTGGTGCTTTCTGTACCAGCATTGGAATCCCATAATTTAACAATTACTTGGTTTAGATAGAACGTTAATGTATTATTTCTCTCTGTATGCTTTTTCTAACCTGTGTGTGTGTGTGTGTGTGTGTGTGTGTGCTAGCACGCTGCACCAAGGAATGTGTCCATGGAAGGTGTGTCGCCCCGGACCGCTGTCAATGTGAAGGTGGCTGGAGAGGAGACGACTGTTCCAGTGGTGAGTTAAACACACACACACACACACACACACACACACACACATGTACACACAGAAAATTTGTGTTTCGCCAGGGAGTGCTCTGATGCTGTTTCTTGGTTGACTTACTCTCTTCTAGTCTGGTGTTTAAAACGCTTGTGCATTCACATTCACTTTATATTATAATACTAATAACTGACCAAAGCCCCATTTCTGAGCAGGTTTTAAGAGTTTAAAGCCAGCTGGAATTGATAGTTATTCATTTGTAGGTCATGCAGATCTTACACAACACATTCCCCAACTTTTCTGGATCAGCTGCATAGAAGCAGCGTGCAGTCTTCTCTCTACCGAGGGACTGCAGTCTTAATGGTGCAGGGCAGTGCCTTGTGAAGGGAATACAGACAGCTGAAATGGAAACTCTGGCCCCTTGTACTCGGTATAGAAGTTAAAATAGGATTGGCTGGTCAGAGAGGTCCCACTCTCCAATTGGCTGCTTTGTAGAGCCCGCTTATTAGAGAATAGGATATGGCACTTCCTGAATGCTTGAGTGCTGAGAGAATTGTGGGAAAGAGGAGAAGTTATAATTTTAAACACAGCTTTCTTTCCCAATCGTAACTAATGGAACACAGTTCCAAAGTTGCAGATTCAAGCTATTACCTAGTGCTTTGGCAGCTCTTATTCAAACAAAACCCAAGTCCAAAAACGTGATGATAATGCAAAGAAACCACAATTTAAAATGCCACATAGCAACAATCCCAACATGAAAGTCAAACCAGCCTTGAATTCAATCAAAATGTACTGTAACTGAAAAAAGATAGTGACACATACATAGAACATGACGGGAAAATGCTCGTTCCTATTTGTTGCCTTAAAGTGTTTCTAATATTTGCTGTAACTAACTCATAATCATAACAACTTGACTAAATAATCCTCTTAAATGATGCCCTGTGGGTTTGGTAATGGGAATGTAGTTTACAGATCAGACCCTCACCATGATCTTCTTCCACTGGGGGAAGTAAGAAATTTTCCCACATCAAAAAAAAATCACATTCCACATACAATGAAATTCTGCCAGTTTATTTGGAAGTACTTGTTGCATTTCTGTGAAAAGCCAAGGGTCAGATCAGATGCTCCTACTCAAGCACAGTTATCAGTATATAAATATCACTGACATAGTGGAATTGAGGACAAGAGGATAAAGGTGTCAAACAGGAGATTTATTTTTTAAGAAACACTTTTTTTTTCCCACATGCCCTTGTATCAATAAGTCCTGTATATTTTAGAGGACACTTTTAGCCAGGAAAATAATAAACATTAACATGAAGTACTTGGATATAGTTAGCTGGAGCAGTTCACAAACAAAACAAGTTAGTTTTGTGAGTCATTTGACAAGGCAGTGTTCCATGAAGGCTTTGACCTAATAAAATTTATGTTAGTTGCATTTTTTTCTGCTCATCAGTATCTGCCTTTGCAAACAAACTCAACCGGGGTCATTCAAAGTTTCATACAGAGAGCCAAGCTGCTGAGCTCAAGTTTCTACAGTTTGACATCTTATCATGGAGCAGTTCTGTTAGCTGTTCACTATCAAAGTTAGCTGTGGGTTCAAATCTCCTCTTTGGATAAATATTTCCTCCCACCTGCTAAGCTGCAAGTAGATGTCAAGCAGCAAAGCATATACTTGTATGGTTGTACAGTTAAATATGCATTTTGTTTCATACATGTTGTACCATGTTCTCTGTACATAGTTAGGGCACCCTTGGCCATATTACATATTTTGTTGATTTTTTGATTAGCAAACTTTTTACAATTATTTTTTTTGCAAATATTAATGCACAGTTAATTTATATTTGATGAATGTAATAGTAACACCCCCTTTGGCAGATATCACAGCTTGCAAAAACATTTTGGTAGCCAGCTAGGATTCTTTCTATTATTGTTTTAGGTATTTTCAACCACTATTCCTTCCAGTTGTAAAGTCTCAGAACTTAATTGATTAATGCCTACAAGGCTATGAAAAAAGGTATCAAAGTGCTTCCAACATTATTTTTTGCAGATTTTTCCCCCAACTAATTTAATACAGCAGTCAATTTAAAAATCAATAGAATATTTATAGTAATAGTATGTCATATTATGGAAATATGAATTCAAGTCAATTCAATTTTATTTGCATAACACTTTTAACAATGGACATTGTCACAAAGTAGTTGTACAGAAATAAATTCTGGATATAAATTTTACGTTTATATGTTTACCCCTAAAGAGCAAGCCAGACACAACAGTGGCAAGGAAAAACTTGAGACAATAAGAGGAAGAAACCTTGAGTAACCTTTAACCTTTAACATATAATTTTAACATGTAGTCTCTTTTGTTGAACTTATCAACTGAAATATAAATATAGCATAAATATATAATTCACTTGCAACAAAAATATAATGGATTTAGGCAAGTATACTGCTTGAAATAAATGTATAGTGTGACATAAAATGTGGAAGATAAAAGATAAACAACATCATATTACAAGCTTATAAAGGGTTACAAAAGCAATACCAGTTTTGTGAGACAGAGTGATAGAGATTTTGTGTTTTTGTGTTCTTGTTTTGAGAACCACACATATTAAGGATGTATTTTAGTAAGTAAATGTATGTACTGTATGTATGTGAGGGTGCCCGTATGTAGTGTCATTGATGGAGGTATAAGAAAGTGTGTGCGCGTGTGTGTGTGTGTGTGTGTGTGTGTGTGTGTGTGTGTGTGTGTGTGTGCGTGCATGTGTGATGGATACTCCTCTCATGACCTTTCATGTCTGAAGTCAACCTGATTGAAATCTAAGCCCTGTGTGAACTCCGCTTTATCTTCAGTCTAAGCATCATCTGTGTTCCACTGTAAAATTTCTCATCTAAACCTCATTCATCTTCTTATCTCTGTGTAAATCAACTTGGCAGTCTTGACTCAAAGATGTAACATGATATCTTTAAAATGTAGCACAGAGATAATCAAGGGGCCATCTTTAGTGTGGAGGTAATTGTTTTACCAGCAGGTGTGAACTCTGCCAAGAGCTTCCAGAAAATGTCTTAATTGTGACAGGATCCCAGTGCATACTCAATAAGGAGCACAGTTCTTCTCTCCAGGAGTGCTACATCATGGCCACACACATACTGTATCATGCCCATATATTCCTGCCATTTACTCTCTCCTAATTGACAGCCGTCCTGAAGTATATGTCACCGATTGTGTGAGCATGAACTAATAAAGGAAATGTAGGGAATTTGGGGTATTGTGCTAAATTAACATACTTACTATATTTTGTAGCATGCAATGCTCTGCACTGGGGCCCAGGCTGCAGCAAACAGTGCCAGTGTCAGAATAAAGGCCAGTGTGATGTCCTGACTGGATCCTGTCTCTGCCCTCCAGGCTACACCGGCTCACACTGCCAGGTAGGGTGTATAAAGACACTCAGGGTATATAGGGTCACCCAACATTATTTTAGAGGAGGCATTAATAGCAGTAGTAGTAGTAGTAGTAGTAGTAGTAGTAGTTCACTATTAGGTCTTATTACTAGCACAATATTTTACAACTCATCTTTTGTTAAAGATTTCATTACCATTTCAGATTTCTGTACTATTTTTAAATAATATTTGTAAATGGCCATAGAGGTCCTGTAGATAAATTCTCTTTTTTTTCTTTCTTTCTTTTCTTTTCTTTTTTTTTTTTTTTTTTAAAAAAAAAAGGAGCATGCATTTATTCTCATTTGCGTAAGTATAATAGCTTGTTATGGTAATATCTTCTATATTGTACATGTCTGCTGACAGGACCCCTGTCCAAAGGAATACTTTGGGCCTGGCTGTGCCCAGCAATGCCAGTGTGGAACAGGTGGCTCATGCAATAAAGAAACAGGAGAGTGTGTGTGTAGAGAAGGATTTACTGGGACACTGTAAGTAATTCTTTCACTGTATTTACTGTTCATTTCGACTGAGAATATCAACAAATGTATATGTACTGTATGTGTGTGTGATCTTTGGTGTGTCCATTTTTTCCTTGAGTTTGTAGTTTGTTAGGAGTCTGTACAGTACAGTGAAATCTCTGTACTCCATAGATGTGATACTCCCTGTGTGAGGACAGGCCGGTGTGCACCTCGCTGCTCGTGCCAGAACGGAGGCATCTGCCAGGGGAAAGGAGTGTGTCTGTGCCCACCTGGATGGACAGTGAGTTCTGTTCTCTCTGAAACTATTGGACAGACTCTTGCCTTGATGGATTAAACTGTACTGAAATTGTTTGAGATATTTAATATCTCTCTCTCTCTCTCTCTCTCTCTCTCTCTCTCTCTCTCTCAGGGGCCAGTATGTACAGAACGATGTCCTAAGGAAAGATTTGGCATAAATTGTTCTAAGGATTGCTTGTGCCATAATGGTGGTCACTGTGACCCAGAGAAAGGTCACTGTCAGTGTGCTCCTGGCTTCACTGGTGAGAGGTGGGTTTGTTGTAAAACACATCATGTTACAACAAGCAAAGCCTCCGATATTTTATTCAAAAGTTTTATTTGAAACTTCATGTTGCATAGCTTTGGAAGTGATGCCATGTCACTTGTTTAGATAGAACTTTAATCTATGTCCAAATACAGGTTACTTTAACACAGGTTGTAATACTGTTTCTGGGAGTATGGGTATGACAGATCTAATTTTGTAGGTATATGTATGTATGCATCTGTCCATTCTCACATGTTCTCACTCCACAGGTGTAACGAAGAGTGTGCAGTGGGGAGCTATGGGCAGGACTGTAAGGGTGTGTGTGACTGCACTAATGGTGCACGCTGCTATCACATCGATGGCGGCTGCTTGTGTGAGCCAGGCTTCAGGGGACCCCAGTGCTCTCAGAGGATGTGCACTGATGGAACCTTTGGCATACACTGTGAACAGAACTGCCTGTGTGACCGCCAACACACTCTCAGGTGAAGATTAGTGTAGTTTACCATATTTTATCAGTCCCTCCAGGATTTCGTGATAAAGCAAAATCAAGCAAACTCCGCAATATTCGGAGGAGCTTGCAATTTTTCTAAATTAATTCAGATTTTCCACAGATTTGGGCCAAGATGCTTCATGTGATGTTATCACAACATGCATTCAGCCAAAGCCGTCTTTGATTCACGATTGGCGAACATGAGTACAGCTATAAGGTCTCATTTACCAACAAACAGCACTGTGAAGGCAATTTCGCCAATTCAAGTAGTTTTCAGAAAAAAGAGGCAGCAAAATCAAGCATTCCATGAAATCCTGTATGGACTGTTTTCTGCATCATAATCCTTTATATGCACTACTTGCACTACTATGCACTACTAAGAATACTGGCAGAATATATTCATTTTGGAAGAAATCTTTCTTTAGTGTCACATATTACTAGTATCGTTTAATGTATTGATTTGTGAGATTTAAAAAAATTATCACTGTATTCATATGTGAAATTTATTATGCTGGTTTAAGGTAAGTTTACACGAAGATTGTAAATCTGTTTTCTGTGGATAAAAGTTGTCTAAAACTTATCCAAGGAGGTCTATGGTCCTGGACCATAACACCTCCCTACTAGGAATAAAAAAGAATAAGAATTGTTTAATACATGTTTAATAATGATTGTTACAAGCATAGAAATTTTAATACACATGTATATTTACATGTATTGCAGTTGTCACCCATTGAAGGGAGAGTGCACATGCCAGCCTGGATGGGCAGGGCTCTTCTGTAACGAGACCTGTGCTCACGGATACTATGGGAATGGTTGCCTGGAGCCCTGCCTGTGTGTGAACGGTGGGGTGTGTGATACTGTCAGCGGTTTGTGTCAGTGTGCTCCAGGATACACAGTGAGTGCATTTAACATTAATCAGTGATACATTATTTAAAAACTGGCATAAAGGCATTTTTGCTATAAGAAAAATGATCACCTGAAATTGAAATCAGAATTGCAACCAAAGTGCTTCTGAGGCTGTCGGGGATTATACATAGCTTTACAGATAAGGTAATGATATTTTCTGTCCTGTGGTCCCTGAACTGTGTGTAGGGACGCCACTGTGACAGGCACTGTGAGAGTGGCTTCTATGGAAAAGATTGCTCCTTTGAGTGTACCTGCAAAAATGCTATTTCCTGCTCTCCTGTAGATGGAACATGCTTCTGTAAAGAGGGTAAGCTGATCTACTGCTGTCAGCGACCAAACGTAGCTTACAAAGTCACAGTTGATACAGTTGACTGACTGTGATTTCATCTCACTGAAGCCATTTGGTCATCGCCTGTTAACATGGGTATGTGCATGTGTGTTTGTATACAGGGTGGAGGGGTCCAGACTGTTCCATTCCATGTTCAGAGGGGACGTGGGGTCCAGGCTGCAATGCCACATGCCAGTGTGCTAACAACGCTCAGTGCCACCCAGCCGACGGTTCCTGCACATGCACGGCTGGATGGAGAGGAGATCTGTGTGACCAGCCCTGCCCTGTGAGTCTGCCTCCAAATACATACATTAAAAATCATCAGCAATCAGATACCATCAGAGATATACTGAGCCAGGATGTGCTGGTAAGAAAAACCACAACAGAGCCATTCAGCCACCCACACCTGCTAAAATGCTCACACTCACACTCTTTTTTTTTTTTTTTCTTTGATGGTAATGCTACGCTGTTTTAGAAGTCATTGCCTTTGACTTTGCCTTTGATAGCTGTCAAAGTTAAATTGTATTCCTACCTCATGCCTGGCAATCATTCCATTTAAAGCAAGATAATTCATACATGGCTGGGAGTTCAAGAGACCATGCTCCCTGGGTGGGATTAATGGCATTACTCTCTCACCTGTCAATCAGAGCTACACTAGCTAATTTGCGTCTGTCAGCTCATGGCATGTACAGCAGATAGCACTTTCCTTTGAATGTTTTCAGCTGCCCTGTGATGTAGAACGAGCAACAGTTTAAAAAAAAAAAAAAAAAAAAAAAAGGATGTGGTGGCTGATTTCACGTGTCTCAGAGGAAGCATGTTAGCATTCAACAAAGTGGGGTACTAAATGAAAACAATCAAACAAACAAAAAAAATCAAGCTAATGATTAGATTAAGGCTGTACATTCTTTCTGCTCACAGTTGACTGCTTTGCATCATTTGCTTCTGACTGAGAAGAATATTTTCCATTTCTGCTTGTTCTCGTTAAACAGGTGGGAAACTTTGGCCCAGGCTGCCAGCATAAATGTGACTGCCTCCATGATGAAGGTTGCCATAGTGTTACAGGACAGTGCCAGTGTCTGCCAGGCTGGACGGGTACAACTTAATTAGCATCTTTTCTGTCGGTTGCGCTTCACTGTAGTCACTGATATTAAGGTAAATAGTTGTATACTAGACCAGCGTAATTTAATTAAACCGTGTGTGTGTGTGTGTAGGTCTGCGCTGCACAGAGCAATGTCCACAAGGTCGATGGGGCCGTCAGTGTAATCAGAGCTGCTCGTGCCTCAACAGCGCCTCCTGTCTGCCACACAATGGGGTCTGCATGTGTAAGCCTGGCTACTGGGGATCTCAGTGTCAGCATGGTGAGTGCAGATCCTCTCAGTCACTGTGCCTCAGCTCACTCTCAGATTTAAGTGTGGTTTAAAGTAGCTGCCCATTGTAGATCTTAAGTATATCTTCATAACTGGCCTTAACGTTGTACCTGCTTTCAACATGTTATTGCTTAATATATAAAAATTACAGAATTGTCAGACAGAACCAAAGAGTCAAAGGTCATGTACAGTAGTGTGATCTGATTTAATAGGCTGTAGGTGCTTCTACATTTCTGAATAAATATGGCCTGAAACATCAACAGATTTTCACACAAGTCCTAAAAGTGAAAGATAAAGAGAACCCAATTAAACATGACACAAAATTATTATACTTGGTCATTTATTTATAGAGGAAAATTATCCAATATTACATATCTTTATAGAATAGCAGCTTTTTATAGGTTAGTTGTGTACAGATCCTGTTGTTCTGTCTCTCAGTGTGTACTCAGGGTGTCTATGGGGAGAAGTGCAGTCAAACTTGTCCTGCCTGTGTCCACTCCACCTCATGCCATCACATCACAGGCCAGTGTGTGTGTCTACCAGGCTATACAGGACTCCTGTGTGAGCAAGGTAGGAATCTTAATATACGTAAATGCAGACCCATACACGTACATACACACTGATATGGAGTTTGGAAGATATTAGCTTGATTTCTGTGCAGAGTCAAGGCATTAAACAATCCTCCTTAATAGAAGGTTTTTGGTAAGCAGTGAAGAGTAACATACTGTTAGGGTCCTTTGTTATCTTTACTGACTAGTAAACGTTTGTTTATTTAAAAGATTACAGTCTGTTTCAAATAACTTATTTAGGACAAACCATACACAAAAGTATGTTGTTTATGGTCATATTAACTGAAAGATATCTGTGATTTCTAGTGTGTCCAGTTGGTCACTTTGGTAAGCAGTGCAGTGGTGTGTGTAGGTGTGCCAACAATGCCACATGTCATCATCAGGATGGATCATGTCACTGTCTCCCGGGTTGGACTGGATCGGACTGCTCTGTGTGTAAGTCAAAGTCGTGATCAGAATAATTTTGGTTTGCCTTTGCTAAGAGTCATTCTAATGTCAGTTAATAATATGTACTTCTGACAAACCTCACTCGCATTAACAGCAGTAATGGAGACACACTTACCAATTTAAAAAATACATCAGAAAATGAATACATTTTCAGAAAGGTTTGTTATTCAATGCATTTAACATATTAATATGAAAGTTATATTATGCTACATAAAATAATGTAACTAAACTAAGTTTGAGCTTGGATAGTTAGAATAAATAAATAAACTGTGTGTATATGTATTGTATTTATTTATTTAGTGAAAGAATAAATAGATAGACAGGCTCTGGTCAGGTGTACCATGCTAACTGAAGGTAAGAATGAGCATTTATAATCAAGCAGTTTCATTGGTTCTCAGCGCAACAGGTTTGAAGTAAGATGAGTGACTTTTTCGAGCCAGTACATTTGCCTATGGTTGCTGTGGTTATGTTGATGAACTGTTGAGTATTATTTTGGATATTCTTTATTTATTCATTAGTTCCTGTTGCTGTCTGTAATGTACAATACCTCTGTTGCAGTGTGTAAAGCAGGGACATTTGGGACTAACTGTAATCAGATGTGTTCGTGCTCCCCTAACCATTCATGTGACCCTCACACTGGTGCGTGTCTGTGTGAAACTGGATCCGGAGGGGACTGTGCACAAGGTATTCTTTCATTTTATAAGATTTTAAAGCACAAACTTATAGCAGATAGCAATATTTGAGCTGTATTAACACACTGCATGTGTGTTGCATGTTCTTTATTCTGTCTTCCATATTTGCACCTAACCCAGCACCTAATGAAGAAATATTATAACATAATGCCTATGAAGATTTTATATTAGTTATAATATAAGTTATATTGTACTATTGTCATGGCACATTGTTAGTAATTGTCTTTTCTGGTTTCCTACAGAGCGAGTGGTGAGCATGATGGTGCCTGTGTCTCCGGTGGAGAAAGACTCTTGGGGGGCGATTGTGGGCATTGTGGTCCTGCTGATCCTGGTGCTGCTGCTGCTAACACTACTGCTGCTCTATTACCGACGCAGACAGAAGGACAAACAGAGCAACACACCCACGGTGTCTTTCTCCTCCACCCGCAATGTCACCTCTGAGTACGCTGTGCCAGGTAGGAGTCACTACGGCTAATCACTTTTCTTCATTTGAAACATCCTGAGCATAATTCACTTTGAACATGAAACACTTCAAATAACAAAGTATATTCTTATTACACTTTCTTTGCATTAGATGTTCCACACAGCTACCATCACTACTATTCAAACCCTAGCTACCACACCCTGTCCCAGAACAGACTTCCTTTACCCCAAATCCCTAATAACCAGGACCGGCTTATCAAGGTAGTCCGCTATGAAATGAATGGGAAGGCGTGTTTTTAATGAATGCTAATAGTCAGTGTGAATACAGACATAAGTGTAGCTTAATACTTACTTCATTTACTTAAAGAGCCCCCCTTCGCTCTGCTATTTTGTTGATTCAGAACACCAATAAGCAGCTGTTCTATAGTCTGAAGAATATGGAGCGGGAGAGAAGAGGCTTATTTGGAATGGAAACTAATGCTACTTTACCTGCTGACTGGAAACTCCAGGAACCCCCTAAAGACCAAGGCATGCCTGCTTACTATGTCATTTACTGTATAGTTATTTCGACTTCACAATGTGTGTGTAGGCCTGGGCAAACCCTTCACATGATGGAATTATGACATTTTCTTAAAACATTCCTGTACTGAAATGTTTTGTATGTAATTCAATCAGAAGTAAAGTTATAGCATGTATGTAAAGTCTGTTTACCCTCAAAAGTGAAAATGGGGAGAATTGAGTTTAAATATTCCATTCTGACTGTGGCACCGGAGCATCACAGACATTTTGACAGCTGATATCTGATTATTAGACTTATGTTAAGGCATGTAGCTATCTAACATCTTGATCAAATTGTGTGGAAATCACTGTAAAACAATTAAATACCAAGGATATAAACATCTTTAGGCAAACGTGTTTGTTACACTGGCTTCTTACACCGCATGGTCTTTGCAGGAGGATAGCCTAGGCCTAAGATTTAAAGGTATTTCACATCATTTTGGTGAAATAAATGTATTCCTTAAAAAACCTGAGGTGTCAAAGTCTGTTACAAGAAGAAAAACCCTATTTTGACCAACACTAGATTTTGGCTGTTATTATACAATCCTCAATGGATTTATCAATAAAACCTTTTTAGTCTCCTCCTAATGTATAATTTTGTGTTTGGAATTTATTTAAATTTCTAATTTATGCTTTGCAGGAGCATTTGGAATTGACCGCAGTTATAGCTACAGTGCCAGTTTTGGGAAATACTATAACAAACGTAAGTGCCGTCTACAGTATCACTGTGTACAGTATGTATGTTCCTGTGGTATGCACAGGTTCCAATATATTTATTTTTGTCTCTATCACTTCCCTAATCTGCTCTCAGAATTGAAGGACTCCTGCATTGCTGTGAGCAGCAGTTCTCTAAACAGTGAAAATCCATATGCCACCATTAAAGACCTGCCTGGTCTTCCTCCATGCCCTCCTGAGTGCAGCTACATGGAAATGAAACCTGCTGTGCCTCCTGAGAGATCCTACACAGAGCTCCGACATCCAGTCCTTCCTTCCACTAGTTTCTCCTGTAGCGGTAACTTTCACTGAACCTTATTTATATTAGCACATTTCATCCTGAAGGAAGGAAGCCAAGAGGAGTTCATGTCAGAGCACCTGATTGTGCATGAACCAAAAATTCCTACAACGCTATCATCCAAAGATATGAATTATAACCTCTTATCAGTAACACTGGGCTTGGAAGCCGTATTAATCTGGAAAGTTCACTAGCAGTGGATTTAAGAGGAAACAATCTGTCACTTGATTGGCCTATTTTTCAGAAACCATTTAGGCCAGTAAATGTACATTAATTCTCCCTGCTGCTTTGTATCTATGGGAGCGTGTTTTACCCCTAATCTGAAGTCTTCTCTCTGAGATTAAATGGGGTTTGAGGAGCTGGAAATGTACAAGGAGCTGGAGAGGTCATATGAGTACAAAGAGGGGGCAAAACTTAACAATAGCAGGGGTGTGCTAAAAACAGTGTGACAACATCTGCCTAACTATTTTCATTTTTTGCTGAGTTAGCTGTCTAGTGCTTACTTTAGCTAAAAAAAAAAAAACTGGGTGAGCAATCCTATGAATACAATACAATAATAGTAGACTTGGACCTTTCAAATGTCATGTTTCATAGCACATGTTTAAACTAATTTTGCCCATTAGTTTTGTGTACCAAAGACGATTAACTTTTTTACAGTAGTTATTTGTGCAGTCAGAGACTTTTTTGGCTTTTCAGTAAGCTAAAATGTTTTATGAGGTAGAAGCAAGAAATGTTCTTATTTGGTTTGGACTATGAAATGATCCATGTCCCATTTTTTCCAGAACAATGTCCTCTTGGAAACATTCTGGAACAGGATCCTCAGAACCATTATGACCTGCCAGTCAATAGTCACATCCCGGGACATTACGACCTGCCACCAGTCCGAAGGCCTCCCTCGCCATCACCACGCAGACAGGCCAACTAATCACAGCCTCAACACACTTGAATGGGTTAAAACACAATGGCTGCCATGTTCCTAAAGCACAACCACTGCCAGTTTCACCTCTGTATTTTCCATACAAAGTAGCGAGGGGAAAAAACTGCTCCTGCATGGACAGGGGATTAATAGAGGAATACACTTGCCCAACTGTATGTCAACTGTAAGATCAGCATTTGGGTAAAGTGAACTGGTTTCTATAACTTCCTGCAGCAGCACAACACTGCCATCTGATGGACATTGAATTCATTTTTCAACACATGTAAATCTTGTAAAAGGTTATAAAGGTTGTAAATGCTTTTCATTTTAATACTGAGTTATGGTTTCATGTTACTTGGCCCTGCTGGAAAAAGAACAATGGCAACCATCACAGAAATGCTAATGGTTTCCACTACAAATACCATTACAAACCATCAGCTGTTAACCATTAAAACCATTACCATTATTGGTCTTTAAATGGTATCCACTAGATATAGCGTGCCACCAATAGAAAGTAACAAATTACCAGTACAGACCCACCGTGACCATTATAGTTTCCATTAAAACCAATACAATTCCCATAATAACCATTACAAATTCTATGAGGGTTTCTATTGTTTGTTTGTTTATCAGCAGGGTGGGAATTCTCAAATAAAATATACCTATCATGAGGTAAATATTAAATTCTCATCACAGTTACATAAAATGTGTCTTTGAAAGCTTATACATTATGGACCACATTTACATTTGTAGAATCTCAACTTTCAATGTCAGCTGAATGTAATCCTTCAAGAACTGTAAATACTGTAAATAAATTGGAGGAGATTTTTATGCATTTCGGTCTGTGTGTAATTTGTTGATACATTTGCAAGTTTCATTACAGCAGTCTAGGTCAGATTTCACCGATGTTGGTCCTGGAGGGAGTAGGATTTTGCTGCAGCATTCAGAGACACTAAAGCCTCTGGTATACTTCTATTTTTTTACGCGTAAGCGCACAGTCTACTCCATTTGACATGTACGCGTACACACGCGGTCGACGCATGCGCATTATGACAACTTGCACTACCCCTCCTGGCCTACAAGAGTCAGTACAGATCAGTAAAGCAGGTCTTCTGTATGAAGGACAGCAACGAAGAAGAATCACAACAACATGAAGCATAATGCTTGGGTAATCTCTCACCACGATTAGCACCCATATACAAATCCTTATACGCTTTAAGGCTAGAAATGCGGGTACTTTCTAACCTGCACTCGTTTCCTTCTATTACGTTTATTCTATTTTTTGTTTCTTCGACTACCTTGAGAATCAACAGCCCTGGGTCACTGCTGCCACCTTGTGGAACAACTAAATAGTTCAAAAGAATTAAATGCGTATGTGCAAAGTACACACGGTTAGAAAAAATTGGCGGTGCGCACAGTACGCGTGTACTCTGCTGATGACAAAATTTGCATATTGTATGCGGTTCCTAGCGTACATGTAAAAACTGAAGCATACTTTCTGCTTAAGGCTCAGGCTCTCAGGAGTGATACTGCTCATGCATGAGCTACTAAACAGTTTCAGCGATCTGATCAAGAAAAGAAGATAGTAGACAGTACTTATTAATGCAATGTAATAGGACTAACTTTTTTTCCTCCAAAAGTGTGACTTCCCCAGAAATTTTTGCTGATCATGACAGAACTCAAACAGAACACAAATATAATATCAGATTGTTTGTATTACACGGGAAAATTACTTCTTGAAAGTCAGTGCCCCCAGTGGTATACGTCGGGGTCTACATTTGGACTACTGTGCAAACATAGCTTTTGGGGTAGGGGGAGAAGAAAGAAATATACTTTTTTTTATATATAATAATTAAAAAAAAAAAAAAAGCCAGCTGGAGCGCCCGACATAACGTGTCCATTTAAAAGTGTTTGGGAAACCATCACAAACCAAATACATTTAGGCTACCATAACAAATTGTTCTCCGGCATGGCAACAATAACATACAGCTGACAGGTAAAAACAGCAGCTATATCTTAATTCCATGGTTCTCAAGCCGGGGGGGCACGGAAACATCGGAAGAGGGTTCAAATTGTTTTCAAGAAGAAAAAAAAACACAGACATGGCATCTAGCGACTTTTTGGACAAACCGTAGCAACTTTCCAAATGTCGGCAGTACTGTCCTGCAAGCGCGAGGTCTTGTTTTTCCACTGCATTCTCACCTCTCTCTGTGTCTTCTCTGTTCAGTGAGTGTCTGAGAGCTGGAGCAGCACATCCCGGTGATCACACGGCAGCTGATATAGACATGAATGTAAAAAGAAGCAAGTGCAGGTGTCCCACTGATTGATTTAACAAAGTCATGAATAATGAGACACACCCTTCGTCCCAATTTACGTCATTCTTATATGAATGTTTTTAGAATACAAGATGAATGTAATGCAACATGTTTAACATGTAAAATAGGTCACGTTATTACAGCCTAGTTCTCTTGTTCAAAGTAGTTATAATGTTCAGAAATATTTTTGATCATACATGTTCCATACCTGTCCGTTATATAGTTTTATAAAAATAAAAAAAATTTAATCATAAAAGTTATGAAAAGTAAAAAAAAAAAAAAAAAAAATCACAAAAACACAAAAACAAACAAAAAAATTCTATCTATCTAACTATCTATCTATCAAAAACAGATTATAGATTAGGTAATAGATATGCTAGATAGATTTTATATAGAATAGATCATCATTATACCTGGTCTCCT
>JANDJT010000001.1:15229774-15266918 GCA_024331685.1 Stegophilus panzeri | reverse complement strand
TTGCCAGCAGTTTAGACATTAATGGCTGTGTGTTGAGTTATTTTGAGGGGACAGCAAATTTACACTGTTACACAAGCCGTACACTCACTACTTTACATTGTAGCGAAGTGTCATTTCTTCAGTGTTGTCACATGAAAAGGTATAATCAAATATTTACAAAAATGTGAGGGGTGTACTCACTTTTGTGAGATACTGTATATATAAATAAATAAATAATCAACAAATCCAAGGAGTTTGAAATTGTATTATTTTTTTTAATGAAAGAATTCAAGGCACTGTTTGTGTACACATTCTACATCAGTAATCAACTAATGTGTAGAACAGAATAATTAATCAAAAAATCACAAAGCAGAAAAGTTGAAAAAGAAAAAACAACAGTTGTTGCCAATTACAGAATACTATATGTTCAAGATCATGATGGTGGGAGAATGGGGGAAGTTTTTTCTCACGATGAAGATTATTTTTTAAATTGCCACACCCCATCCCATATATTTTAAATACATATTAACATTAATGTTTGTTGGTCATGCATTAATTATTCAACTATCAGTAAATCTATATATTTGTAATTTCAACAGTGGAAATTTCAATTGGTCTCAATTCCATATGTAAAAGTGAAAAAAAAAAGAAAAGAAAGGAAAAAAAATGACACTGCTGCACTGCCTGACCAAAACCCACAGCATTCTAGCGCTAGCACTTGAGCACAATAACATGAGGAGGGAAATTCCGCTATTTATGTAAGCTAGTGATGTCCAGTCCACCACCTTCTGAGATACAGAGAAGTTTTTGGGCTATCTTAGAATAGAGTCATGTCCCTTCCAGCTCTCCAAATGATCACACACTGCATATACAGGTCTCCATGAATTCATACAGCTTCATGTGTGTCAGCTTACATGCAAGTTAGGATTGTTTTCCATGACCAAAGACCAAATCTGGTAAGTGAGGGCTACTTGGAGGCAGAGGAGTGGACACCTGTCATTTAAGTAATAGCTGCTTTGAGAGAGGAGTGACAACAACAACAACAAAGTCAACACTTCCAGCTGTCCAGCCTGAGGATACAAAATAATCTACACCCATAAAGACTTTTTATACATTTCAATTCAATTAAAAATTTTCAACTGTCCTCATGAAGATACGAAATATCAAACTAGGGCAGGACTAGTCATGTTTTAAATCACCTATGCTTTGGCTTTCAATGCAAAATTCAGCTCTCTAATGTACACAAAGTGACTTGTACCAATTACGTACACACATTCTTGTGCTCCATGTCTTCTTAGGTTACAAACAATAAATGTTACATCTTAGAAAATAATTTCAAATTGTATTATATTCTTCGCTACCTTGTACCTAAATGTATTATCTACAATTGCTATCGATGTTCAATACTCAAAAGCTCATATAAAGTATGCACGTGTTATGTTTAGTATGACAACTTAGAAAAGGAACTAACAGTTATCATATATTTGTCTCTGATTCCAACACTACCCATTGCCTTTTTGTAAGAGGCTGAGAATAGGAACACTGGCACACGGTGCTACTGAGACACAACATTCATGTAAAGGCACAAAATAGATTCTTAAATAAAGTGACATGGTCCTGTTAATCTTCCCTTTAAGACTGTGCTTCCTGCATTCGCAAATTTGATTTCTAACCTGACTTAGTATTTAATACTTTTCCTAGGATATCTGAATTATGAATCCATTCGCTAAAAGTTGGGAAAAAAAATATATGCAAAGAATAGCTTTACAGTACAGTACATTCAAAGACACTCCTGACCCTATGGAAGTAAACTTGCTGACAGGAGTACTAAGATGTGCGTGTTGTGTTGTGACAGCATTTTATAAGACAGCTGAAGAGGGATCCTGTTCTCTGGATAAGTGTGAAGGGATGTGCCTACCTCTCTCCCTGAACAGCTCTATAGGAAAGCAGCTGCCTAGCTCACATGCAAAGACGAGTATACAGTACTATATACACAAACCCTATATGGCACCCAAGCGGCATGCAAACAGTCTGCCAGACAAAAGCTTTTCATCTACCCTGCAGATTATTACATACAAAACAAGAATTAAGTATATAAAGTATGAAAAATAAAAAAATATATAGATGACCAAGTTAGAAAAAGAAATTGAGTCTCCCAGTTTGCACAAATAACTGATCTTTCTGAACTGGGTAGACATTATGGTTGTTCCTGGGTCTACATGATGGAGCAGTTTTCCGGTTTAGGACCTCCCTGTGGAGAGAGGGAGAAGAGGAATTTTACTACTACAGTAAAAACTACTATAGTATAATGACCAAAATGATGTTTTGGGGTTTAAAATGCCTGACCAGTTTCAAATAAACAATTAAAATGTTTAATTCAAATACCACGATACAGATGTTTAAAGTATATTATTACAGTAGTAAAGATAAACAAAACACAAAGAAAGGATTGAGCCTCTATCATCTATTAATCGTTAAAAGATGATAAACACACTTAACAGCAAACATATTAGCGGTTGAATAAAACATATGGCCTTATCACAATTTAAACTAAATAATAATATAAAATATAAAAGTGCAAACATAATATTTACATTCTTTATGAAAAATTTTCAACCAATATTTATCACAGTTTTTAAATATGCATCAGTTCAGGAAGTTTTATAGTCATTTTTAAGAATTGATTTTAAATTATATTGGTGGGAGAAAAATGTGCTTTTACTAATATAAAAATGTGCTTTTGATAAGTGGCTTTTGAAAACATACATACATACATACATACATACATACATACATACATACAGGCCAAAACCTATTACCAAAATAATAATAATAATAATAATAATAATAATAATAATAATAATAATAACAACAACAATTTTTTAATGACTTTCCCAATATTTTTTAATCAGTTCTTAAAAACTGCTATAAATCTCTAAACCATAATATAAATAAATATTATCATATTTAATTATTTATGAATTTACTTTTTCCATTTACTGCTTTAATTAATTGTGATATGCACTCTGAGTGTACTATTCATTTTGTACCTGTCTGGGTTTGTCGTTGCCCATAATAAAATGGGAGTGGGAGACCAGGCCCTCAGGTAGTCCTCCTCCTCCACTGGTGAAAGAGCGAGAGGCGCTGGAGACTCCAGAGCTCGCCGACACACAGCTGCCAGCATTCCTGTCTGACGGCTGACCACATGAACCACAGATCACCGTGCGGCTACGCAGGTTATACTCTCCATCTCCACATGTACTGTGAGCGGCCTACACAACATACACAACCAAGACATAAACAAAGACTTTTTAAAGTTGTTCATGATAATTATGGTAAAGGCATAAGGATGTTTCTCATAAGCACTCACTTCATATACATCATGACCCACTGTTCTATCTAAATACAACTAAGGGCTCCATTTGTTTGTCAGAGGTTTAGGACCGAAGGAAAGAAATATGCTGATGTAAAGCATTACATACCATTTCCTCATCATCTTCTTCCTGGAACAGTGTGCGTGTCACTTTCCGCATTGCCATCTCCTAGAAAGAGAACTAAATGAGCTAAATCCATTTTGGAAAATGTCTTGCGTATACGATGTCAGGAAGAATTGGTTAATGCTGCACCTCTCCAGTGGAGCTAATCAGAGTAGTCTGGAAGAGATCTCCACTTCCCCAGGAGTTCTGACTCTTCCACACCAAGTCGGAGGGAGGATTGTGGGTCCCACCGGCTCCTGCAGCCCAGATCTGTAAACCCAGAGACAAATAGAGAGAGAGTGAGTTCAGTTCACTTGAGTAGTTTATGGTCAAATTACATCAGGCTTCAAGTATGTATAACATAAATTATATAGACAATTTGTTGTTGAACATCCCAATCTATAACTATGGGTATTAATATGGAGTTGGTCCTTCCTTCGTTGCTGTAATATCCTCCACTCTTCTGGGAAAGCTAAATTTTGGAGCATGGCTGTGGGGATTTGTGTCCATTCAGCCATAAGAGCATTAATGCGGTCAGGCGCAGATGTTGGGCGCAGAGGCCTGACGCACAGTCGGTATTCCACTTCAACCCAGAGGTGTTCAGTGGGGTCGAGCTCAAGGCTCTGTGCAGCAAACTCTTCCACTCCAACCTTGGCAAACCATGTCTTTATGGAGCTAATTTTGTGCACAGGGGAACTGTCAAGCTAGATTGGGTTTGGGCCTCTTAGTGAAGGGAAATTGTAATGCTACAGCATTAAGTTTGGGGAAGGTGTGACAAGTCAGATGTCCACATACTTTTGGTGCATTTGTGTATATAAAGGAATACATAGTTATACATGTTAATAACAAAATGTCAGAAACAAACTTGTTTAGCATATGATAGAATTTCAGTGAGTGAAATACAAGTGCACACATGACTAACTATGCAGACAAACATCGAGAATACAGTAATACAATTTGTAAAATAGTGATATGTAGTAAAAGTTATAGTAAATTGACAAATTGTCTGTCACTTTTCCAATTATTTCCTAATCAAACTCAGTGAAGAATACGCTTTACTCCACCAATATGTTTAGGTTCAATAGTCCATTTCCATGGAATCATGGCACACATCCTTATGCACCTATCAGACAAACAATCATGTACTGATAAGAAAAGATGAGTAACTTCACACAGACACAAACTAGAATTGGTGACTGTTATTGTACCTGCACTCAATTATTAACTCACTTTGTTGAGAGAGAAGGAGTAAAACATACTGATCTGGATAAGCTTACTGAGGATAAGCTTACTGAGAAATGTAGAAAAATGGCTATATACAGTATACAGTATATAAGTTCAAGTTTTTTTCTTTATTGCTGATTTTACAAAAAATGTCGGAAAAAAATAAATAAATAATACGAAGCCCAAAACCTGAGACTCAACTTTGATTCTGACTTGGAACCCAGTTTATAATACTTTAGACTCAAGATTTATACTTGGTGACACCTCTGAGAATTCTTTAACATTGTATAGTATGTGGTTAACTCACTGTAACAGTCTGTCCCGCTTTGAGGGTGAATTTAGGTGGGAACTTGTAGATGATGGGAGTACCGGAGCCCACCTGCCTCTTCACCTGCCAGTGGCCCAGAGACTGGTCCTGAGAACAGGGAGACAAAAATCCTGAACTAATGACAGAACAGATCATATAGTAGTATGAAAGTATACTATGACAATAAAAAGATGAATAAGCTATTTCTAAGTGTGGCAGATCCCCATGTAATATGCTTGATTACATTTATAACAAACCAAGTGAAAAGTAGAGAATATGCCATGTCTACTAAAAGTTTGAAATATGCCTGTATTTATCAGATAATAATTAATGGCTTCTGTGCTCAAACATAACCCATTTAAAAGGCTTGGAAACCTTACAGGCTTATAAAATGATAAACTGAAAATAGTTGTATGATTATCACATCCGGAATTCTTAACAGGACTCTAATTACAGATTATAGCCTTATTTTAAACATCATGTCCTATTCCTATGGCACTTACCCAGCAGACTGTTGTGATGTCATTGTCCTCTTACCTGGTCAGATTTGTTGCTGAGACGAACATATTTTCCCTCCAGGTCCACCTCGTCCACAGTGATCCGGCCACTGGCTGAGGCCTGCTGGGAAATGCGAGTGCGTGTCACTGTCCCACCAGTCACGCTGGAGGCCTCGCTGTCCGTGTCATTGAGACGCCGTTTCTTAGTGCTGCCAGATGAAGTGCGAGTGCTGCTGCTCTGAGCCAAGCGGGTCTGAGTGTGTGTGCCAGAGCCTGAGGTACGCGTGACTGATATCACACGACCAGGAGGAGGACTGGGAGAGAGACGCAGTCTAGAGCGAGACAGTGTGATTAGTAAAGGATTACCTGACCCACCACACTGTAAAAGCTGAGCTGAGCTGCAGGACGTGGACATGAGCATGTCCGACACATCCATCTTTTATTACATACCTCTCCTCTTCTCCTTCCAGCATTTTCCGGTAAGCACTGATCTCCATGTCCAGGGCCAGCTTGATGTCCAGCAGCCCCTGGTACTCGTCCAGCTGCTGTTGCATGCGCTGGTGCAAGTCCGCCATTTCCTTCTCCTTCTCCTCCAACCGTCGGCGCATGAGATCTCTCTCGCGAGACAGAGCCTCCTCCAGCTCACGCACTTTAGCCTCCCTCGCAATCAGCTAACGTAT
The DNA here is from genome assembly GCA_024331685.1 of Stegophilus panzeri. Lineage (NCBI taxonomy): Eukaryota > Metazoa > Chordata > Actinopteri > Siluriformes > Trichomycteridae > Stegophilus > Stegophilus panzeri. The sequence continues at coordinate 15,260,755 of JANDJT010000001.1, read as the reverse complement.
ACGACAAATACATGTAGGTATAAATCATATACAATTAAGAATATAGCATACACTTAGCATTATATCATATTGTAAGGTACGTCATTTTTATATTCATTACAACTAGCAGATGTGTCGGAGGAACAGCATTTAACAAAAGCTGTAACTTCTGCATTCACAATTGAGTCACAGTTATGCCTGCACAGTGACAGGGTGAGATCTCAATGCTCTGACCCCTAAACATGTTAGTTTAAAAAATTCTGAATGACTGGTTGTGTGCAAGTTTTTACCCTCCAGTTGGTGGTGCTATTGCGCTACAGAGAATGTTCAAGTACTCTAGACTGCCTTAATAAGGCGAAACCTTAATAAAATGCTTACTCACATTGCAAAAAAAAAATATATATATTCTACTGACCACTTGGAAAAACATTGCCAACACAGGGAGAATAGCAGTGATTCAAACATACACACACATCTCATCCTCTTTCATTACTATAGAAAGTACAGAATATGCAAATAAATAAATAAATAAATAAATAAATAAATAAACAAACACACAGTTAAATATACACATGTGAATCATGGGGGACATTCTGGGCAAGTTGTAACAAGTACAAAGAGCTAACACAAACAGATAAGACAACTCTATAGAACAAAAAGATAAGAACAGTTATCTAAATCAAGAATGTGAAAGCCATTACAGTCAGATAGTATATAACAGGGTATTATGGATTGAATGATTCATTTCATTTGGGCTGTTTTTGATTAATGCATCAGCATATTCATACTGTACTATAAGCACATCTCACTGAGTATGATATGGATTGCAGTACCATATTGTTGGTTAATTGGACTAATTGTGTCCTGCTGAATTTCATCAATCATGCTAAACAGTCAGATGATGATGCCTTTGGACTTATGGTTTGTGGGATCCCCCCACCATACACTGAAGATGGTCTTATCAACCAAAAACATTTTGTATACTATTATGTTTTTGTATTTTGTAAATATATATTCTGTTAAATTCAGATGCTTGCAATGCTTGGCCAATTTGAATTTTATTCTATTTTGAAGTGTGAATTTTTCATAAACCTAAAGGCCCATTAAATAGCATCTGGATGAACAAACAGAGGTGTGGAATAATTATATTCATATAACGTACTTCACTGGAACAGTCATATCTAATAAGGGGACATGAACTCTAAAGCGCTTTACCTTGTACTTTTTATTGCTAATCTGTAGTTATTGCTCACCTGTTTCTGGAGCTGGGACAGCTGAGAAGACATGCTCTCCAGCCTCACACGTGTCTGCTGCAGCTCCTCCTGACTTGCTCCGACCAGGTGACTGTTTCTATCCGCAGACTGGCGCGCATTCTCCAGCTAGAGGAAGAATCAAGTTTCATCAAGTTCATGGGACAGATTTCAGGTTGTGTCTGCATTTAACACAACTGAAGAACACAGTGAATAAGTGTAGCATGGCTCATAATGTAATAATAACCACAGCCAGGTTATGCTACCCTGGTATTGTAGGTCTTCTCAATCTCCTCCTTGTAGATGCGGAGCTGCTCCTCATGCTGTCCACGGAGTTCAGCCAGAGCCTCAGCCAGCTTGCTCTCGAAATCCATCTGTCTACTGCCATCAATCTCCACCACACGCGATTCATGCCTACGCTTCGACTCGCGCAGCTCCTGCAAGGACCTCATATTAGGAATCATAATAGTGCACAACCCTCTAAGGTATTATTATTATTTTGTACATGAATCATGATTGGGTGCTCTCTTCAGTAGTGCTCTATTGTCTGTACACCCGTGTTAGCTTATACAGCATGTTGGAAAGTGTTTTCTCACACTTGGTAAAGCCCAGCAGAGCAGTTCTTTAGGAATATTAATGAGTATACAGCACTGACCTCAGCATAGATGTTCTTCTGGAACTCCAGCTCCTCTTTCAGAGTCTGGATGCGGTTCTCTGCATCCACCCTCCTCAGCATCTCATCCTGCAGCTGCTTCTTAGCATCATTCAGGTTGCCTTCCAACTACAAATACACACAAATGATGTTTTCAATCCTTGATGGTTTTAAGGGGAGGGGGAATAGCATCATGAGGAACCATGAGGAAAAAAATATCATATAAGACATCAATGTGATGCATTCTATTAGTCCTGTGTGATTGTATCATTTAGTAAAATACATGTTTTACATGCATTCTTAAGTTCTCTCAAGAAGAATGACTTTTACTCAACCACAGATCATATCACATTTATGAACTGATGCATCTGGACTACCCCAAAATGAGCCTCAGAAATAGAGGTCACGTATTTTATAAATAAAATAGCATGCAGTATTTCTACCTTAGCCAACTGAGCCTTCAAATCCCTGACTTCACTCTCCAGAGACCTCTTTTCTCCCAGGGCTGTGGTAAGAGAAGCATCCTTGGAGTTCAGGAGAGCTTCCAGATCCTTTAGCCTGGCTAGAGCTGACTCCAGATCAGCCTCTTTCTTACTGTTCCTACAGACACACATGAGCAAGACAAGACAAAAAGTTATGATATTAGCACGAAATCAAAACAATGCCTTAAATTATGCAAGCATGGTACTGCGGTAACACTTGGATTTTTCAACTGTGTAAAATACGGTAAAATGTCAACTACTCTTTATGTTGGTGTTAGTTCCGTTGAGCATTGATATATTGATTTATTATGATAAATCATATTTTATTCCAAAGTTAATTTTAGTATTTTATTTCCTTTTGTTCATATACTTTTTTGTCCGTTTTATTCTGCTTCGGTTACACTGAGTTTTTATATGGCTCTACTTATAAATGAACCCTCAGTGGATCTCGGTGGGCTTATTACATGTATAAAAATATCACAAATGACAGTGGATAGCTGGCAAGTGCTCTAGAAACCTGGCATTTCAGCTGACTCTGAAGGTATGAGCATTCAAATTTGTCTTTCTGATAGATCCCCATAATTCAAGTGCGTCAAAGCACATATGTAACTGCTTATAGGATTATTTTTTCTTTAAAAAAAATAATCTGCAAACCTACCAGTTTTGGAGGTATTTCTGAAGGTTAACTTGGGCAATGAGTCTGAAGCCTTTAAAACCTATAAGAGATGACCTTAACTGCCTTTGCCAGAATAATATAACTTCAACAGCCAACTCAAACTCTACACCATATGGGCTTTACTGCATGGCTATTCATTTAACATTGGATAAACACCAACACAGCAAAAATGCAACCCATAACAGAGGCAAACCAGCCTAGTAAACAGATCAGTAAAAGAATGGCTGACTGGAGGAGGGCAGTTTAATGCCAGCGTGGGATTGAATTAGGCAAAGAACCAGAGCCAGTGTGATGCTGGGATGAAACATTACAGCCCCCAAATGATTAGGCCCCAGTGTCACTAATAATAACCAGCTGAACTGAAATGATTTCCAGAACACGATCCTTCATCTCCCTGCCTTTGTAGCGCCTCTGTCCATTTACAAATATACATAATGAAGGACACACTAATCATGTTAGCAACATACAAACATACTCCAATCAAGCCCTTAAAGTGCTTCATTTCATTGTGGCTCATCCATCATGTTCAATACTAGATTCCAAAAAGCAGCAAATTAGTTACACAAGTAAATGATTGCTTTTAACTTGTGCCATAACTTGTAAAACCCCATTCAGTCACACCCCTTCCTTCGCATCACACCACCTAACTCTGTAAGTACTATAGCCTCAGACAACACACTTAACCAGCAGTGTTACACTAAAGAAGCCTTTAGAATCAACTCAATGTGCAGAATCTATAGTTCTCTTTGAATATTACACATTTCTACATGGGATAATAGGGAGGTGCTGGGTGATTTCCTAATGACAAATAAAAGCCTCAGAGCTCTTCTATTTGTCATCAGAAAATCACCTGACACCTTCCTGTCCACCACTGTCACAGCTAAACTGCATTCTCCACAGGACAGCCATTCCACACCTATAGCAGCACAGTTAGCTGCTCAGCGTAGGTGCCTGGTCCATGAGTGTGGATAGATTTTTTCCTTGCAATCTGAGCACAAAAATAGATTTCATAAAAAATAAACCATGATGTTATGGCTATGTCGAGTTTGGTTGCCTACAGCATATTGCGGATATTTTGGCAAATATTTTGAACAAGCACTGTTAGGAAACTGGACTGCATTTGGAAGCATGCACTGCAGGCTGAAAGTTTCTTTTGGTGGTCTAAAAAATTTTTTTATTTTTTTTTAAATAAAATATTTGCATCCAGATGCAGTAAGGAGAGTATGACTGATGACTGAGTCACCAGACCACAATGTTTTGTTCCCCTGCTGACAGATTTAAGTTTTGTTCTCATTAAACCAAGCTGTATGTTTTTGAAACAATGACTATAATGAAAGATTTCACCAATGGCAACTTCTGTGATGATAAAGAGCAGCTTTGTGAAGCTAAGGAACTGCAGTTTTTGCTAAGGCCAGAGGCTTATGGAGGATATCTGCACTCTTTTTTGTGTGTGACAATGTTACTCAGTAACTTTTAGCAACTAACTTGCTGCATACAAGCTTCAGGTTTAAGGTTTAGTTTCTTAAAACTGAAATTCAGCCAACAGGCTGTTTAAAATTTGCACAGAAAACCTCTTAATTACATGATGTAATTTCATCATTAGTTCTTGCATAAATGTTAATAAGTGTGAATAGAAGTTTAGCTGAATAAACTATATGAGATTCGAGCTTAAGTATTTCCTGTGTATCTTTAGTACAAATGTGGTAATTTGTAGAAACAAATTTTGTGTAGAATTTTGTGACTCAAGAGAGCTGAAAGAGTGCACGCAATAGATTAATCAAATGCCTTACTGGCTTATAGACTTGGTTATTGGCGGCCAATACATGATTTTAGCAATAATATTAATCAATTGCTTGTGTTTAACACATTCCATTTTACCAATCTATATTTCAGCTTTATTTTTAAACAATCAATAAATAGTGCATCAATGTATTATTCTTCTGCCAACATATATCTGCCAAGTTCTCATACCACATCACTGCAACAATGTAATCCTTGTTTTGGTCTGTTTAGTTCTAAGCATCTCCAGGAACATGTCCACCTATTGTCTCAAAAAAGCTGCTTGTAAAGCCATTTCCTAATTCCAGAGCAGAATATATTAAAACGCCCTGTTGCTATGTAAATACCCCTCTCTCCAGTGTTTTTGCTACTGTTAAATGAGGTCCCCAGCCGGACACACGAGGTCCAAGTTGGGCTGGGAGTTTATATTACACACGCTATCACCAGCTCAGGATCATTCTTTCCTAAAATGTGTATACAAAATACTAAACAGAGGCTGTATATGGAAGGAGATAATAATACAGAAGTGGAGACAGAATGTGGAACAGCAAACAAATCTCACTTTTGAATAATAAAAAAAAAAAGGTTAGAATAAGATTGGGCTGGGTGAAAAAGCAGAAGTGAAAAAGCAGAAGGAAATCATCATACATTATTAAATGGGAATTTAATATCGGGCTTGGTATTACCAAGGCAATATGCACAGAGAGGTAATTATTAGCTTGTACATTTAAAATAAATAAATATATATATGTGTGTGTGTGTGTGTGGCTGGAAGAACATGTGTGCATTTATTATCCCAAAGGAAACATCACAGGGCATAATGAAAGCAAACAGAGAGAAACAAACAGAGATATTCTCTGAGAGGGAGAGAGCAAAAGAGAGAGAGAGAGAGAGAGAGAGAGAGAGTGTGAGTGTGTGAGAAACAGGAATGTGACCCTGTGGCATTACTATCTTTATTCACTTGTGTGATTAAATGGCACTCACAATAAAAGCATTCCTGAAACTTTCCTGTTGGGTGATCATGCCAGCAGGGACTCGGCTGACCACTGAAGGTGGAAATCCTGACTGTGGTGTCTTCAAGGACATTGGGAATAGGCTTTCCCCAACCACTACTGCTGCTACGGACTAAAATAGTCTTTAACCAACTAGAGCCAAAGCACTGCAAGCACATACACACTTCCCACAATACCTCAAAACACTAGCTATTCATTACACACTCTTAGGAAAAAGGTTAAAGTATTTGTTTCTCTGGAGGTACCCCGATCAGAAAGGGTTCCAAGTAGAACCCCATTAGGAACCCAAGAACCTAAGTATCTTAAAATCCCCTGAGATGCTGTTGGTGAATTAGAATAATTCCAGCTAATCCAGAAAAAAGTCAGGCAGTGGACTAGACAAGTCATGTTATGGCAAACACTAATCCTTTATGAAAACAACAGAATTCCCAGTTACGGTCCTACACACATGCACACACATGCCATCACACAGTCAGACACATGCTACACACACACACACACACACACACACACACACACACACACACACACACACACACACACACAGAGATACAGGCCTCCAGACATGCAGAAACACAAACAGACACACCTGCACATGCACACATCATGTTTATTTTCAAATTCTCTGCATTCTGGTCATGCATTCTTTCTCTCATCCAGCATTTAATGCACACACTGCACTGCTCTTGTCAAAGTTCTTACTAATTAACACACAAATATTTTCCACACATGGATCGCTTCTTCAGAACATGCAGGTAGCAGAAACAGCAGGCTCAGGACTTTTGTTTGTTAAACCTATCTTCCAAAGGTTCCTGGATATCTGGAGAGCAGCTTCGGTGTTTGATGAAAGCACTTTTCATTGCTTCAATATTTCGCACATCTGTATTAACACTATCGTTAAACCAAACAGAACTAAATGTACTGTAATACAGTTATCCTTTCATGTGTTAGCCACTTCAGTGTTGGGTGGTGCAATGTGTGAGTCACTCCATAAACAGCCAAGTCTCAATGAAGGGGCCTGCTTGCTCCCAACGGATCTAAACACTTCCCTTCTCACCAAAGGACATCTCTGAGTCATACTTACCAAGAGAAATCTGGTCTTTGGCATATTGTTGAAAAAGTAAGAGGTATTCATATAAACAGTCTGGAAATAGCAGCTGCCCAAGCCAAAAGCATGACCTTTATTATATACACCAGGAAGCAGGAATTGAGAAAAGTTTCCAAATTTTGGATAAGGCTGGAAAATATATCAAACAAAAAGGTCCATAATCTCACACCGAGCAAAGCAGAGACAGAATGGTTTCTTTTATAAAAAAAAAAAAAAAAAAAAAAAAAAAAAAAAAAAAAAAAACAAAAAAACACGTCAATGCATCCACTCTGCGATATTAGTTAAAATATTAAGGACATTTAGGAAGTCTTTGTAATAAGATACTAGAGCTGTATGGTGTTCTTCCAGTAAATTGTGCAATTCTGTTAGAGAAAACTGTTTGAAACAAGGCTGAGGAATGCTTGCTGGCAAAAAACAACCTTTACTCCAGAAATGGGGTGAAAGGCAAGATTCGGCTACTCATCACTGACTGTTTATCACTATGCCAGAGATTGACTCGATAATGCACAATCTGACGAACACTGAGGAGTGTGCAGTCTTAATCGTTCTAATTCTTAGCTTCCAATATTTCCAAAAGCATATCATCACGTCACTTCATCGATCGCATGAAAACAATTATTAAAAGATCGAGAGGTTATTTACACTAACCTCAGACACACCCCTTAGATAGCAAAGTTAGATCTGAAACACACCCAAGACTTTCTGCATGAAGATTTTTGCCCTTTGAAGTATAAAGCCATTGAAGGTAAAACAGTTATTATGGAATTAAACCATAATACAATCATTTATTCAGAGTGGTTAGCACACAGTGGGAGTACAGAATATTTGTATAGCTGTAAGGTTGAACTCAATCTCAGCAATAAAACCACACACATTCTTCCCTCTTGCACCAACAAATGCCTTTGCTTCTTAGCAGAATTGGCCAAATAGTCTTTGCATAAATTGATTTGCATGTCCTCAAAAGCTGAAAAATATGGGGTGAGAGATCATGTACACTTGTTGATTATGAATGATCATTAAAGCACAAGTTCATATATGCAAATGCACAGACTGTTACAATGTGCTCCAGTGGTAATGTGTAACGGTAAGTCCTAACAGCAGAAGTAGCCAAAATCCTAACAGCAAATCCTAACAGTAGAAGTAGCCAGCGTGGCACTTTAGTAGTGGCATGCTGCTCCAGAACAGGGTGACTCACTCTCTCCTTCACTCCACAAACTATAGAGAGAACATTTCATATGGAGCATACTCTATCATTTCATAATGAATCATTGGCATTCTATACAAACCCAAAATAGTTTATGACTGGCTTTTCAAAAGAATAAACACAGGCAGATTCTGCAGCAGCTCAGTTCCTCTCAACAAAGAGCTCGTCTCCATACAGCTGCCTCTAGTTTAGAGTGAGATGGAGGCAGTGTGTGTGTTTGTTTAGAACTGGAGAAAAGTGAACCTCCTCTTACAGTACAGGCCTCGTGGCATGGCCACGTGAGAATCCATTCACACACGAACCATGGTCACACTCTCTAACTTTTGTCCACAGGACCTCTTTACAATCCCCACTGCAGCTCACCTGAGACCACAGAGTGCATTAACAAGAAGCGTCTTATTCATAAGGAACTCAATAACTCAATTTCAAATGTTTGCCCCAATGACTATTAGAGTTATGGTAGAAGAGGTCAAATGTAAGGCAAAATAATGCATTCTATGTATAACAAAATCAAACATAATATATTCAGTGCAATTCTCAACATGCATCTTTCCCTAAGAAACTGCTTTTATTTTTTTGAGCAAGAAAGTGAATGGAAGTTATATAACGGACTTAGTGAGTCATTCGGCAGTTTCCCTAATTTCAACCACAATTAAATGGGAACCATTCTTTATAAGCACATGCATGTAAGTAAATGTGTGCGAGTGAGTGTACGTTTGCCCAAAATCTTTTTCTGATTTATACTGAGTGACTGACTCATAGCTGCTTGGCAAGCTATAGTTTAAAAAAGCCCAAAAGCCATGGAAACTCTGATCCACTCTACAACACACACAGGCTTAAAGCCTGCACAAACTTTCCAGTACGGAGTGGGAAGATAGACCAGCACTATGGACAGCTAGAATCACTCATTATCCAACTTCTACCACACAAAAAATCTTTGTAAGTCTCTAAAATCATCCAGCACAACCTTTCCCCATCTGGTTTCCATTGCCGTTTCATGAACAAGATTGACTTTAGCTTTACTAGACTGAGCACAGTGTGGACCTCAGTGGAGCCTGAAGAACCAAAGATCAGCAAAAAGAAATGAGTTATGAACTTGAATTGTTCTACAGGAAGGTTTCGTAAGGAAGCATAACCACTCAACCAGTCTGCGCATACAAGATTGACTATGACAGGCCCCGTCTCACCTTGCACAATCTGAGAACATTATGACAGGTGAGCTCAGGTGAGATCATGATGATGATGTTGGACCAGCTCAGGGGTGCAACCACATACCCAGAACAGAAAAGACAGACGTGAAGAAAGAACTGAAAATAGAGACGACCTTATTCAAATCCACTGCTATACTCATAATCAGATCTTCCCAGCCTCCGGCCTGTTCTCACCACATGCCTCATGTGATCAAGCTGCTTTAGAGTTAGAAGAGTTTGGGAAGCATGTGAAGTGAACGGAGAGTGAGCTACAGTCATTGTTCTGCCCTTTTTAGGCAACGGATTCCTGAGCTAATCACCACAGAGTTGCGTTCAAAGCTGCACTCTTTGGAATATTTCATTACAAAAGCCTATAAATAAACATGTGCTCCAATTGTATACCAGAACAGATAAATATTAACAAAATAGATGATGTCCTAATTTGATTACAAATATGATATTTTATACAAGTTAATGCTAAATTTGACTGCTGTACACAGTATATTTACAGTAAGAGAGGACAGGACAGCATTATTTAGCAAAATATGTGACTATCCAGGATGCAACATAAACAGGAAAATGTGATAAGTGTTATTTTGCATGCATGTTCCCACTGATATGCCAACTGCTGGAAACTGGGAGAGCTTCTATTTCATTTCAATGTTCAGAAACACATGTTAAATTATAACTAAGCATTACAGACCCTTTCAGACTCATAAAGAGGAAATACCCCTATAGGCACATGAAATCAGATGATATAATGAAGACAATTTGATATAAAGATGCACTGAACCTTCTAAACATGATGCACATATCTATTTTAAACTCATTAAATTTTTCCTCCAGAACAAAAAAAAAAAAAAGCTTTGTTTAAAGAACAAGTTTCAATGGCCTAAGGTATCAAAGACATTGGTGATTAAAAGCAGTGAGGAAGAGAGTCAGGAACTTAAGTGCTTGTCTGTTCACATAGCTGGATGGATCCATTTTAACTGCAAGCTACCATACACTGTGCAAACATCCTCTTTGTGCCAAAAAGGTGTGTGAGCCCACACCCTCCCCCACACCCACAACCCTCTTAGAAAATGATGATGAAGGTGTGAACATTTGAAATCTACCGGAGTCAGCATTTGTTTTGCTGAACTATAAATTGTCTACGTGAACTATAAACGGTCTTTCTTACACACAGTCTAGAAGTTTAAGCCTTTGTAGGCACAAAAAGAAGAATAACTAGAATTGCTTGGCATGTGGTGGCCATATTGTTTACAAATCTCAACATTTTTTGATCATTATTGGAGTTCAGTCTTTGCTCATTAGTTTGACACCAATTTTGTGAAGACAGGCGAAAAATACGTTTCACATATTATGCAAATTAGCTCAATATCTAAGTAGGTGGAGCTATGGTTCATGCACTATGGGTAAAATAACATGCTTTAGAGCCACCATTAGGCTGAGTAATGGGATGGAGTACTACCTACTGACCCAGTTTCATGTCTGCATCACCTATGGTTTGGTCTGTATGTCTGCTGTAGACTAGATTTATTTTTTAATAGTATAGTGTAATCACTGCATAGCTATGCAAAGGTGTCTAAAAATATCCACAGTAACCAAGTAACAGAAGTACATAGACGAAAGAAAATTCATTTATGAGGAGATATTTTTTGTTATCTGAAAGCGAATATCAGATATCACATTCATCACCCACTGAACATTGTTTTTGCGAGCTAATCAAGTAACTGTGTTATTCGTTTACTGGCAGCTAAGTAATATAGTAAGCCTGCTTGTAGTCAGCCAGTGCCGATTTTAACCAATGAATCATAAGCTCACATCTGCCATCCTTTCAAATTTCTACCATGTGTTTAGCAGTGGTTTGCACATGTCAGGAAACAAAAGAGCCTATTCTGATTAACACAGGTTAAGACTGACTGCCCACTCATCAACAGCACCTGTCTCTCCCTCCACACATATGCACGCGCGCACATGCACGCGCGCACACACACTCACACACACTCACACACACTCACACACAACCATAACATAAGGCTCACCGTTTGCTAATAATGAGGGAAGGCAAATGCTCATGTCCGGGGTGAGGTGGACAGTGTAACAGTGGCCACACAGAGACATGTCATTCATCTATTTCAGGCCATGTGTTCATGTCGTGCCACTTCATGAGGCCAGAGCTACAGAGATAGTTAGCGTAAATTGATCTCAGTGAGGGGAGCTAAAAAAGACAGCGTTTCACCAGGGGGGTTCCCACCAAGCACGATGAATCAGACTGATTATTAATTCTCAAAGTAAACTGAATTCTATAATCCCCTAAAAACACACAGACATCATAATAGGAGTCCATTCTAAAAGTCCACAACACAGCAATGACTAAACTTTTCAGTCTACAATATTGTATGTATAAAATAATTTGTGTACAAACTTTATTTAAGGAATAGAAAAAAAACAATCCACAACTGGGAGGCACGGTTACACAAAGTTGGTTATTTTCCATTTGTCTTTTTACAAGACAAAAAGTGCATCGAAGTGTCGATTTAACAGGTAATTCGTGGACAAATCATATATATTTGTATAAGATTTTATTTTATGGTTGTTTGCACAACAAGAACATAAAATCACGAACAAACTCCTACACAAATATGTGCTTACAATTAGAACACTGTATGAAATATTGTGTTGTATTGTGTAATTAATTAATCGACACACCCTTACTGACATACTTTTTTTTTTTTTTTTTTTTTTTAAATCCACAGAACAGTCCCTTTCCTCATTTAAGTGAGCGGTTTAGGGTATTGAGAGCTCTTTCTGAGACTGTCTGCTTCCCTCAGAACCACAAAACGGCTGATGAGTCACAGCTCATTCCAGTCAGCGCCAACTCACACACCCGTGGTATGGCTGCTCCATTGCCACGGCAACCAAACACTCCCAAACAGCAGCAGCTACTGGGGCAACGCAAGAAACAAGATGAAGGAGCCGAGCGTAAATCAGCATCATGGGATAAATGAGTGAGAAACGCTGACCGGAACACGCGTCACAGTTACTCTGGTCAACAAATGGATTGTGTCCGCTTGTGTCCATATCTGAGCACAAAGACCTTATCAGAGGAGAATAGCACTGCTGTATAATCAGGAGCTAAGCCCAGAGCACTGACCATGCAAAAAAATGCTCTTTTGAGCAGTGAAATTATTTTCCATGCACAGATCTGTCTCTAAATATGTATATTATAAATATATTTTTCATGTATATACTCTGCCCTCACATTTCTGGGCCACACCCAGGTTACACATCAATCTAATGTAAATAGTCTAATCTGACTTCAATGACAGCAAAACAAACTCTGATAGTGCAACAATGCTGGCAGTCAATGAATGAGTCGTTATAGAGCTACTAGTGTTGCCCTGACCTAGTCCCGTTGCTATGACAGTAAATGCACCATGTTGGTATTACTACTTTTTTTTTTTTTTTTTTAAAAGAAGCAGCCAGCATTTTCCTATTTACACAACAAATAAATATATCAGCGTTTAGATATTCCTGAGGCAAAAAGAGATGACAGAGTATGCAAATCACACTGCTCATATTCCAGTTCCTCTCCTAAATCCTGATAGACCAGTCACATACTGTGATCAACAAAGTCTACACTAGCTTCACTAGGCTCGGCATAGATGCAAAAAATCAACTAAACTGTGTTAATATTATTACACTACTGTTCAGCCCTAGTACAATGTGCTTGGATTCCTCCCTGATGAACCAAATTTAATGCAAATAAAACAGCATTTAAACAATGTTAATTAACAAACAGAAATAACACGCTCAGGTAGCCATGGCAGGGTGTGGCGAGACTTATTCGTTATTCCCACACCCCCAGAGGTAGCTAGATGACATACCTTTCCGCCTTACAATGCTGCTGCCAGAATGTGCTGAAATGTGTGTTAGTAAACGGCTCGGAGCTTTGCTGTGAATGCAGTTCCTGCATGTAAAGTAACAATGTGCAGATCTCCCCTTGGGGATTTAACAAGTATATCTTTACCTACGCAACACTTCCATAAAAACTTACAGAGTGAAATATAGCAATCATGTGGGTGTGAAAAGTGAATGGTGGAAAATCCCTAATTGACACTGGTATGTATAAATCAGGATTAGGAGAGGTAAAATGCTTGAGGCACTGTGTCTGTGTACAGAATTCCTGCTTTGGGAATTCCTATTTATATGTCGATGTTTGAAAGGAGACTGTAGGAGACTAGTCTGTGTGCTCATAAATGTAGATACATCACAATGACAGAGGAAGGAATAATAGATGCAAAGAACACACAGCCTTCAAAGGCCAGGGGAATATTAAATCAAGTAGACATGCATGACACTGTTACTAAATAAACTTATGAAATAAATGAGAATCAAAGTTGGGTCGATAGCTAATGATCAGGCAGCTACAGAGATTTTTGAATTTATAGCAAGATAAATGATAGATAGTAGGACTCTAATCTGACTGGTTTAGATTTAGATCCAACCAAGCATCAGGAACTCTAGAAGCCTCTGCCTGCCTATATGTTATATGTATTCATACCTGGCTTTGAGCTCTTTGTAGTCCTCGCGGACCTTGCTGAGCTCTAGCTGCAACCTGGCTCTCTCCTTGGCCACCGAGTCGAGAGTTTTACGAGCATCAGCCAGCTCATTCTCGTATGCTGCCTTCAAGCCACCCAGCTCCCGGCTGATCTCAGTTTCAGACTCTGTGATACGCAGTCGCAGGCCGGCATTCTCAACTTCCAGGGAGCGCACCTTATCGATGTACACAGCTAGACGATCGTTCAGGTTGCTCAGGTCCTCTTTCTCCTGCAGGCGAGTCATACGCGTGGGCGAAAACGTGTTGGATGCCCCACCACGGCTGGTTCGTTTCTGAGCTGGACTCTCCATCGCTGGCCTTGAGGGGGATTACAAAGACTAGAGCAGTAAAGCTGTATGGGGAAGAGAGGACATGCAATGAGGAAAGAGAAGAGTGAAGTGAGGTACAATTGTCCTTTAGAACTGATGGGGAGGACATGTACATCACCATTTTGTCCATACTCAAAACACAGTTGATTAAAAGCCCCCCCCCAAAAAAAAAATTAAAACAGAACTGGCATCCCAGACTAGGGTTAATCAAGATTATGATAAAAAGACTTCCGATGGAGAATCACCTCTGCATTTCAATTTAATACAATACTAGGCTTAATCCAAGTTCAGTGAACTGGCCTATTGTGTTTCCGAGATTAATTCATGACCAAGATTTGAATGTTTCAAATACTCCATATTCTCCACTACCTCCCTTCTCTGCCCATTCCTTTCAGTCAGTGCCACACCCCTTTACAAAATCATTTATATGTATGTAAGTGGTGGCACACTAAAATGTGTAAATGACTGACAAAACAGTCAATAAGGGTAATAAACTTCACAAGCAAGTTTAAACAAATACCTGAGCAAACTTCAGGATTGAACAAAAGTTTGCATGTTGTACTAATAGAATATTAAGATTGAACGGTGGCATTTTGTTCATTATAAACCAAAGCAGACTGTGAGAAAAACAAAGGCAAAAGAGTTTCATTTTCTCCCCATTCTTCTTTTACAATTCACTCCATCTGAGGCACACTGAGACATGTCCTTAAAGCAATTAGACACTCCCCCACCACACCCACCAAACCAGAGAACTTGTACTACACGGGAAAGCACCGTCGAAAGGGCAAAGTGCGAAATAAGTCAATCTTACACACACTACTTTAGTTTAGTTCAAACGCATTCCTATTTTATAAGAAAATACATAATAGGCTAGTTAAGTTTTTACCTGAAAAAGGGAAGTGTTGCAGTGCAAAGCTCTTGTGGAGATAAGTGAGAGTGTGGAAGCTTGCTGTAGCTGCTACTTCTCTCTGTAGTGGAGGAGTTTCAAAGCTTCTGTCTGCCTTGCTCACTCTGTCTCTGGCCTTGGCTCGCTGCCTTTCAACCCTTCCCTAGCAGGAAAGAGTGAGAGAGGGAAGGTGGGAGGGACTGGAAAAGAGAGGGCGGCACCACAAAGGAGAGCAGAGCCTTGTAGTTTTCTGTCTATCCTTTTTTCTCTCCATCTTACCCTCATTATTTCTCCCTCGGCCCATCTCTTCATGTCTCATTTTGTTCTGTTGGTTATTTTCCTAGTACATACTTTAATCCTATTGGAAAATTCAGTGCATAAACAAAAGTGAAAGTTCTGCAGGTTGGAAAAATCCCTTTCAGTCCTTTACACGGGCAATAACTCTTCAGTCCACCTCAGACAAGCCCATACTATACTATTTAATCTCTGGTCATCCAAATATACAGGTACAAATAAAACTTCTTCCTTTTCCCCAAAATCCAAGGACATACTGTTAAAAAAATCACCTATAATATACCAATCTAAATCAAAGATTTACACAGACACAAACCATATATAAAGAAATTCCCAGGCAGACCACTTGCGAACACTATTTATTGAAGAGGGGTGGCTTCCTAAAAATCAACTGTCCAATCAGGTGTGTAAACAGAAGAAAACTGACAGAAGTCTGGGAGGGCACTTAGGTTGTGTACCAGTAATTTTAACTCTAACTTGCTCCTAACTAAAGTCTTCTCCTTCTCTCCACTCCTCTTCATAAACTAGGCTTTATACTGACTAGATGGTGCAAACAAACTGACAGTGATTCAGACAGCCTTCTCTTCTTTACTTCTCAATCTGCCAAAATGTCAGTACTCATGAAACAATCATTTTTATCTCAAAGGCTGGAGTCTTGATCTGGGGTCAGAGTTATCAATTCCTGCAATGAGAATTATAGGAGGAATGAGCCAAGAAACTCAACTGCAGCAGAAGCTCTTCTACTGTGTTCATGGGCATGGAACAGTTTGGTGATTTCCCAGCAATAAAAGTCCCACCGGTGATGTACTGAATGCATTATAGCAATCACCAGATTTTCTCTCTGTTTCTCTAGGGAATACATACTAGGATTATAAAATGGAACAAAAACTGAAAATAGAAAAGGCAGCATGGTAGTGCAATGGGTCCCTGGTTCAATCCTGAGCTTGGATTACTGGCTGTGTGGAGCTTTTTGTGCTGTCCCCATGTCTGTGCAGGTTTCTTCTTGGTTCTCTGGTTTCCTCCCACCTCCCCAGTAGCTGGACTGGCTAAACTAAATTGCCTCAAGCTGCAGTTGGCAGATTCCAGTTTCAGTGTGCATTAGTGATGTGTGGTTCATGAATGATTCATTCATTTCGAACAAATCTTTACCATGACCTGGGAACAACAAGTTGTCTGAGAGAGTGATTCGTTTCTGGACACACTCACAGAGAGAGAGAGAGAGAGATTTTTATTATATTTTGCTGAAATGAACTAAATGACTTGAAAAACGATTAGTTCATTTTGCTGAACGTGATTCAAAGATCCGAGTCAGTAAAATGATCCGAACTTCCCATTAGTAGTGAGCATTACTGTTGTTGGATGACATGAGTGAAACCCGATGTGGTCTTCTACTGTTGTAACCCATCCACCTTAAAGTTTAACAGGTTGTGCATTATGAGATTTTGAGACTGAATTTCAAATAAAAACATATATGGGGAAGTATGCAGTTGACTTTATGATGAGGACTGGTGATTCAGAGTCCCCTATGATTCTCACGTCATGCCTACCCGCAGCACGCACGCGCTCACACACACGCTCACACACACTCACACACACGTCTCTGTTCTACAGCAGGGCTGTTGTTCCTCCACCCTTGCCTGAGCCCACTGCATTCTTCACTACACAAAGCTGTAGGCTCTTTCCTGGTGAATCCTCATCTGACCTTCAGCAAACTGTGAACACCATTCTGAGATGACAAAATCACACTGAATAGTTCAGCACCTGTTATGCAGACTTCAGGAGACAATTGTCAGAATCAATTATCAACTGAGATATTTAAAGGGAAACAAAAGATTTTTATAATTAGCGTGACCTTCAATGGTGTCCAAGATTTATTTTGTAATGAAATTCCGAGTTTACTTTTTCTGGTTTAAACGTCTTTCATCAACAGGTTACTAACATCTTACTTTGGTTAACAGTTTCCTACATAATGCTGTATGACTGCCCGCTGATAAAGGTGGCTTGCTTCATGGCTATCTAACGAGAGCAATGCAGCAGAGCTTTAATCCTTTAGTCTGTCCGCCTCTCTCATCTCATTTATACACTCTACTTTTAAAAACATATCAGT
The DNA here is from genome assembly GCA_024331685.1 of Stegophilus panzeri. Lineage (NCBI taxonomy): Eukaryota > Metazoa > Chordata > Actinopteri > Siluriformes > Trichomycteridae > Stegophilus > Stegophilus panzeri. The sequence continues at coordinate 15,243,203 of JANDJT010000001.1, read as the reverse complement.
TTCCAAAGCTTCAGCTTTCATGATAATTCCGGCATCAGCATCATCATGCATGTCATGTTGTAGATTGCTAATGCTAACTAGTCGAGCCAAGTATCTGTCGTATTTGTGTCGGTATAACTGCACTGTATTCTGGAACATTGAGCCCAATGTTTGTCATCTCCGCTACTTCTAGGCTGGATTTCTCATTAATATGGCATTGAATGTCACTAGAAAATGATGAGTGAGAAAGAAGTTTTCGCATTTTTTTTCTCCAAAAAGCTAACAGTAAAATCTGCTCATAATCAAATCAGAAATGTATTCTTGTATCAAACACCATATTATCTACGCTTGCAATGTCCCCCTGTGACATAAGCATAGCAATCATTAACTTCTATTGGGAATAACACAAATACACCACCAACTAACAAATTTGCACCACTATCGCCAAACACTTAATGAATATTTCTAAATAAACAAGTGTAATGTCTCTTAACCCTGTTGGGGGGAAAAAAACAATAGAAACAGTCAGAAATTCTAATGGTTTCCACTACAAATACTACTACAATCCATCAGCTAACCATTAAAACTATTACTGGTCTTTAACGATGTATACTAGACAAAACATGCCACCCATAGAAGAAAAGAGACCCACAGGAACCATTACAGTTTCCATTAAACTCAATACAATTCCCATTATAACCATTACAAATTCTATGAGGGTTTTTTTTTTTTTTTAGCACAGTTGAAGGTGAAAACTACATGAAACAACATGCTTTCTGGATAATCAGTGTTGCTTGTCCACACCAACAAAGCATAGATGAATAAGCAGATAGATACAGCTCACTGACTTCATATGCCAAGAATACTATACATGATACAGTAAAAAATGTGCTCTAATAAATCACAGTCTGGACTTCCAGGGTTGACTACAACTGCAGAGACATGCACATCTAACCACAGACCTCTTCAATATAATTAAAAGAAACATTTAACATGGAAAAGCCTTCCTTAGGCCGGTTGAGTCATGCAGGGCTTTCTGTGTAGGCGTCTAATAACGCCGACGGCTTTCCCTGAAACACTGAAGAACACTATTTGCGCAAGGTTACATTATAATCTCGAACAGCTGAGTCATGGAGCAGGAATGATTGGTTTCCAAATCCTTCCGCAGCTCAGGTTAATTTTTAAGAATCCAGATTAGGGCATATGAATTACACAGTAAAGCTTCTCAAAAGAAAATGGATTAACTCACGGGAATATCGTCCCTAAATGTGGTAAAGTTTGGGAGTGTGTAAAATGCTGCATTCCTCCTCGTTCGCCTCACTGTGTGTGCCAAACACTCTGCTCCTCCCTCTAGTGGACATTAAAAACACTACACTTGAGAAAAGTGTGTGATCAAATACCAAACACGGATTAGAGAAGGTTTATCCTGTTATCAGTGTGTTTTACTCCTCAAGAAAGAGATAGTATATTATAGATTTCCACAGATTTCCCTTATTTCCAAAAATTCTTAAAACCTATAGTCATTGATACCCAGCCAGCATGATTTTTTAGTTAGTTACAGATACAGTTGCCTATGTAGCACTTTTCTAGACACTCAAAGTGCTTTACATTGTATGGGGGAATTCTCCTCAACCACCACTAATGTAGCATCCACCTGGATGATGCGACGGCAGCCATAGTGCACCAGAACCACACCACACACCAGCTATGAGTGGAGAGTGATGTAGCCAATTAAGAGATGGGGATTATTAGGGAGCCATGATAGACAAGGGCCAATTTTGCCTACTCTTTATAATAAGTGTCCTGGGAATTTTCAGGACCTCAGTTTAACGGCTCATCTGAAAGACCGTGCTGTTTTCACAGTATACAGTAGTGTCCCCGTCACTGTACTGGGGCGTTAGGCTCCACACAGACCCCCCCTGCTGGCCTCACTAATACCACTTCCAGCAGCAGCTTTAGTTTTCCCCAGGAGGTCTACAATCCAGATACTGGCCAGACTCAACCCTGCTTCAGTGGGACACCTGGCATGAACTGCAGGTTGATATGGCTCTAGTAAATGTGGTAGGATCCTCATTTGGGTGGTCCAAATGCCAGCCCATTACTAACCCGTATTGGACCTGCATGGACATGTTGGCTGCATACTGTGCAGCACAATACTTTATATGCAGTGCGCCAACATTCACTCAAAATGTTTACAATATGACCAATAATAGTCCAATTAATGTAACATTACTTTTTGCTTAAGAGATTAATAATTCTACTAATTTGAATTCAACAAACTTGGAATGGCTTTTTAAAATCATTTGTAGGCCTACTTTTAAACTTTTTATTTTACTCCAATACCTTACAAAGAGATGTATCCTTCTTTTTGATTTCACAAAATTTTATACAGCCATGTATTTCTGGAGATAAACATCAAGTTTTCTTTTTGATATTCAAGAAAATGTATGTAATTTTTGTCGGTGGGAAAGAACAGATAATTCACAATACCTGTTAACTTCTGCTGCATGTTAAATTCACCCAAATGTTAACATTATACATAAACTAATTAAATAAGCAAATACTTAAGAGCCTATGATTGGATCATTATTGCAGTGATTAATATGTTTCAGTTGGCAACAATTCTTTTAACCCTAACTGATGCAGTTTCTCATTTCTTAAACAGCCATGTCAGAAGATGTATCCCATGCTCATGGAAAAGATGTTACTGTGTTTCAGAAGGGGCCTGCAACAATTAAAGAGATTGCTGAAATCCATGGAATTGGGTTAAGAATTGTTCCAATGCATTATTAACACCTGGAAGGAGAGTGGTGAACTGTCAACTTTGAGGAAGAAATGTGGTCAGAAAAATTAATGTTCAAAATCTTAAATGATCATGATCAGAGATCTTTAAAATGCTTGGTGAAGTCACATTGTAAAAATGGACAGTAGAACTCATGGCTATGTTTAGTAGTGAAAGTAAGAGCATTTCAACATGCACGATGTGATGTGAACTTACAGGATTGGGACTAAACAGCTGTGTGACCTAATCAGTGTGAGGCTAATCAGATAAAAATGACTTCAGTTTGCTAGTGAGCATAAAGATTGGACAGTGGAGCAATGGAAAAAGGTCATGTGGTCTGAGGAGTCCAGATTTAACCTATACCAAAGCGATGGGTGTAGCAGGGTAAGAAGGGAAGCACATGAAGTGATGCATCCATCATGCATAGTGTCTACTGTCCAAGCCTCTGGAAGCAGTGTTATGGTCTGGGGTTGCTTCAATCGGTCAGGTCTAGGCTCAGCAAAATTATGCAGCAATAAAATGAAATCAGCCGAGTACCTGAATGTACTGAATAACCAGGTTAGCCTGTCATTGGATTTTTTTTCTTCCCTGATGGCACAGGCATATTCCAGGATGACAATGCCGAGATTCTTCGAACTCAAATTGTGAAAGAGTGGTTCAGGGAGCATGAGGAAACATTTTCACACATGAATTGGCCACCACAGAGTCCTGACCTTAACCCCATTGAAAGTCTTTGGCATGTGCTCGAGAAGACTTTACGGAGTGGTTCGACTCTCCCCTCCTCAATATAAGATCTTGGCTAAAAATTAATTCAACTCTGGATAGAAATAAATGTTGTCACGTTGCAAAAGGTTGTCAAAACAATGCCACAATGAATGCATGTAAGAGTAATAATACACCACAATATATCTGCTTTTGCTCAAGTGAAGAATTTATGTACTTCTATGTCATTACAGACAGATCAATCGTTGGATAACAAGGAGGGGTTAAGCTACAAATTAACCAAATTAAAAAATAATTATAAAAATGGAAAGTAAACATGTACAGAAACATGTCTCTACTAAACCATCACGGTGCCTTTGGTTTAATTTATATCAGTAATATCAGTATAATATAAACAGTGACAGCAGCTGTGGTTACTTTTTCCAGAAATCTAAAGCCATTTTGTCAAACATTTCCTCTTCATTCAATGCTGAACACCTGGGAACAATAGAGTGGGCCTGTTTAAACATCCAAGCTGTTCCACTGGTAAATAAAGCTTATAATAATTACAGTCTGTACAAGCAAAATGCAGATGGATACACAATGTTTTATATGCAGTGACAGGCGTTATTCAGCCATGTGCAGAAAGTCACTTATGGCAGAAAAGTAACTGAACAAACAAAATAGTTAAGACATGGGCTCAATATTAGTTCTAAAGGACTAAGATTCAATGTTCTGCTGAACAAACTATGGTCTTCTAATGATGCAAAAACATGATGTTCTTTTAGACATGGTTTTTTACATTTCTAAAATGTGAAGTTTAGCAGAAATGCATTCATTTATCAGGCTTCCAAAGTTCTGCATGTATGTACATGTTCTTTTCATGTACATGGGCTGGATGGATGGATGGATGGATGGAGCATGGCAGGTGGCATTGTGGCTACAAAATTATGCTGCTCCCACAATCTTTGGCATTGCAATCAAACTAAACTTGTTGCTCAGCCCATTCATCCATAACTTCTGACAAATATCAATAGTCACAATAATTATCTAGAATGACATTTTATAAAAACAGTTTATATGATTGGTCATGGGAGAATGCTCAGGCCTATGATCCTGTGCATTGACATTTGTTGTATGGAGGTACTGCACGAGTACAGGGTATCCAGGTTCCTACTTTGTGCAATCTGGTCTTTATATGAGCATAGGGAGAGTTGTATCTGCATTCTTGGTGTTAAGCCAAAACCATTAAAGGTGGGTGGCTAACATCACAGAGGGTATGCCTTCAGTTTTGTTTGTGGCTTTCATGGACAAGATATCAATATGCAGTTATGGTTGAAGTGGTGTCTAGTATGGGGGCTATAGGTAAGATGTCTATCATTTATATATGATGTTCTCCATACAAAATGGGCCTCTGACATGCACTATTACTGAACATTTCACTGCTAAATGTGAAATGGTTGGGATGAAAAGCAGCACATCCAAGTCCAAGGATGCCATGGTTCTTTCCTGGAATTGATAGTGAGATGCTCCATTCAGGTGAGTGGAGAGAGTTTGCCCTTGGCGGAGCAGTTTAAACATCTTGGAATATTAATCATTAAACAAGTCAGCAGCAGCAGTCTTATGGAAACCATATTGGTCTGTGGTGGTGAAGCAGGGGTTTAGTTTGCAGATAAAGCTCTCTGTTTAACAGTCAAGCTATGTCTGCATCCTCATCAATAGTAAAGTGTTGTGGTTAAAAATAAGGTTGAGAGTACCGGTGGCAGAAATAAGATTTCTCTGGAGGGTTGCTGGGCTTAGTCTCCATGATAGAGCGAGATGCTCGGACATCTGGTTATATTTGTTATGTTTTTCATGTTGAATGATTTTTGTGATTTTAATTCCAAATCACACAAACCCCACCACCAGAATGAACGCACACATTCAACAGCTCACTGCAATACACGACCACCTATACCCCCACCCAACCCAGGTCTGGGAGCGGGTCGATCATGTGACTTTGTGTGAAAATCTGAAAAGAGTTCAAGGATATCAAAGAGTTCAAATAGGTCAAGAATATCCTCTAAGGCAAACCACTGATTATGTTATGCAGGGTGTCTGAGCTTTGAAGCGTGTTTCAAAAAAGGGAGTGCACTTTCAGGTGAAGCTCTGTATCAGTGCTTGTGTTGTTTTCCTTTAATTATGTTATTTATTATTACTTGAAGCATTGTTTAGGGATTGCTTGAGAATGGGTTCAGTTTTGGTGGGTTGTTTTGAGCAGTTGTTGCTCTGACCACATGCAAGCATATCCAATCTTTAAGCCACATTCTCTATCCCTTCAAAGAAACACCCTCACAATTCAGTGGAACCACACCATCTTACAGACATAATTACATCAATGACCTATAAAGGCAAAAAAAAAAAATGTATGAGCAAATAAGCTCTATCAATATATCTCTGCCACTTATTTAAGGTTCACGTCTAGGATTAAAAAAAAAAAAACAAACAAACAAACAAAAAAAAAAAAGTCAAGAATTCCTTTACTTGACATGGCTTAGATCAGTAGTTTATTTTGTGGCTTTTACTGGTCAATATTTCACACCGGTCTAGTACCGTCATATAAAAGCATTTGCACGTGGTAAACAAGCCTATGTATATTTTTAAGGACTAGTGGCCTCTAGTGGACACTGTTGGTAAAACACGTTTGGAAAGCTTCAAGAAGCTTCGTCTGGCCTCCATTACACACTACAAGCTCCTATCAAAGACATTGCAGTTTACTATCCAAAACGTTTATACCAAAATAGGTCCACACACAAATACAAAGGAGTAGTCCAAACCCAGAGTCATAAATAGTCACTAGTAACTAGTACTAGAGAAGAGAACTTGAACAACATGGCAAAATATGACTACGCCTTAAGAGTGGTGTATTTATAGACATGGGGGAACGAACCACAGCTGCTACTAATCCACGATTACAACAGGATTACATTGGTGCTGATTGAGACCTCTGGTGGACAGAGGAGGTATTGCAGTAAACTGGTGAAAAATGAACTAGGAATGAGTTAGGTATAAACGGAGGTCGGAGCCAGCTCCAAATGGGAGGGTCAGCTCCAAATAGGTGTGACTTTAACTACAAGTTGGCTGTACAAACCTCCAGAGGACTTTGATTGGTTGCTGTAGTGTCTGTCATGTAAATTAAACTGTCGGGTCCCCCCCCCACACACACACACACACCCCAGAGGCAATACGACGCCTTGACAGAGTTAAACGGATAAACTTGCAGTGTTTAAATTTTAAATATTGACACACTGAATTCCCAGATTATGTAGAATCAACAAAAGAAGTTTATTTTATCCGTTTTCTAATGTGCTTGCTGTGTATGCACCAGGTTACGCTGGTAAGGGCAGACGAGGCGAGCTCCAGAGCATTTACACCGAAGCATTTTACACAGGATTGTGCAGTTGCTCATGCATGCAATCCAGCTGTCATTGTAATTTTATATGCAGAGAAAATGCATGGCACCTTTTATCACCATGGACTGTAAATATATGTAAATTTTTGTTTTTATTTCTGAGTAACTTGTACATATTTTGTAGTAGATTTTGTTGTGAAGGAATGGTTCACCTAAAAACAAAATCACTGAACAATAAAAAATTGTTGGTGTAATGTTGTTATACATTCACCTCACTGAGTGCAGTTAAATCAAGTTTTAAGTTTGTTTCAATCGTGATACTGTTGATTTTTTTAATGAATATTTAATATTAGACAATTATTATATAAACTTTAATCTTTAAATAGAATGGCAATGGACAAGCATACAATAACGACAACGCCGGAAGAAATTAAAACTACAAGAAAAAGTGTTAATATTAAGTCTTTAAATCGGTGTTTTTCACTAGTGTCACTACTTCCGGTCATCATTTATCACCGCGCACCTCGGTGATTGGGGATTTCCGCATATTTGCCATCACTTCTTGATTATCGCCTAAATTCCGCCCATTTCTGAAATCCCGCCTACTTGCGGCGTAAGTACCGCCCGCTTTGAGCGAAGTACCTCCCACTTGGAGCTAAGTACGTCCCATTTGGAGCTAAGTACCTCCCACTTGGAGGTCTCCGGGCTACAACAATACATACCTGCTAGGAACTGGAATGTTTTTTGCTTGTTTGTTTTCTTTCTAATTAATTAATGTGTGTGTATATATATATATATATATATATATATATATATATATATATATATCTTAAAACATTTAATATATTAATATAATATTTATAATTGCAATATAAGATGATCTACAAACATCATGGATGTTTAGATTAGATTCAACTTTATTGTCACTGTGCAGAGTACAAGTAGAGCCAATGATATGCAGTTAGCATCTAACCAGAAGTGCAAATAGCAAGATAATATTACGTTCTATAAAAAAAAAAAAAAAAAAAAATAGTGCAAAGGTATGAGGTAGAGAAAGTGGAGATAGATGAGGTATATATGTTCGGTGACCATTAGGTGAACATATAGATGGCATCATGTAGTAAACAAAAGGCAAATAAATATAGTGAAGAATAAAAGAGTAGATAAGTAACTAACACCAGGGGACATACAAGTAAAATTATACAGGTGTTAAAGTAGATAAACATCAAACAGATTAAATTCCAAAACTAGAGCATATCACTGCTACTGGGATCATAAAAAACTTTAATTGCACTTTAATTAAAAAAAAAACAAAAACGATTTTTAACCAAAACTTTAACAATTTTATAGAAATAGTAACTGTTGGAGATTTACTCTGCTACAGTATTTTTTTTTAACCTATGTATTTTGCATATAATTTATATATAGCCTATGTAAAAGGAATGGGACACCAGTCTAGCAGGGCACCTATCACACATGCATTCACACACTCACTCACACCTAGGGTTGATGTCCCTGGAACCTGGAGTTGGGAAACAGCAATGCTACCTGCTGCTATGCCATGCCACTATATACAATTTCATATACAATTTCATATACAATTACTTATACATAATTAAATATAATTTGTAATTGTGACATAATGAAGTTTATAAAACTACTCACATATCTAATCATGTATTATGTTTGATCAGCAGAGTGCCACCTAGCACAGAGTGTCAGCTGTGTCGAGTATGCAACAGTGACCTGTGGACTCAAAGATTTCCTAGGTAATAGTAAATTATAGCAATGTGGGAGGAGGATCAGAATATAGAAGCAGGTTGGGCCAGAATTTACACATTAACAAAAAATGAATTTTACATTATTGTTTAGATTGTGAAATGGGTAGATTGTGGTGTCCATCATTCAAGGCTAAAGAAACAGACATAAAGAATGTACAGTACTTTAGTAACTCAAGGGCAAAGCAACACAGAATATGTCCTTCCCAGGAAGAAAGTACACAGCACCATCATGCATTTGTGTGGACAAATGCTGTGATATTGCTTGTAATAGATCTCATACACTAGGAGAACTACATTTTGTAGTAGCAATCATACTAGGACTGCTTGCAGAAACAGAAAAAGGTAAGCCCTAATACTTTGACATGATTTTTATTCAGTCACAATTCCTTGTTTTAACAAACTGTTATTTTACATTAGTGTAGCAGTTTCACTGTTGACAGTTTAGCGGATGGTGTGAATGTTTTCTTATTGCAAAATATAATGTAAATACTTAAATGGACATGGCCCTTTGTATGAGACAGGATACAACAATGTAGTGCATATGTTTCTAAATAATATGGCATACTTTTTGCCATTATGACTGAGTAGGTTGTACTAATAATGCTATATTGAGAGGGATAACAACAACTGGCATATAGATTCTTATATAGATTGGTGCACTAGATCAATAGGGAAGCTTAAATGTCAGTCAAGTTTTTACTTGCAGCATGAAAATCTTTAATTATCCCTCGTCTTTGTCTAAACTGCTTGGTTTACGTCCAAATGATGCAGTCAAATGTATGACACTACTGAACTCTATATCAGTATTTATATGTAAAATAATATTTACTTATTAAATTATGTTTTTGATTAATCACATTAATAGTATAAAAGTAATGTTGTGCTCATTTTGACTATCAGTACTCAGGATCAGTGTGAAAGTCTTTATCCTAGTGCTCTATGTTTTCAGGATTTTCCTCAGCACATTTGAACTGCTGATTGTCACGTAATTAATCGTAATGGAGGTTAGGACGGATGCAAGTGCAGATAAGAGCTTTTATTAAAGAGAGGCAGGCAGACACATCCAGATCATGAGACAACAGCATGGTCAAAGACAGGCAATGGGTCAGGCGATTGGCAAACAGGCACATACTAGGCAAAACAGGAATCGAGAACGAGAACAAGATTAAAACAATAACACATAAACCGAGAAACAAACGCTTGATATAGGGAAACTCACATAATACTTTGCAAAGTGCAAAATACTAGTGTTCAAAAGTGTCTTTTATGTGTGGTATGATTGTGTGTGAGATTGGATGTAGGTGTGCATGATTAGAATGAAAGTGCGTGTTCTGGGAATTGCGGTCCATGTTTGTAGGCCGCAGTGCAGGATGTGAAACGTAGTCGCTGGTTTGCTGTGATATGACAGTGATGACCATACATTTTTATCAAGCATCCTTTTGATCTTGTTACCATCATAACCTAATGGTTTTATTTCTTTCAGACATCCTGAAAAGAATGGAATGGTGAATGACATGTCAGGTTGCCAAAACATTTTGTAAAATTATCCATGAAATTATCTGCAAGGCCCATTAGATATACACCTTGCTCCCAACAGATATAGTAATTATGTCATGCTCTCTCAAAATCAATTGCTTCACTGAATTTCTGAAAGTGGTCTTCTCATCAACTTGCTCTCACCTCGGCAGACTGATGGCTCTTTCAAACATTAATTCATTCATTCATCTTCAGTAACCACTTAATCCTGGTCTTAGTAACACTAGGCATGAGGCAGGAATACACCCTCATTGAGGTGCCATAGGGTTCTTGGAGCTTCAACACTATTTGCTCTGCCTGTGATTTATTTATTTTTTTACATTATATAAATAATAATTTACAGGTATTTATACAGTATATAAGGCTAGTTGAACATGCCATTTGTAAGCTGTTATTTATCTTCCTATTCTTGAGCACATGAAGGATCCTGAGTAATAAAATGCTTGTCCTAGCAGTGATCTAACATCATCAGGTACAATAATTAGAATAGTTATAAACTGATTATTAACTGTAAGTGATTATTGATGTCAGGATTTTGTAGAGAAGACAAGGCCAAGAAAGAAAGGCAAACTGTAAGCAAGACTATGGCAAACACAACAACAGCAAAAGCTTGACAATAAGACGCTGAAAATAAGAACTTATATAGTTGTGCTAATCAAGGTGAAACGAGACACAGGTGAGAGTGATTGAGACATGTGACATGCTGGAGCTGATGGGAAGTGTAGTTCAGCACCCCTTTGGCACTACCATGACAGTTGACTGCAAACTAAACTAAATAACCTAAAACCATAAAAGCATACACTCACTAAAGTTACAAATTTAGTCATTACATTTCATTGTCTCTGTACATGTACACAGCACAAAGACAATAAAATTAAATCTCATCATCATCATCATCATCATCATCATCATCAAATTACTGCAGATTTATATTATTTAATCATTCCACCTGCCTCAGTTTTAAATGTAGCTGGAAGTTAGATTCAGCAGCAAAACTCATTCTATCTTTATATGTTATGCTTGATAGTTATTGTAATTGTAATTATTATAATGAGCTAAAATTGTAAATAGGACTAATTCATAAATTAATTAGTGTCATTGATTATAATTATTGTGGTGTATCTAGTGCACTGATGCTATTCTCATTTAAGAAAAACCTCATCTCTTTGGGCACTTTTTCAACAAAGTTTTATATAAAAACCAAGAGTGGTCAAAGAGTGGTTCTCTTAAGATGTGTCATCTCATGTATTATAGAACCATATTACAATAAACAGTATACAAATAGCAGTGTGATAGATTTAACAAAAATATGTTAACAATTATTATTTCTTTCAGAGTATTGAAGACACTAATCAAAGGAAGGATAACCATCACGAACCAGCCCCTTGCCTTTTAACCCAGGCATCATGATTAACAATATTACTGCACTGACCAAAGAGGCCACAGACTGCCATGAGGTTCAGATTCCCATTGAGATCTTCCTCATCATTGGTATTGTGAGCCTGAGTGAAAATCTTCTGGTTGTGATTGCAGTGATTCGCAATAAAAACCTGCACTCTCCCATGTACTGCTTCATCTGCAGCCTGGCAGCTTTTAACACCATCTCCAGCCTCTCCAAAACCTGGGAGAACATCATGCTGGTTTTTAAAAATGCTGGCCATCTGAACTCTCAGGGAACATCTGAGCTCAGGATAGACCGTGTGATGGACACTCTGCTCTGCATGTCATTCCAAGGCTCCATCTTTAGTTTCCTTGCGATTGCTGTGGATCGCTACATTACCATATTCCATGCCTTACGTTACCACACACTCATGACTATGCGGCGCACGGCATCCATCCTGATCACAATCTGGGCCCTGTGTGGCTTCAGCAGCGCTCTCATGATCGCATTCTTTGAGGCCGCAGTGGTGAAGATCTTCTTCATTGTGCTCTTCTTCACAGCCTTGTTCCTCACCCTTCTGCTCTATGTGCATATGTTCTTGCTGGCACAGTATCATGCAAGCAGGATCGCATCCATGCCAGGAACCACTGGGCACCACAGAAAGAGTGGTCTGAGGGGGGCACTCACACTTACTATCCTCTTTGGTGTGTTAGTGGTCTGCTGGGCTCCCTTCTTCCTCCACCTCCTGATTATTATGATATGTCCCAAAAACCCATACTGTGAGTGTTATCGGTCGCTCTTCCAGCTGCATGTGGTGCTGCTGATGAGTCATGCAGTTATCGATCCAGCTATTTATGCCTTCCGGAGCGCTGAGCTACGAAACACCTTCTGGAAAATGTTCTTCTGCTTAACGGAAGCTCAAAATTATGTCCACAGCACATGTGAATTTGGAATATCATTTGCATGACAAAGAGCAGAAGTATTCCTTAGGAATCCATAATAAATTATTAACTCAGGCAATCACTTCATAGAACCCTGGTTAACACATTTATTCAAATTCTCATGGTCACTTATTCACTTTTACCACCAGGAAATAGTCAACATTTTCATAAGTGGGAAACTTTAAAATATAAGCGCAAAACATTAAAAGTGTATCATTACACAATCTTGTTTGTATAACACATTGATGATATCTATTGGACCAGTTATATATGTAAAAAAGACATGTACTTTACATAACTAAACATGAGAATGAAAAATAATTACCCATAAAGATGAAAATAAATCAAGTATAATCCTTGTAACTGAATAACTTTTCTTTACATATATGACTGAAAAACATGAAATGTCTTCCTAATCTCATTTGGGATAACTCTCTCCATCTCTCTGTCTCTCCCTCGTAAGGAATATTCATATGTTTACTTTTTACTGAATTTTCGGATCTGTACAATTTAACACTATATTTTCTCATGAATGTAATATAGCAAAAAGTTTCAATACAACATCTAACATATACAGTATTATCATAATAAACTAATATTATCAAAAAAAACCTTTCATGTCTGTTTAATTAATTACATTAAATTCTGGGTGGCCCTGTCCTTAATCCAGAACTGACAGATAAATCACATTTGTAACATTTTTTGTCCATAATTATACATCAGCACCATGTACTGTACACACACCATACATAACATTATACAGTAACACTCACACAGTATCACTACATATACAACACATGTCTAGAACATTTCATTTACCACAGAATTAGACTTACACAACACTGCTGGTAAAAATGACTCAAACAGATGAAAATGAAATGAAAACCTTTCAGGAAATAATGAAATACATTTAGCTATGTACTTTACAAATATATA
>JANDJT010000001.1:15175924-15214025 GCA_024331685.1 Stegophilus panzeri | reverse complement strand
GGTGCCATTGTAACAAGATTAATCAGTCTTATTCACTTCGCCTGTCGGTGGTTTTAATGTTACTGCTGATCGGTGTAAACCTTTGCTGAATGTACCTTTTGATATTCCTGAACCAAACAATGTTAAGGAAAATGTTCCTTAGTAATTATGTGCTGGGTTTAAAGGCCAAATGTAAAGCTGTTTTCCTGGATAAAGTCTGTCAGCATTTCTCATTGAGACACACTTCACTGTCATCTGGAGTGCAAACAAATACAGTACACACTGTTATCAGCATGCCATTATAAACTCTGTATAATTGCACTTTAAATGACTGGGCATAAAAATCCTCACCCCAGATGTTATCATTGCTAAAACATTTCTACGTGGCTGTTGTTGTGGTTTTTTTTTTTTTTGCCAGAGGGGTGAATGTTGTGCCGTTTCTGGAGTACATTGGCTTACCGGACAAGCTCGTGGGTATTTTGCGAGACTCTCAGGGTGGATATGCACTAACAGCCTACGCAATGTATAAGGTATTAACTGCACTAATCTAATGCACAAAACATGAAGCAAGGCAACTGTCAAGTCTGTTTCACTTATAAGCTTTCTGTCCTGAACAGCTTGCCACGCCAGCCAGGTACACAGTGACGCTCGGCAGCACGTCTCTCTCTGTGCAGTACCTCCGTAAACATGGCTACTTGTCCACCCCTCCTCCCGTCACAGAGTACCTGCAGGACAAGATGGAAGAGACCAGAGAGAGACTCTCTGAGAAGATGGAGGAGACGAAAGAACGATTTTCAGAGAAAATGGAGGAAACTAAAGAGCTCCTGTCCGAACGCATGGAAGAGACTAAAGAGCGCTTCACTGAAAAAATGGAGACGACGAAAGACAAGCTGGCTGAGAAACTGCAGGAGTCCAAAGACAAAGTGTCTTTACGGAAGAAAACGGATTAACAGAAAACGATGAATCTCGGAGGGTTGTAAACTTCTACAGATCACTTCCAAACAGTATAAACGTGTTCTGCATCTCAAACTTCCTGTTTTACTGCAACTCGAAATGATCCAAAGGGCCTGAATTCTTATTTATGTTTAACATTATTCAGTAATACCTAGAAACCTGAACATGTACATAACTGATTAGGGCTGATTTCTATTACTGCATCGATGCACATAGATGTGCTTCTATGAAGACAGAGAAAAGAGGTTTATAGAAAAACAGAATATTACCACAAAAACATGGAAACAGTGTACCTTTCAAAATAAGTTCAGGTGCATAACTGGACCTCTAAGACAACATACCTTTATTCTAAAAGCCAGTATACCTTTCCCAAGTAAAATGTACTCACTCTCTCTCTCATATATATATATATATATCTCTCTAAAAAAAACAAACAAAAAAAATAGATGTCCTCTTGACAAGAAAAAGAAGTATGGTACCTTTATTTCTGAGAGCGTAGATATTTGACGCAAACCAATAGTAACTGCTACCAGAAGCAAATCCGTGTCTCTTGATTTTCAGGGATTTGATATGTTTGGTCTAACCACTGCTTCATCTGAAAAAGCAGGAAAGTGCCGTTCTTATTGTAGAACGTAAAACTCGGTGGTCAAGCAGACACTGAACAGGGGCGTGTATCTGGGAGTGCACTGGGTTTGGGAACAAAACTTGAACTAGATTAGAATTGGCACAAAAGACAAAGGGGACCAGTTTCTCAGAGGAGTGACCTTCTAAAGCACTTGTATGCCCCAGCATCAAAACATCAAGCAATAGTTGGGATATGGTGAAAACTTGGTGTTTCAGTGTAATATTCTCACAAATGGGGGACACGTTGGGTTAGTGGTTAGCACGTTTGCCTCGCACCTCCAGAGTTGCGGATTCGGTTCCTGTCTCTGCCTTGTGTGCACGGATTTTGCACGTTCTCCCTGTGCTTCGGAGGCTTCCTCTGGTTTCCTCCCCCAGTCCAAAGACATGCGTTGTAGGCTGATTGGCATTTCCAAATTATCCGGTGTGTGCGATTGTGCCGTGAGGGGTTGGTACCCCGTCCAGGGTGTCCCTCGCCATGTTTCCTGTGTCCCTTGGGATAGACTCCAGGTTCCCCACGACCCTGTGTAAGATAAGTGGTGCAGAAAATGATCAAGTGCAGTGGAAGCAACCAAACTTTTCACTTCATCCAGTGCTTTTCTTGTTCTCTGTACATGCTTTGGCACATATGACAATTTCTCCCGATATTAGGAAACACCTCAGCTGGAGTGCAGACAGACTTGTTTACACTGTATTTTAATCCATCTCACTTTGTGACACTACTTTTTCCTCAGCCACAGGTGATTCATCCCATTGTTCAAAGGCAGTTTACGTCTTACCCGTTTATAACGCAATGTGGTACATCTACATGCTGGATGAAAATAATAAAATGTTTCCGTACGAGTAGAGCAGGACAAGTGCGCTTTTTATCACTCTACTAATACTGTGTGAAAAGGTTTAAGTAGCATCCATGTTAAAAATGATACTACCCCGGTCTCACTTTCTCTATTGCCGAGTATTACAATTGATGTATAAAGCTGGAAATAGCAATAATCAATCTTCAAACATGTCAAATTTAGGAATTTAGTAAAAGAAATAATGTGTGAATGTATTGTTGCTCGCAGAGCAAATAAAGATATTTAATGATTATTTTAAACATGGAATAGTTGTAGTAAAGGTGTGTGGATGAAGGCAGGTGAATTGAGTCAGAGGACATCAGCGAAATCCATAAGTGTATGTTTGCAGAGATTAAACTGTATATTAACAAATCAGGATTTTCACTATTTTATGATTGAGCACACATTGTCTTCTAATAAACTACTTTTGTTCATCCGGCTCAGAGTTTAATTCACTGGTCCCGAGTATGGACATAGCCAATGGATTTGTAGATTTATTCTCGTTGTTATTACAGCATCTTGGCAGGAAAGGACAGACACAGTAGTATTTTTATGTTTTAATGGTTGCGCTGTAGTTTGACCACAGCAGTACAAGCATAAAATCTTTGACTACAACAGCATTTAGAGCAACGTTTTTTTGACTATTTTGAACTTTTTTTTTTTTTTTTCTGAAAAAGTATTGCAATAACAGACCTTAGGCCTAGAACCTAGTACATCACAATTGCTTAAATAAAAAGAGGCAAAATACACATATTTAACGTGTCTATAAACATATGCATGTACGTGCATGCAGAAATACACGTACACGCTTATGCATACACACAAAAATGCTGGGGTACAATTTTTGTAAATATAAACTAAAAATGATACAAAGTCCATGACGGAAGCAGTCCGGTATTGACCAATAATGCTGAAAAGCTATGGTTAGCGGTGGTGTGCACAAGCATCTGATGCTTTGAGGAAAACGAACCGAGACGTAACCGGTTTCAGGCAGCGCTCGTAAGGGTACAGCTTTCTCCGGTTTTACAAATCACACCACAAACCTCTCGAGGCTACCTGCCATGGAGCACTGGAGAAATGAAATGGCGTTGCTATGTACATTATCTTCAGTTCCATTGATATGGACGTGCTCAACAGTTACAGTGGACACCCAGCAGGGTTGTAATTTAAAAATAAAAAAAATTTAATGAAAATCCCCATTTTGTTCCGACATACCACATACACAGAATGTGTGAAATAAATAAGTAAGAAAAAAAAAAAAGAATGGTAGAAGTGTCAGTGTAGTCGCTGTATGGAGAGATTATTAAAAGGCTGGAAGCATAGCATTGCATGGAAATTTAAGACTGGCTATTATGTGGTTACAAAGTACCTCAAATAATATCTAACATATGCACTTTCTAAACAAAGTCCGGACAGCGATTGATGGTTTTTATGCGATACAGACATACTAACATCCCCAAACGCAACATCAAAGTCTCTGCTGTCCTGATTTGAGTATTTCTGTACGTTTTTGTAAGCTGCTCCTGTATGAAGCTTGCTTTGATCCTGTCTGTGTGCAAGGTAAAGCATGTCCATGTCCTAAATCACCAGTTCAACCGTGGGAATGTAGGGACTTTTTTTTGTTGTTGTTGCAGTATTGTATTGGTGAATTGGAAAGAAGCTGCAGAAGTTTAAACGTCAACAAATGTCATGATGCCTTGTTCATGAAGTGTCGTCACTGCTGTCACTTTCTGAACATGATCTAAATTTGAGCTTCCTCTGGATGCCAAATGATTGTATGGAACCGAATCCATTTTGTAAACACGATTAAAAACGTTAAAAACGATGCTCATGTTGCAGTTTGCTAGCTAGTTCAATGCCTCCATCAGGTTGTGGGTCAAAATGTTTGTGGTAAATGTGAAAATGTTACGGTAAACTGGAGCAGAGATTTGCACCGGTGCGCCAATTCTACCATTAAACTGCAAATTATACAAAGTTATATGGGGTAGGATTAAAAATAAAAAAAAATTATATTCTATTTCAAGCAACTCTCTTGTCCTAGAACAACTGCCATTCATACTGTTAATATTGTTATTATCCATAAGAAAAATAAGTAGTACTTTGTAATTGTTCTGTAATTCATATTTAAGTATTGTTTGCAAACCTCCTTGTTTAAAAAAAAAAAAAAGAAAGAAAAGCACATTTCAACTGTAGGCATTTACAAACCTGATACCACTGTGTTAAATTTTTATACCATCTATACATTATATTACACTATTAACAATATCTTTTGTGGTTTCTACCCATTGGGTAGGATATGTGTGCATAACATATTCAAGTTATTTACAGCACCTTACAAAAGGAAAAAAAAAAAAAAAAAAAAAAAAAAAGGAGGAGAAAAAAAAACAAAAAAAAAAACCCGACAGACCAGAGAAATAAAAAGCACCGTTGGAAGTGAGGCACACCGAAGGTGGGAGCTTAAAGAGTGCAAGTGGGTTCCTACGTCTGCTCAAAACGTGAACATTAGGCACCGAGTTAGCTCACATCATACGCACATGCAAAAACGCCTCATTCCACGGACAACAAAAACGAGCACTTGTTTGTAGAGAGAACGCCAATCAAACAAAGCGAGGCAGGAAAAGCCGAGTGGAGACAGTGAAATGGTGGTCGTTATACGAGAAAAGGGTCAACAAAGCGTGGGCCAGATCGAAACCGATTGGCGAAAGCAGCAGCGATGATAGCAGCATTAAACAGCACAGATGAAGCATAAGCTCTGAGAGCTCTTTGGAAGAGTTAATGAAGGGAGAAAACATCTGACCGTAACACTTTCAAGCAGCTCAGTCAGCACCAAGCAAAGAGAAACATCGTTCAGTCTTTCTGCAAGTGGTGGCGCTATTCACCGAGTCCATCTCGACCTAGTGGAGATAAAATAAGAACACGATGCGTGGCGTAGCTGGCAGAAGCCCTTACTCAATGCTGGCATTGCAGTAGAAAAGTGTAAGATTTGTGGTCTTTTGTGGAGGTTCAGGTCTCCAGGTAGAACTTAATCCTAGAATGGAAGTAAAATAGACTGAACCGTGTTTACTCGTTTGATCCTTGGCTAGTTTTAATTTGTGCCCAAAACACCTCCTGGTTAATGAAGTGTGCAGATAGTGGCTCTGCTTATGTAAATGCTTAACAGAAATCCTTTAGGTCCTTCCGAACACTGCTGGACACTGACCAGACCTAATCCTGGACACACACACACACACAAATGATTCAGAGAAAAGCAGTGTATGTACATCCTCAATAAATGATCAGGGAACCAGCCCTGAACATGCATACTGAATGAGCTGGCTTTCTAAACAAAACACACACGCTTGAGGACACTTTTTAGTCTGGGTTTAGTCGGTGTCCACTAAAACTAATTCTTGTAGTCTTTCAAGTGTACTTCTAGGCAGTTAAGGCTTGAGGTCAAGAGCCAGATTGAGAAAGCAGGCTTCGTAATCTAGCCTACAGGTCACATCATCTTCATGAATAAACTTTCACTCACTCTCTCTTTTACACACACACACACACACACACACACACACACACACACACACACACACACACAACCAGACAGCCAAAGACACAAATTTATGGGGCAGCGATTCTCAAAATCTACTGACAAGGTTGAACCAAAGAGCAGTTAATAAGCATGTGGTGTGTGAAACAGGCTTCAACGGAACAACAAACACAATGGACGTTTCAAATGAATCATGTTTGTTCATGTTCAATGCACTAGATGAAAAAAAAAAAAAAAAGGGCTAGAAAAGGCAATTCTCAGTCGTTAGCGCTGACATTAAAGGGCTGTGTTCTGCACTACAAGGCAAAAGTTCCTTTGGGTCCTGGTCAAAAAAAAAAAAAAAAAAAATCATCTAAGAGCTCAGAGCTTTTGACTGGCTAACTAACCCACATTTAGTCAAAGTGTCAGCTAACCAACAGCCTGCGTGCATCCAATCACTCGCACCACTTCGGTGCTGACTGCTTTCTGTAAACTTCTACAAGTTAAACGTAGCACCATGGTTTGGATCTGTTCGCCAAATACCCACAATGCTATGGATTGAAAGTAAGAATATGATTGTATATTACAGAGAAGAGTGCAGCTTTATGCGATGGAACTTAGAGCGTGTATTCTTAAGCAATGTAGACTGCCAAGTTTGGAGCAGTTCAGGTCTTTTTCTGCAGTGTGGCTGAAATCTTACATGAAGACCTGCCCTGCCACTGATCGTTTACTGCTTCTCCATGAGCCGAGGTGATTGAGACTCCTCCTCAGAGTGAACCAACACGGACAGGCGCGGGAATTTCTCTCAAAATCACCACGTTTTTCACCTGAACCATAGGACAAACCACTCGCATAAATACCGACACATCGGAGAACTGAACAAGAAGGACGAGCAGAAAAGGCAACCAAATCAGAGGAAGGCTGGGTTAATGAGATATTACAGTGAACAACCTTACTTTAGCCCTTAGCTTCACTGTGTCACTAAACTTGATTATCCTACCTATCCTAGGAGATATGGACAACACAACAATAAGGGCTATGTTTGTATGCTTGTTTGTTTGGTTTTTTTTGCTCACTCTGGTTACTATGGCACCATCCATCACAACACTGTACAGATGGGGATCTGTGGCAAGAAAGGGACTGAAAGTGAGAGTGCAAGAATGGGCAGCATTAGCCGTTTCAAGTAAGGAAAAGCCAAGAGAAGCTTCCATCCATGCTGAACAATGCACAGGATAAAATACCTCGCATCCATCAAACGCTCGCTCTGATGAGAAATAAATGCCGTTTTGGTTTTTGTCACGGGGCAAGTGCAACACGTATAAAGGATTACAAGAGCCTTGATTGCAGTTCATAAATCAATAACTTTAAAAGCATGACCCTGCTCACATGACACCTTTCCCTCATCGTCCCTCATCGTGTGTGGTTTAAGCCTATTAGAGAGAAACAAAATGATTTCAACACTGCTACAGGAGAAAGAGAGTCTTTCAGATGGTTAGATACTTTATAAAAAAAAAAAAAAAAGTCTACACTCAACAAAAGTAATTACTTTATAACCTTATAACAATTCTTCTTGTAAAGTGACAATATTAAGTGAAAGTAACATTCTGTTAGCATATATCTGACCTCAAGAGGTGTCAAAGTGTCTGAAAGACTGAGGAGGACTAAGACCTGGGAAGGAGGATTTTTAGGCTGGATATAAGTAACTCTTGTGCAGAAGTAAGGAGAATACCCTACCGCTTCTACAGATCACCAACTTTGGAGTTTCCTTAACAACAAAGACCATGCATTGCATTTGCCTCTTCTCTTTCCCACAATAAAGATAGTGCAACTTTTGTGTGTTTTGATTTGAACGTATGATTGCGAGTCTCACGCCCGCCCCCACACACACACAAAAACCTTGGCACTAGGATTTGGAATTTGTTTCAACTACTTTAAAAAAAAAACAAAAAAAACAACTTAATTGTGTACAGATCATGGTCTTGGAAAACTTATCCTCAACCTCAAGTCCCATCCTAAACCTGCAGATTGTGCAGTGTTGGTGTTTTGTAGAGCACATGACCAAAAAAGGAGTAAAAAGAAAGGGGGGGTAATTAAAATAAAATAATAATAAAAAAAATAAAATAATAAAAAAAAAAGCTTATGTGCTAATATCATCTCCCATTTGAATGTAATACACAAGTACAAAATAGCGCTACAAAGCTTTGCTATGTCTTTTTATGAGAGAGATTAAAGAGTCAATAAAATGTTATTTTGTAAGCTTTGCTCCGCTTGGTTCCTTCTTGTAATGTGGCTTTGCTTTTGTAGTGAAGACAGACACATTTTATGTTGTGCATGGGAGTGTCCAGAGAGTGATCACACCCCTTTGTAGCCAGTAAGAGGAGAGGGTACGGAGAGCCGACCTTACACTAGCTCCCCTCTCTGCATGTCCTTGGCTTTGCTCAGGACTATTGTGCTTTCCGTGCTGCCCTGGCGCGTCCTGGCACCGGGCACAGTTGGCACGGAGGAGGACTGGTTATTGCTGTGCTGGTGAAGGTAAAACGCTGTGCCTGGGTAGTGGCCCATGACCTCGCTGTAGGCGGGTGGAGGGCCCTCCGTGCGTCCGTGGGCACTCCAGTTGGCGGCGCTGATGCCTGTGTTGGTGCTAGGTGGGCACGGGCCATGGCTGTCCATCAGGTCACTGTCGAAGACCGTGCGGTTGGGTGGTGCTCGCACGGACTCGCGGTTCAGCTCGAGCTGTTGCTCGGGGTTGCGCAGCTGCAGTGGGCACGGGCCCTGGTACGGCGGCGGCTCCTCTCCATCCGAAAGTGCGATGGTGGGCGGCAGGTCGATGTGTTGCTGCAGGAGAGGGTAGGTAGGCTGGAAACGGCTAAAACGATCTCGCTGCAGGAATGAGGGAGTGCTGAAGCGCTCACGAGGATGAGGAGCATACACCACCTGCAAGAGTGAAAAGAATGAATGTTCATAGTCAGCAGCAATAGTGTTGCCAAAAATACTAAATGTTTGGGTGGCTATAGAGGGGAAAAAAAGTGCCAGAACAGAATAAAGTAAAAAATAAAACATCCAAATTAAACTTATTAAAGCCCAGACGTATTCCTAGACTATATTCATGCTGCTACTACATCGTAAAACCAACATGTAGCCTACTGCGTGTCCTCCGACACGTCTGTGCACTCTAAAAGCCTATTGACTAAATCAAAAAGAGAATCACTCATCATTCTCATGAACAATTTGTGTGTATTGTACTGTTCCCAAATGTGATTGATTTTCGATCTGGGATGGACTGCTTACTGTGTCTCCTCAACCCTCCTCTCCTAAACCCACCACTACTCCTCCACTCTGGGCTTGAATGTTGGGCCTGAATGTGAAAAGCATGCTCACTCGTCACCATATGGACATATGGAAATAAAGAATATGAATAAATAAATAAATGAGAGATTTAAATTCATATAAATAGATAAATACAGAAAAATTTGAAACATAGATAAATACAGAAATTAAAATTTCTGTTTATATGATTTATTAAGCCAAAACCTTTATTCTTTTACTTATTTTCCATTTTGTCTGAATAATAAACTTTGGTTAACTAGAGACAACCAAGAAAATGATTTGGCTGAACCGTTTGTTTTCCTCATTCAAACCAAATGAACGAACAGTGCTTAAGCCTATAACCTCGGAAATCTTAAAAGGCTGCCAATCTCTTAAATCAAAACCAATGTAATCCCCAAGGCTTTTAATTTTGTCGAATATAATTTCAGAATAGTTTAAAAAAAACTAAGGATCCAAAGTTAGTACTCTTGTTCGCATTAGTTATTAAGTGTCTCATTGGAAGGGCTACAGGGGTTTGACAGAAGAAGGTAATATCATACACACACTTGTAGCATTGCTCGCGGACCTAAAGTTTTTGGCGTGTAAAATAACCTTCCCTGCTCCCTGTTAATGTTTTCCCTGCTCCAACACCTCTGGCTCAACTGACTAATGGCTCGTTATTAGCCAATGACCTTATTTAAGCAAGAAAACCACTAAAGCACAAAAATGAGTAAACGATGCAAGGAACGGAGGCTCTAGAAGCAAAGTGGGAAGAAGGTTTACATCTGATTAACACCTTTCACGCGCTGGGCTGCGATCGATTGATTAATTGATGGGACTGCAGTCATATGAAGCCTACATATCCAATTTGAGAAACTTAAGCACAAGGTTTACATAAGATGACATTTCCAATGCTACTAAATAACAGAGCTTCATCTGGAGAAAGAAGGCTTGCATTTATGCACAATCAAATTATTCAGTTTGTGGGAAATCTCCATGTTGGCCAGGCTATAAGACACACAGCTTTGTTTTATGGGGCTGCATTTCAGTTTGAGCCAGGGTGGCTAATGAGGGGCAATTTGGAGCGAGAGGCAAAGTGTCTCGTCTCTCAGACAGCTGTCTAGACGCTGCCAGAGGAGAAAGCCAGTGATTAATGACGCAGTGAGAGACGCAGGCATCCAGACAGAGACTCTCAAACCCACGTACACTTGGGGAAATGTGCTGCACACCCCCAGAGGGACACAACACATGTGCAATGATTAACAGAGAGGCCCTGCATCAGACAGTGACCCTCTCCTCCCCCTGACCTCACCAAATAAGGACTCCAAGCGGCACCCCCCACCCCTAAGCACCCACACAGACACGCACACACAGAGTTAATGGTCTCACCTCTGAAGCTCCTTGTCTGGATCCACTATCTGATGGCCAAAAACATCCCTCCTATCAGCAGAAACAGAAGGTTAATAGAAGAAAATTCAGTTTTAAACAAGATAGATCACAATAACAGATATTACAGAATTAATACATTTAATTATATTATTAATTAACATGAAAAGCAAAGAAAAGTGTCACATTATTATCAGGAAACAAGTTAAATACTCAAAGTCATGGAGTGAAATGTACTTATTGCAGTGTCACGGTTAACGGATGCCTTGTGGTAGAAACAAAGTACAATCTCCTCTGAATCCAGACAAAGCTCAAAATACTCATTAAAATAAAACCCCAAACTGCTTGTTTATGCCCCAATAGTAATGCTCAGCATTAACATGTGTGTGGTAAATCAAAGCAGCAGAGTGCACCAGACTGTGTTCTCCCTCCAGACAGTGTCTCTGCACTCGCTCTCCCCCTCAGTCCACCCCCTCCCCTCATGAATAAAAATGAAAGCGACTCAGACGTTTATCTGCCTCTCCCGCACACTGCAGCAGCCAGCGTGCATGTCTGGCTCTTCGCTAGTGTCTAGACAGAGCTGGGCCAAATTTAATCATTAAGGCATGTCTGGGAGCAAGAGTAGTGAGGATATTTATCAGAAACACGCCAAATGGGATCTTTGGCTAACACATAGTGCTTAAAGTCACATTCGGGCTCCGTCGAAACAGAACGGCACGCCTTAATCAAATCTCACAGCTGGAGGCAACGTATTTGTCAGGCTAGCTTGTCAGGTTTTGAGTTTACTTTGCCAATACTTCTAACCCAATACTGCCTCCAGGTTCTAATAAGTAGGCGAATACTTGTGCAGGTCATGTGTTTAATGATGGTCTTCTACAAGGATAGAAAGCAAATCTAAATTTTCCCAGACACTGTCCAGAGATATATGCACACTATATTGATTAAACAAGGCCAAGTCATTTTTATGGCTGGCAGTAATCCGCTAATATGCATACTTCGACGGGAAGTGAGGGATGGAGCGCTGTGATGTCTTACCGGCTGCAGTGGGTGCTCCTGCCTCCTGGCCTGGCCCAGCCTGCTCATCAAGGACCACGTCGAGAGTTTATAGTGGTTCAGAAGACAGATAATCACCACCACCATCACCATCATCACCACGATTATGATTATTATCTGCACAAACTCCAATTCAGCTGGAGGGAAGAGAGAGAGAAAGGGGAACATTTTTAATTATAAGGTTACAGACACACACGCAGCAACAAATCAGGTTTGATCATCATTTCTATTAGAAAAGGGCTGCGGGGAAAATGCGATTCTTGTTCTGACCACAGGATGGAAGCACAGAACAGCAGAAGCCTGGCAAGGCTGACTGGGTGCGAAACGCAGGTCAGGAACAATTACTGTTCTGTTGTGCAGAGGGTCTCGAACAGAGACAGTCAGAGAATTGTATGATGTTCAGCTGTTTAAGAAGGCTGGTTCAAAATGAATAGAATGTGATTTGGCAACACTGTTCACCTCTCCCTTACTCAAAAGGCACACACACACACACACCAGCCAACCACATGGACAACAGGTCTGCAATATGCAAAAAAACCACAACTCTTTTATATATACACACGGTGGCATTACCCAGACAGACAGGCAGCGCGTCTGGAAAAGCAAGACAATGGCGGCCTATCTGTGGCAGCCAGACAGCTCATGGCATTAGAGCGGGCACTGCGATATCCCAGCATGCCCCCGAATGCAAGCCCAATCTGATTAGGCTAGACGCTGAGGCTGATGCAGGCCTCCGGCTCGGTGAGACACGGACCATTTTGGAACTGTTGGGTCTGCAGAGGGCATGTTTTAAAGTGTCAAACAGAGACGCATTATCTTCTAGAGCAGACTGAGTGTACTGTCTGAACAGCCCGGCTGGAACACGCGCCACAAAATTGCCTGCAGTACAGCATCTGAGCAGACAAACACAGCTTTTCTCCAAATTTAGGCCATGAGAGCGGATGCGAGGAAAGAGAGCAGAGATTAGAGAGAAAGGAAATGATTACGAAAACAAGACAGAAGCAGGACAGAGGGAGAGAGAGAGAGTCATTCGAGCCGTTTTGCACATTAGAATTAGCAGTATTCTGACTAGCAAAAGCTGAACTAGACAATATGAAAATCCTCTACTGGGTGTAAGGCATGTACAGACACTTAAACAAATTGATTTAAAGCTACTGAAGGAGTGGTGAATATGCTAGGCCAGTGAGGCGAAAATGCAAAAAGACTGGTTACACAGGTACATAGGGGAGGTGAAATGGACAATAGCTCAGCCTTTACTGCTAGCGGTCAGAGGTTTCAACATTTAAGTAGAACTTTAAGTGGAGCTACTGCACATTTGCTTCTGAACCGATAAACGTCCCATTATCTGCTTGTAGGAATTAAAGAACTGTCCAACAAACCTAATGCAACTAATAATACACATGGACCTTATACTAGTGAAACTACCAATGTTATATGGGTGAACTGCTCTTTAATGAATCTTTTTGGGGTAATACAGCATCATTCCTGCTCGGGAATCGTCCAGCAAACCTCAAAGATTTCACCCCGAGAGCATGTGTTAATATCTCCAACATTTAAACACTATGGCAGGCAAAAAATGCAAGCTTTACGGTGTGTAGTAAACAAGGGGTTTCTTAAGAATCTAATCATCATGCATGTAAAATGACTCATGCGCATTAAAATATAAATACAACTCTGTAGTAAACAACTAGCAGATCCTACTGTGTTTTATGCTATGACTCAGAGGTCAAAAAAAACAGTACACGTGCATGCTATAGAACACTTCGACTTCACTACATTTCTATAATTACTCCAGTCGAGTCATTACAGATTGCACCTGACATATCAACACATAACGCTACCAGCAGTTAGAATTATTCATTATACGCCGGATCTAAGTGGGGAAGTTTGGGTGAGAGGGAGCATCAGTGATCAGACTGGGCAGAATGCGTATATTCCCAGCTCAGACTGCGAAATCCTCTTATTCCTGCACAGGCTGATTTCACAGTGGACCTGCAGCTCTTAGCCCAATTGCGCTCTACAGTCTAAACTAAACTTGCAATCAACCTAGAGATGAATATGATTTATTAAGTGCACAAGCAGGAGCTTTCTGGTCAGGTTCATCTTAATCCATTTGTCCTTGGTCAAACAGTGAATTGTACATGTGAGTGGTTTACAAAATGGCTGGAAAGGGTCTGGTTAAATGAACAAAGCCCGACTGCTCTGGAGCAACCCGGAGAGCGAGAACGAATATGAGAGAGAGAGAGAGAGAGAGAGAGAGAGAGAGAGAGAGAGAGATGGGTTTTGGCATTTCAGCCTTGTCATTTAGAGATAGACAGAATGAATAAGGAACAAGATCTTCAGTGAAGTGGCACTGCTGGATACAGGAACTCCTGTCCTGCCCTAGATACCACGGGCAATGCCATCCCCTCTCTACCTCGCTCTCACACACACATACACACACACACATCCAGCTGCCATCATTGCCATGGAGACACAGCCCTCAGCATCCGTACCTACAGAGACACTGAACACTGACATGGCACACAGACACGCACATTCATGCAGATGCAGACACAGATTTTTAAAAAAACAGCAAGAATGAAGCAAAGAAACATGGGCAGACTGAAAAAACTATGTGCAGACTACAAAAAAAAAAATCAAGGAGAGTCAGAGTCAGACAGAGTGGGTGCTGGGAGAAGCATTAGCCCGTGATGCCAGCGGCAGCCAGTGTTCAGTGCAGCAAATCAATCAGCCCTTTTACGGTCAGCAGGCAGAGCGCAGCTGACTGAGAGCTGCCAGACAGTGGGCCACTAACAGCGAGGGAGTGCCAGACATGAGTCGTGTGAGTGTGTGTGTGTGCACGCGTGTGTGAGAATATGAGACTTGTTTTACATATGCAGGGTAACTTAGGAATGCTGTACCATATGCTTGGCCATCATGTCAAATTTCAGCTAACATTTTTATTGATCACAATAACAGTTCAACACAATGATCTAGAAGGCCTGAATCCTGACCAATTAAATACGTCCAAGAAAGCTAATTTCGGTACGGCTTAATCGTTGTAAAAAGCACAGTCACGTCATGTTTCAGACAACTGAAATGCTTCCATCTAGAAAATGAAAGCTGAAGAATTCTCATGACCATGTTTTCGTAGTGCGTTTGAATGACGCCCTAATTTTGCTATTTGTATGAGAGAAAGGACGAGAGAGAGAGAGAGAGATAAAGAGGGAGAAAATTACCTTCTGGCGCACATGGTTTCATCTAGACACCCTCACAACAACAAAACACAGCCTTTGTCTTAATATTTCACATTCTAGTAAGAGTAGCACTTCACATAAACTGTCCATTATCATCAGTAACACACACACACACACACACACCCCTACAAGTGTTGTGTATAACAAATAAATGCACCTCTTTTATCACAGCCTCAGTAAATCCTTCTGTTTCCTTGGTTTCAACCGGTTTAATTTCGTTTTAGAAATACATGATACCCAGGGAGCAGACGCTAGGTCACGCCACGTAAATGCTTATTTTGTTTGTCAGGACATCTATAGATGTCACATCACTCTGACAAGACAAGAAGAGTGTTTTGACAGGCTCTGAATGTGGATACGAGCGGATTGGAGACAAGCATTCTGTCATCCAGTGATAAACGTGCATTTTTGTTTTTGCAGGCTGGGGGAGGTAGGCTCCTCGTCTACTGTTTTAGAAGGCTGGATCACACAGGTGGTCTTTGTGCTACAAATCAAAGCCCTGTGGCATAGTGGGATGCAGAAAAACACGCTAACAGACTGGCATCCCGCTGGGCATCAGAGGGGCGGGCAGCCGATTCCAGCCCTGCGGTACGGCCATGCCACAAACACTGCCAGTGGGAAGAGGCCATGCCACCCAGCACGCCATGCAGCAGCCTCCAATCCACACAGGAGCTCTTGCCATCAATTACACTGAGAAAGGAACAGAGACATCATCTTAAAGATGCCCAACTGAGTTTCTGTCCATCAAGAGAAAAAAGCCACTAGTGAACCATAATGGGCTTCGTACGGCTCCAGTGTGCTTGCTTACGTGTGAAGTGTCAGGATCTGTACGTCGAAATTCTTCACCGAGAGGCTGCTGTACACCCGTATTAAACCGGAGCACAAAAGATCTTTCACGAGAACGCACATATATAGTTCTCGGTTGCACTTTTCAAATCTCATCAGATCGTTGAAGTCTTCTCAAGCTCAATCCCACCGTTTCTTCATTTCAATATCCATTCAACATCCATCTTCGCATTTTTCTCGGCTCTCAACTCAACCACAAGATAATTAACAAGCACTTCATGAGTCGAATCGGTTATATTTAAAAGTAGCAAAAACACAAAGTGGTGCTGTGCAAGGAGTCTGCTGAACAGGGATTGAGAAGCAGACTGTCAAAGAGCAGTACAGAAATAAAAATGGCAGCAAAACAAAATAAAACAAAAACAAGTTCCCTCGTTTGAAGCTAGTAGTAGAAGAGATGGCATGATACCATTTCTTCTTTTCTAATATTGATAAAACCTTCAATTTAAAATAAAAGGACTAACCCTAACCCTAGGACTACAATTCCAGTATAATATTGCTAAGCAGGTTAACTTTTTTTGTTATGTTCTCCTTAAAGCAATTCAGTGATATCGCAGGCTAAAGTTTATTACAGAATCTGATTAGTTGCTTTGTTGTTGTTTTTTTCCCCCTTTTCACCCCCCTCTGGTCTCCAAAACAGCATTTTCTACTGAAATTGCTTTTGATATCAGATGGGTGCCATCGCTAAGTAATAGATCTGTCTATCTGTCACAAGTTAAATAAGTACCATTATTAAGTCAGTAGAGAAAAATCATAAAACATGCTGTCCTTGCACTGCAGTGAGTCATCTGGTAAGGCAAATAAATAAACAAAAACAAACAAACAAACAAACAAACCAAAGTCAGAGTTGCTGAGGCTCAAGTTATTTGGATTTGCACATCAAGTCACCACCTTAGAAATGAACAGAAGCTCCAGCTACAAAAACAGTTCTGACAAAGACATTACTAAGAGGAGACTTGGCACCATTTCTTATTATCCTTTGCTCCAGAGATCAATCTGAAACAAGGATCAATTTTAGCTTGGCCTTCCAAAGAGAGCAACAGCTCCGGAAGAGTGATCCAGAGCTAGCCGTTTTCTTTTGGAAAAGAAATTAGTTACCTACCTATCGGGCATGTAGCCAGCCAGCGTAGCCTCATAGGTGCTTGTCCAATACTGAACACCAAATTCATCATCAGATAAGAGTGCACATTACAACACTGCAAGCCGCTTGAAATAAAATAAATAACATCAATAAATAAATAATAAAAACCCTCCAGAAGCCTCAAGCACCGAACCTTGTGGCCTGCCTATTTACTCATGCTTAACTCCTACACTTTCTTTATACAGCTCACTGTCCCTTTGTCCAAGCAAATCGGGTTTCCCCCCCACAAGGCAGACGGAAAAACAAATGAGCATTTGTTTAGTCTAGTGATTTCCATATGATGGTAAGAGGGGACCATAGTCCTTCTTGTTCATATTAGTCACGTGGCTGACACAAATCAGATGGCCGGCTCAAATGAGCATTCTGCCACTGAGCTCCAGTGCCAACATGCCACCCCATCGCTCTTCTGCTTCATGTGGGTGACCGTGCAGCTTTTCGTCGGTTGCATGAATAAACATGAACTCCACTAATCAGTAAAGCTGCCCCCAGGTTTCCAAGTTCAGGACTTCATGTACAGTACATTCTGCCAATCGTTAGCATCAGAAAAGAGCTCACACCTCTGCACTCAGCAGAGGTCTGGGGGAAGAAGAGAGCCAGAGACTGCTATGCTTTGAGAGAGTTTCGGCTGACGTCTTTCGAAAATATACCCAACATGGAGATTACCCAGGTGGAGAAAGTGATGCAGCTCCCTTTCTGGCTATGAGACTCGATTTGGTATTATCTTGTATCTTTTATAAATCGTATCATTATATTCCTTAACATCTCCTTATCCGTGTAGAACGACTTCTATTTTGGGAATGTTTTCATTCTTGGTAACACAGCTTGGCATGTTGTGTTTGTCCAGAACTGAAAGGTGCTTTCATGGCAGCCAGAGCTACTTGTACAAACCTGCAGGTTGCTGCGTCGGCTTGCCAAGTCCGCCGAGTTAAACAATCAGCGCTGAAGTTTCAGGAGAAAAAAATAAATAAATGCCATAGTCTCTCCTTTTTTTGTTACTTCTATTTAGTTAGGAAGTGCAAAATGTTCTCTGTGGGCAAGCACATCATTGAGGAAAGTCAAAAAGATTTATTTAAATAGAGCGAGTCGGAGAAGAGGGGGAGGGAGGAGAAAGAAGAGAGAGAGACAGAAAAACCTCTGCACTTCTCTAAAACATTTGCCCATGACCGCTAGCTGAACTTGCATGCATGACCTCAGTGGGTGGAAACCTCACGCCTCCATTTGAGAATGCTGGAACAGGGTTGGAAGAGAGTTCACCAGTTATATTTTCAAAGAGCAAGTACAGAAGAGCTAGACAAATTTAATATGAACAAGAAGGGGAAAAAGAACAACCAAAAAACCAAAAAAAACAAACAACTACTGTCTGTCCTTCGATGTCTACCACATCTTATACCTTATCAAATCTTTATCAACTAAACGTGCATTCACACACAGCGATTTTAGTGCTGCGAGTCGGCAGGCGCTGTACTATGAAGCCGCTAGTAGGCGTTCCAACTACTGGTTGCCATAGTAACATTTATCAGTGGGTGGTGCAACTAGCATTCCACTTTTGACAACAAACCAGTAATCTTGCGCTGAAATTAAACATTTTGGAGGGAGAGCGTTTGTATATAAAGTTCACCAGTCTATATATATGCATCATATCCTATGAGATGAAGCAGAAGCAGCGTGTGCTCTTTGCCATTGCGGCCATCTACCTGCGGCGAAAGCGCAAGGGACGGACGGTCTCGGTCCATGAAACAATTCGGACTTGCGGTTAGCATGGCGGATCACGCATCATGTGCGCTCTATTGTCTTCACTCCCAATGGAAGTCGCTGCACCAAGTCTCTCCAAATTTGCATAAAATGAAACTTTTCTCAACTTTGTCATATCGCTGGACACTCCAACATCTAGTCACTGAGGGTCGCTGTTG
The DNA here is from genome assembly GCA_024331685.1 of Stegophilus panzeri. Taxonomy (NCBI): domain Eukaryota; kingdom Metazoa; phylum Chordata; class Actinopteri; order Siluriformes; family Trichomycteridae; genus Stegophilus; species Stegophilus panzeri. The sequence goes on along the minus strand of JANDJT010000001.1, from coordinate 15,195,252 downwards.
CTCATGTTGCCGGAAGTCGCCAGCTCTCACTGAAAATGAATGGTCTCCGGCCACTTTGTCGCTGCGAGTCACTGTATGTGTGAACGGACCTTAACACTGTATACATCAAAAATAGTATTTAAAAGAAGCAAAGGGATCCATTCTCTGCTTCTAGACCTCTGGCAGAGCTACAATGGCTAGATTAGTGATGGAGCATGTTGACTGGCACTCTGACTCATCAATAATAGTCACTGGATCCTCAGGCTGTTATCACCAAACACATCAGTTGCACACCACACTGCAGCACACAACCAAGCCATCACTGTGGAAGTAAACCTACCTGCTCATCAGAAGCTTGACTCTTAAAATGAAACACCTGATAATTAAATACTGTATTTCTCACTTCGCTATTCGGTTGTCTATTACACAGTTAGTTCTTTCTATTAATCATCCTGTACACTTAACAATGCATGGCTAAATACATCTAGTATATAACAATGCAGAACTTGCCAAACTGTGGAAATGTCTCCTCAAATATTGATTCACTGAAATGTGACTCAGAAAACCTTCCCAGATTAGTGCAAATGTGTAACACAGGGTAGTGTCACTATCGAACTGGTTTACAATACTGAACTGATCCATGTACCAAATTTCAGAACCTCATCCTTTGCCTGAATGTCTGAAAATAATTATGGAATACGATGAGCAAAGAATAAAACACTTCGGGACATGCTGTTATTAAAAAATATATCTCCATGTGCAGTTGCATCATACCACCTGATAGTGGATCACTTTCCTCTAGCAGCATGTCCTGAAGTGTTCTATACCCCTTATAGCACAGATTTGCCAACGATGATTTTATACATACACACATACATAACCCCAATTCCAAAAAAGTTGGGACGATGTGTAAAACGTAAATAAAAACAGAATGTAATGATTTACAAATCTCATAAACCCATGTTATTCACAATAGAACATAGAAAACATATCAAATGTTTAAACTGAGGACATGTCCCACACATATACATACATTTTATACACACAAATTTTTATTTATATATACATATATATACACACACATATACATACATACATATACATACATACATACATACATACATATACACACACACATTTTACACACTTGTTTTTCTTTTTTAACTTCGTTTCCATCAGTATCCACTGATGAAGGCACAAATTACGCGGTGCTGGAAAGACAGTCCCCTATACATGGAGACTTTTGGGACACCCTATCCTTAGCATTTTAAATGTTATGAAACATCTGTTCTGAAGACTTTCCAGTGGTGGAAAACTTAATGACCGTTAAAATGTCACCCTCAAAGAAAACTTCACCATATCAACAAGTATACATTTCATTGTTACATTAAAAAACATTTATAATAACACTTTGATTGTATGGATTGTCCACCATACATGCCCCTGGGTGAGGTGGCACTATATAAATGAAAACTTACTAGAAGGAGTGCATTAATATGAACTGTGATTTGTATGACAACCGGCACTACTGTCACAGCTGCTGTTTGCTGAAACAGAGATGCTGGAAACTTTTTCTGCAATGCAGATAGGTAAATATAACATTAATATTTTGAAAGAGAAGTACAAAAAAAAGGGACAACTATTAGAGGAGCTGAACAGAGAAAGCAACTCTAAACCCAAAAGAGAGAAAACAGCAGGGTGATACAAGTCTTCTAGTTAAAGCGGAAAAAAGTAATGAGTGAAAATCTCGACTAAAGACAAACTAGTAACATGTGTAAGGGCTTTATGTATACTACACTTCCCCCTGCTCCGTGTTTGAGACTCTGGCTATGTACTAGCACGCCGAGCTCTGTGCTAAAACATCACACTAGCACGCCGAGCTCTGTGCTAAAACATCACACTAGCACGCCGAACTCTGTGCTAAAACATCACACTAGCACGCCGAACTCTGTGCTAAAACATCACACTAGCACGCCGAACTCTGTACTAAAACATCACACTAGCACGCCGAGCTCTGTACTAAAACATCACACTAGCACGCCGAGCTCTGTACTAAAACATCACACTAGCACGCCGAGCTCTGTGCTAAAACATTACACTAACACGCCGAGCTCTGTGCTAAAACATTACACTAACACGCTGTCATATGCACTAAGTGTTAGTAGTAGTGTTAGTCCGCTCACGACGTAGATAGGATGGGTTAGTGGCTTGGCGGACACAGACACCGAAAACGTTAATCACTTTCCAAACACCAGACCGCGACTCAATCCCTTTTGGCTGTCTCCTTCCTCCACGAGTTCACTACACAGGATATGTATTAAAATAACACATGTTTAGATGGTCAGTCCAGAGTACTCTACCCTTCAGCGTGTCATTAGGTGAAATTTAACGGTCAAGTTCCCTTTAAACTGCGCACTTACATAAAAATAAAAATAAATAAAAAACTCTACAGAGAAGTTCAAAGCCAGCAGTTAGGCATGTTAATATGGAAGCGAAGCGGTTTTACACTCACATATGTCCATTCCCTGAACTTGGGCTCCGGTGCAGTTACACACGCAGGCGCCATTGGAGCCGTAGCCGCTTCCGCTAGACGCTCCGCTCTGGTTCTGCATGGAGCTCGCCACAGCGACAACTTCCACCGGCTCTCCGCGCCACTCGCATCGTCTTCACCACATTCTCGCTGTGGGGGGAAACAATCCCCGTGCTCTTTTAACGCCGAACAAGTCTGTCGCTTTTCTTACTTCCGTTTTGTTGGACTCGGTGAATGAGAGCCGGTGTGTCGGTGTTGAATGAAGCAGACAGACTGTGTGTAACCCTTCTCCTGCCCTTACTCATATCACTGCACCGTCTCGCACACTACAACCCTCCAATCCCGAGGGCTGGGCGGCCGCGTCCTGATAAACCACCCGCTTCCTGGTGACTCCGCTACACGAGGGTGGTATTGTGTGCGGGAGGGGGTATATTATGGGTGGTTGATCAGGATGACTGGGCTGCGTCTCAAACCGCATTAATGACTGTCAAACTAACACTCTTTTTAAAACCCAACCCACGGGTCTAGGGTTGCGGGTACGACCGCTGTCCTGGTATTACCAACGTTCTTGGTTTGACACACTGAACATGCGCTTTAGGGAGGAGTTATTTGTGTTAGAGCTCCACTTCACACCAGACCCAACCAAACAAGGCGGGCTGTGGGAGAAACGTGGTGCGTGACCTTGGCGTGACCCCGACGTCTGAGTGTGGGCAAAGCACACATGCTGTCTGTCTGTCTGAGCCCTTTAACTGCAGCAGTGATCGCACGAATACCTTTAAAAACACTATACGGCAAGAAGATTCCTGCTCATGTCAGTGTAATGCAGTCAAATGTAGACACAATTCATTATTTTAAATAAAAAGACAGACAACTTTCGAGCTAGAGATTGGGTTTAAAACATCAACCTGTGGATAACAGGTTTAAACAGCTGGGGCGAACAAAACTCTCAAATTCACACCACTGTTTGTTGTTTTTTTTTCTTCTTCTTTTCAAGTCCCATAATTACAATTAAATATATACACACACCGCATAAAAGAATTCTGCTTGATCGAAATTAAGACTTGTACAAATAATAATTCACCTTTCACCATCGTTGTCTCTTGATTACTCCCTTACTCAAAGCAATTACAGCAACAAAGAAATGAATGAATGAGATAAATACCCCTTTCCCAGAATTCCTTCCTCTGTAATATATTATTTTAGGACAACGTTAGCTCTACAGCACTCTAGTTAAGGAATGGCATGTGCTCGATTCATATATGTGCTTGTTAGTAACCCTTCAGCTGTCTACAATGTCCAATCCCAGATGTCAAGATGAAATTTAAACGATTAGATCCTTCTCTTCACCTCCCCCTTTACCCACTCATCCCACAGGGAGACAAGCTGACATTTATCTGTCTGACGTCTTGTCTGGAAGTCATGTCCCCCCCCCACCCACACACACACCCCCCCAGACGTGGGGGAGGTGGAGAGGTAGGGGTCATGACTCAGGGTTTGAATGGGTGTCTGAAGCAACATCCCAAGGGAAGCTAGTGTTGGACAAACTGTGCATGTTAATGTTGTTGTGGCTGGTTTTCACAATCCCTCCACAATGCATTTTAATATATTCAAATAGGCAAAACCTCTAGATAGCATGCTGTCTGTTCTGCATTGATCAAATTAAAATGTTTTTAAAAAAAAACAACAACAACAAAAACCCTGTTATTTAAAAGCCACTAACTAACAACCAACATTATTGTTTCTTATTTATATAATTTATCCTTACTCTATTTACACAAGATGCCATTTGCAGATTGTAAAGCACACTTTAGATCAGGTTTCATTTTCAGCACCACAATGATTTCTTATTCTTCCTATTATGTAACCTCTAAATGGCCCGTCTGTTCAGTTTATGTTGTTTGAGGCACAGCGCCACCTGGTGTCAAACATGGGGAGTCACTGAGATTGGGACAATAAATGTTCCTAGGCTGTCTTGATGCTAATATCAAGGCTTTCCACTACTGAAGATTGTGCAAGTCATTTCCCTGCTTCAGATGCTGACATGAATATTAGCGCAGCTGGTACAAAACCTGAGATGAAATGTAATGTTTTATCTATGGCTAATTACCTAGATTTGAATAGATTTTGAGTCTTGCACAGCACTCTGATCCTCCTTGCATGCAACCCATGTTCAAAAAAGGTTTACAATGACAAATACCCAGCATGTCTCTGCTAATAAGCAATCAATTTATAGTAAGTGCACCTTAGATAAGCACATCATTTTGAGTATTTCTGACCTTTCACCGAGTTGCTGATTTACACCACCTACTACCTAGCAGGGATCATCAACTGGCAGACCACAGTCCAGACCCAGAAAAGTATTTGACCAGATTAAACAGAGTACAATGAATTACTACAGCAGAGCCGATAAATGCATGTAGTTAATCGACTCTAGTTTTCTAAACATAAACAGGGGCTCTGTTGTGGTTTGTCCAATCAAACGTCCATCCATTTTCTGTACTGCTTATTTTACACAGGGTCACGGGGAGCCTGGAGCCTATCCAAGGGAACTCAGGGCACAAGGCAGGGGACATCCTGGACGGGGTGCCAACTCATTGCAGGGCATAATCGCACACACATTACTGACACTTTTGGAAATACCAATCAGCCTACAACGCATGTCTTTGGACTGGGGGAGGAAACTGAATTACCCAGGGGAAACCCTCGAAGCACGGGGAGAATGTGCAAGCCCCATGCACACAGGGTGGAGGCGGGATTCAACCTCCAACCCTGGAGGTGCGAGGCAACTGTGCTAACCACTAAGCCACAGTGACGCACCCCCCAATCACATGTATTTATGTAAATTATTTAGCTAAAGGCAGCTCATCAGAGCAGTGACCAGCTACCGGGCTCGAGACATTAAGTCAGAAAAGGGAGACTTTTATAGATGTCTTTTATTGACCCTCTCTGGACTGATTAGTGAACTGATGTCAAAAACACCAACAATGTTTAAAATCAGATGGACAGAGAAGTATTTGTTTATTCTCCCAATAATTCAAAACATCTGTTCAGAGTCCAGAGGGGCTTGTCAAAACTGATAACACAAAGCACATTGAAACACAACATAACCGCTTTGAGTCGTCTTGTTTACAACCATGGACTAATCACTAATGGTTAAACATTTAACAGTCACCACTGTCACCATTTAGTTATGCTGGTTGCTTATCTGGACCTTTGTAAACAAGGAATTTTATGTAACTGGATCTTAATTTTAGTTGTATACCTCTACAGGGTGTATGCTCGAACTGAAATCTCTTCCCATGTCCACATGTACCTTCTAAAAATAATAGCCCACTATTGGTCCAACAGCAGACTGAATACATGGAAGAAGAAATTTTTATATATCTCAGAGAATGTAACCAGTGTAACCGAGAGTATCCTGTGTGAAATACAGCTCCTGTGGTCTCAAGCAAACTCAGAATCCATTCGGTTTCCAGAGATAACCCCTTTCCTAGAGAATAGTGTCTGGAATATGCTAAACTGAAGTAATGAAATGTACACATGCAAACTATGTATAAATAGTGAATAATGACCTTTTATAGGTGTTGGTATAAGATGGCCTGAGGGAGCAGGCTTAGAGGCACAGGAACAGGGTAATCACACTGATAATCTGCAGGTTTAATGTGGGAGAGGGCCGACTTCAAGCACTCTCCATTACCTGACTCATCTCCCACCCAAGCCTGCACGCTGTAGCAAATTATCTTCACACTCATCCCAGGAGACCGGGTGTGCGAGTGTCTGAAAATTGCCATCTGTAAGGAAGGAATGTGACGTCTACGGATGTGTGCTGCAGCGTGTGTGAGAGAGAGAGAGAGAGAGAGAGAGAGAGAGGGTGAGTGTCTGTGTGTGTAGATAATCACCAGGTATTGAGTTTTTTTCTCCCCCCCTCGCTCTCTCCCGCAGCCTGCTGAGCATCGTCATGGGCCGTCTGCCCAGTAGGGTGAGGTAATGTCTAGGTTTAATGCCAGCCTCCCACACCGGCGCACACACACACACACACACATAGGCTCAACAGGAAGAACAGCAGGCACAGCAACTCCCAAAATGGCCACTGTTGTGACTCCTAATGATTACGATAACATTATTAGCCTTCTGCTAACGAGCCACATGATGGAACCTCCACCACCCATCCACCCACTTCTAAACAATGCTGAAATACTGCAAACACCACACCTGAATCTTCAAAGAACAATCATTCTAATTGCTGATAACTAGAGTTTAAAAAAAAAAAAAATAACCCCCCAAAAACAAATACTCCATGTGGGGAAAAAAAAAAGTGCCAGATAGTAGCTTCATGTGCCTGGACTAGCTGTACAGGCATCACCAAATACTCCACAGGGAATAAACCCTGGAAAGATGCTCCGGAAACTGAATCCCATTTGATAAAACTGTACAGGCGTGACCCGACAGAGGGAGCGAGAGCGTGCAGCCATGACGCAGGTCTCAGAGCAGCAGTAGTCAGATCTCGGTGGCCCGTGGCCAGCTCGCCTGCTGTCTGCCACGCTCTTTTTTTAATAAACCTGTCAGCAGCTACATGCCGACAGCATTGGACACACACAGACCGCAGCGACCCAAGGGGCACTGAAATGAACATATCACGAATGATGTGTACACAAGGGACACTACAGTGATGGAACACAGCACAGCGCTGTAGAGGCAGGAATGCAATTGCAATTCCACTGGTCAACTTCAAATTGGTTTAGAACCCAATGCAAATCGGGCTAGCTATGAGAGTCAACCTCTGAATAAACGCCTTTGCAAAACGGGCCACCTTATAGACCAAGAAATGAAAAAGGATTGCTTGTGGCAATTTGGTTTTTGAGATACTACTACATACAGTATATCTTTATATACTGACAGGTGAAAATGTATATGAAATCTGGTGGCTCCGTTATGATGTTGGGGGCCTTCGGTGTTATATTTTGGGTCCATTTTCCCCTTAGAGGAAAGAGTCCCTGCAAATCAGTACCAAGCTATTCTGACTGATCACCTTCATCCTATGATGAAACATTTCCATCCTGATGGGAGTGGTCTCTTCCAGGAAGACAATGTCCTCATTAACAGGGCATGAGGACTCACTGAATGATTTGATGGCCTTCACAGTGACCAGATCTCACCTGATCTATAGGAGCTTTTGGACCGTTGTGTTAGGGTGTGGGTGCAGGTTTTCATTCTGTTCAAGCAGGAGCTACACCTGATTCCACCTCTTTTAATCAGTTGTTATTGGCTTTCAGTAGACTCAGGCGTGGCTTCTGCTTGGTTGGAATGAAAACCTGCACCCACACCGGCCCTTTCTAGATAAACCTGGACACCCCAGTGTTAGACAGACCTCTCAACCACCATCATCAAAACACCATTTAAAGCAGTGGTCACCAACCCTCTTCCTTGAGATCTACCGTCCTGCAGATTTCATCTCCAACCAAAAATCTAACACACCTGTTTTAGTTGATCAAGAACAAGATTCAGTACCCACTGCTTGGCTGTCGATACAGTACGTACAGATCAGTATAAATGGTAAGCATGAATACATTCTGGACGGACGATGCGGCGTGGATTCCGACAGTTCTTCCGCCCCAGTCCCGTTGCCTTATGGGATAGCGCAGTATCCACAGTGTCCAGAGTTTCCATACTGCAGAATCTTGGTGGAAGCAGAAGGTCATCCGGATATTTCTCGCCTACTGTTTTATGAATACTGAGAATTGGGACATACTACTCCTTTAGCGTACCGCTTATCACCTACTGTGTAGAAGGGTAGTAGGTATATTCAGACGCAGCCAATGATTAGATGGGCACGTGGGCACGATTATGGTTGGAGTCTTCAGGTAGGTAGATCTCCACTGATTTAAAGGAATATCTTTTGGAAGTAAGGTGCTCATCCCTCCAGTCCCACAGACTTGCAGAATCTATACAGCAACCCATGGTTCCTTAGGAAGGTCCCAACACCTTACTAAGTCACCATGAATTTTTTTCCCCTTTGTCATCTGTCTGCATCGCAAAATAGATCAATGGCCAAGAGTGAGGTTAGACAAAACAGTACAACCTGTTAATCTGGTTCGTTTTTTTCAATAATGAAACATGAAGTCGCTTTTAGCATCATCCAGGCTACAGTAAATAACCTTCCAGAGACTGGACTAATATTTAAGTCATTTTTACTCATGTAATAACTATTTTTGGTCAATTCTAGTTATAGTACCTTTAACAGCTAGCTTTACTTAGTGGTGTGTTTCCAACATAGTCAACTTGTTCTCTTGGTTCCTTGGACAACTGACAGGTCTAGCTTTTTAAAAAAGGTAAACCTCTTGTAGTTTCTACATAAAACCATTCAGAGTTCCTACAGAGACACAACCAAACAAAAAGAACCTTTAAGAGTACTAGAGTGAACAAAACAAAAACAACAAAACACAGATTTCATTGAGTACTAAAAAAAAATTGCCCATGGAATTTCTGGGGAGGCAGATCAATCTAAAATACTTTTATATTTAAAAAAAAAAAAAAAAAAAATCCCTAAAATACACAATGAGGCTTGAATCAATTCAAATACAAGAGGAAAAAAAATACAGGAAAATCAATATAAACATGTACAAATATAAATTCCTTCAAAGACTCAAACAGACTCTCCTATAGTACACTAGGATCATAACTAGCTTTTTCTCGGCTGAGCAGGAAAACTTGTTCGGTCTCTGTCTGTGTTTCTTCATGACCTACTTTTCCAGACCCAAAACACAAAAACACAACCAACCGTAAGTAGAGAGAGAACACCATTTTAAGAAAATCTGCTGACACATTCAGTATGTCTAACACTATAAGCATAGCACAAAAAAAAAAAAAAATAAATTAAAAAAAACCCCCAGCTAGAATCCTTCGCTGTATCTAGAGATCCATCCTCCTTCATTAAAATTTTACACAGTCTTTTTGCTGTAAGAGAAAAATTCATTCAGTGAGGAAAAGAAGCCAGAAGTGGCCGGCTAGTCTGTCTGGTCAGCTGTGCTGGGTTCAGGATTAACATGGTCACTGGAGACTAAAATCAGCCTGCAGAAACTCCCATCAGCCCCCTATACAGACTGTACAACCTCTGCTATGGAGACTTATTGTTTTTTTGTTGAACATTCATTATGCCTGATGACTACATGACTGTGGGTCATCCGTATCTCGTGAAAGGAAAAACTGAGTGGAATTTTTAAACCAAGCACACAAACCTGTTATAATAAAGTCATACACTCTTAGAAAAACCTTTTGCACCTTTAGTATGTACATTTTACCAAGAACCTTCAAAGCTTTACTCAAGAAGGCAATTACGGTTCATTTATGCACCTTAAATCTTTTTTTTAAAGCTACACTATATCCACATTTCCAAGGTTAAAAAGATACACAAAGGTACAAAAAGGTAAGAGTACCACTCCAGCGATAAGGAAAGGTACAGTTCAGTAACCCTTTTTCTTTGTTAGTACAGCCCTGCTTTGCAGCAACACCAAAAACAGCTGCTGTTGTCAGGGCTCAGAGTTAGGAACAGGAGAGTTCCCAACACTCCTGGGAGGACTCCCCGTTTTCATTATTCTAAACCGGACCTCGTACATTTCTGCATGAACATTTTAGCAACTTCAGACTCTTCACATGTTTAGAGAGGATCAAGAAAACATGAGAGAGAGAGAGTAATCAAGTAAAAAAAAATTCTATGTTATTTTGCTTGGCCACACCACGGTATGTGTCATGCATCATTCAAATAAGCTATTATACAACAAAGCTACTAAGATTACAACTTTCCAAAATGTTAAAAATGAAAGATTTATGGATAAATTGTTGGGCTGTGTGAACACTGAAAAATGACTAATGTGAACCTGAGGAACATTGACGTTGAGTTGAGGGAGATACCTATAGCCTGGAATGGGTCTCCGCCAACATACTAATACCAACAGCTGGGTTCTTTTAGCCTGGCCACATCATCTGCAGCTCTGTACCTAATTGGCCAGCTTGATAGGAAAGCCGGGTCTTTTCTCTACTGCTTACCGCAGGCTAGTCTATTCACTACTGTATCTCTTATTCTCTCTCGCTCACACACACCTACAGACACACTGTCACAATACGCAGACAAACGGCTGGACTTCAAATAGACTGCCTTCATGTTTCTTTCCTCTCTGTGTGGTCCCCCCCCCCCACTGGATTTCATTCTGGCCTTTGAGCCAAACCTGATTCTACTCCGGGAAAAGAACAAGAAGAAAAAAAAAAAAAAAGCAATGCTTAAGACTAGTCCATTTATTGCTCCGCTTTCTTCTTTTTGTCCCCATCGTCGCTCTCCTACTCTTTGAGAGGAGAGAGGAGAGCTGTCAGTTTCCCACCTTTAATGGTCCCAGTTGCATCATTAGCCCCAGTACCCACTTTACTGTGGAAAGAAACAAGAAGGGAGGGATGATTGTGAGGGCGGGGGTTGTCCCTCAGACTGGGTGGCACACAGGACAACATGACAAAGAGAACACTGAAGAAAAGAGTCCAGTAGACCTCTGAGATAAACAATCCCAGACCTCCCCTCTACCCCCAACCTCGCTCCCCTTGTCAGGTGACACTGTCTGATATCCATCTGTAATGATGCCGACAGCACCAACGTCCCAAACAGGCATGACTAATGTGGCTACGTGTGGGGTACTGCAATCAAAGAAACGTACGTAACTAGTGGATTCAGGGAAGTGAGACTCTATTCACACAGAAAGCTTTTTTTTTTTTAAGCCATTTGCCACTAAGGCTGGGGATGTTTACTATTTTGGAAGTAATAAACAAGATGTCCAAAAATGATCTTTATAACTTTTATCCAATATAAAAGTCAGCCAGGAGGTGTAGAAATACTAGGATCTTCCCATTTTACATAGAAACACATCAAGTTTTGCCAAGTTTGCTCATGTTCATTGCTATTTAAAGCATTTATGTGGATAGGCTGCAGTGCACATGACAGCATTTGGATTACTTCTTGGATGTTTTGTGCATCACAAAAGTGCTAATAATGAATGAATGTAACTTTTTTTACTCAAAGAAAAAAACCTTTGGGCTCTGTGTCTAAATTTCATAATTGTGTGCAAGTAAATATTCCATTTAGTATCATCCATCCATTTTCCATACTGCTTATCCTACATAGGGTCGCAGGGAGCCTGAAATCTATCCCAGGGAACTTGGGGCATAAGGCGAGGGACACCCTGGAAGGGGAGCCAACCCATCACAGGGCACAACTGCACACATGTTCACACACCGATTCACACACTACGGACAATTTGGAAATGACATTCAGCCTACAAAGCATGCATTTGTACTGGGGGAGGAAACCAGAGTACCCGGAGCAAACCCCAAAGCACTGGGAAAACATGGAAACTCTACATGCACATGGTGGAGGTGGGAATTAAACCCCCAACCATGGAAGTGTGAGGCAAACGTGCTAAACACTAAGCCGTCGTGCCCCCTCCATTTAGTATAAAAGTTGTGAAAATTATTTTTTAGACACCCTGTAAAAATTAATTAATTAATTAATTAATTAATACAAATGGGATTTATTTATAATTACAACCATTTAATCATCTAGAAATAAAGCTGAACGAATACAGTAACCATGGAAATGCTTGTTATTTTAATGTGATATCTAATTGGCTCCTTGTGACATGTAATACAGGATGTGAGAATGCAAACTAACAGCTAAAGAGATTCAAGCTTTGGCTGAATTCTCAAACATGGCAATACTTCAAACCTAATGAAATAATATGCAGTCAAACTATTACTTACTCTATAAGAAAGTCTCATTTCATCTCTATCTGTTTTCAGTAAGGAAGCATCAGTAGCACTTAACTAGTTAGCTTTTACTATACAGTGTAAAAAAAATATCTTGCACACACATAAATCTATTAGACCTTTCATTTTCAGTTGGTTAGTTGATATGGAAATGAGTAATGTTGAAGCCTGAAAAGCCTTCAATAAGCCACCACAACAAGTCATCAGCCATCTACGAAAAGCTGAATTACTTTTATTTTTCTTCTCCTGAACATCAAAGGGACAATAGCCAATAAAGAGAATCAAGGAGATCACAAGAATGTGCTTCAAAACGTCTCTAAAACACATAAAGTACATGAAAAGTGACAAAACAAGCGACTCATTCAAGCCTCATTTTTCACAAGTCACATAAAAAGGCTCTCAGACATTTTCACTTGCATTCAGCTGCTTGTCTTTCCAGTCCGGCATTTCAGGGAGCAAAACAACTCCATCAGCCACCTCTTCTCCTCTCTCTCTTAAGCAGCTCCAATGCCTCCGTGCCTGACTTTGCCTCTCGTAGAGTAATGCTGCTGCATAGAGAGGAGGTGACGTCGGTTTGGCAATGAGAACGTTAGCATGAGAATGCAGTGGCCTCAGATTAGTGCAAGATGATGAGGATTACGCATGGAAATCCCAAACTCAAACAAACTGAAGGCGGTGCTCTTCACTAAAAACGAGACCGAATTGAACATGACCCGTGTGACCTCTGACCCCTGATCAACCTGGTTAAAAACTGTAGACAAATCAAGGGATTGGAATGGGAGAGAGAACGGAGGAAATGAAGAAATCTGCAGAAACTGTAAATGAGATTCTACTTCTAGGGACCACCTAGGTGCACCGATAATGAAATATTAGAAACCAAATCATGCGCGGAGTGAGTGAGGCAGATTTTTATAGCTGGAACAATAAGGCAAATCAATGTGTGAAGAAGCATAATGGCAGTGTTCCCAATCCTGCACTGAAAGGCCTAGGCCTTGTTTTTTATTTTTATTATTTAGTCTAATACACCTACTTCAAATTAAAAAAAAAAAAAAAAAAAAAAAAAAAAAAATCAATCTTCAAACTCAAGAATAGTATCAGGGCATATATATATATATATATATATGTACAGGAAAATCTGATTCAGGATTAAGGTCATGACTTTCCTCACTCCTGTAATCTAATAATTCACAGTGTGTACTGAATAATATGCTTTAAAATGAATAAAAGGTGCATCAGTAAAGAATGGCGTTCTAGCTGTTCAGTACGACAAACAATTTTTACTCTCTGAACTAGAGCTGCAACAACTAATCGATAAAATCGATAATAATCAATTATGAAAATCGTGGTCAACGAATCTCATTATCGATTAGTCGGTCTGCGCGCTGTACGGGGGAGATTTACTCAATACGTTACTTCTGTTCAGAAAACACGCTTCGGAGAGTAAATACTAAAGTTGTGTCCCAAATGAAGTACTGTACAATTACACTATACACTGTGTACTCTACCGTCTAGTGTGTGGATTTTAGAAAGGTAATATCATCTCAAATGGAACGCTAGCATTTTTTTTATTTTTTTTATTTTAACTAACCGGAAGTATAAGCCGCTTCCTACATGACGTCAGACGCACGTAATGCGACGGCGCTAGCTTTAGCCTAATACCAAGAATCACCGTACATGACTCTCTTTTCTCTCAATGACCATCAGACGGAGGCGAAATCGTCACGTGACTGAGGAAGAAAACGTGCGACCTCCAAGTCCTCTAAGGCAGTGGAACATTTTATATTAAACACCGCGGAGAAGATTTATAAACTTTATAAAGCGGAGTTTGTGTAGCACGAGAGTGATGTTGTCGCTTGTTGCTTAAAAGGTTTAGTTTAATTTAAGTTCATTGACATTATATGCTGTATCAGTGTAAATTCTGTAGTTTATTATAACAGAAGCGATATGTTAGTAAAGAGGCCGTGTTGCTCCTCACGCGCAGTGTAGACGCGGTGATACAGAGTGTAGCGCGAGTAAGATCTGTAATGTCTAATTAAAACACTATGATCAAAGGTAAACAGAAGTAAAATAATATGTCTAAAGGCAGTGAGTAACAGAAACCACAAGGTGCAGTGAACGAGTTTTTATTATTAATTTAGGACCGTAGTTTAATTCAGTGCTTTTTGTGCACCCATAAAAATAATGCATAAATACTTATATATATATTATGAATAAATAAAAGTATTTATGCATTTTTTATGGCACTGAATCAAACTACAGTCCTAAGTTAATAATATATATTCTGATATGTGTCTGTGTGTACTGGGTTCTTTTCAGTCTTATATAATTAGACAAACAGTTGCGTAAAGTTTTAGCCTGAAGTTTATATTTGTAACACACCGTTTGTGGATTAAATTTAAAATAAACGGCAACAAAAAAAAAGAAAAAAGAAAAGGTACCGAAAGCTTGCCCCATCCGATTAATCGAAAAAACAATTGGCCAACTAATCGATTATGAAAATAATCGTTAGTTGCAGCCCTACTCTGAACCCATCTACTATTCCAACCCATTTACACCAAGTACCCTCTGTAAACAGTTGACTGTGGACAAAAGTGTAGCAGCAAACTCAAACAAAAAGTAGCAGCAAATTAAAAAGTCTCTCAGAACAGCAAAAAGTATCCCATAGCAGTATTATAAAATGCAGTGATTGCCGTACAGTGGAGGGTGTTGGGAAGGGTCTGGTTTAGACCAGGTGGGTTTGTGAGACAGCAGTATTTTGAGTAGTCCGACTGCCTTGGGGAAAAAAAAGGGTGGCATGGACTGTCCAGTACCGTCTGTCAGATGGCATGAGATGGATGGGATTGGTCATCCACAACACTGGTGGCACATATCAATAGTGATGAATGGTAGTAGGAGTATTCAGCAGGGAGACCCCAATTATCCTCACAGTACACTATATGCAGGGTCTAGCGGTCTGAGACAATAGATAAATACCAAGCTGGCATTATGCCAACACTGCTTGAGAACACCCAAATACTTACTATATATGGAATATAAAGTGGCTGGTTATTTTTCCTAGTAAGAAATATATTTTTTTAATTGACTATTGCAACATGAAGGGTTTAAATCATTTTCCTCAATGTGTAAAGTGCTGTGGAAAGTCCCTCCATGTCTAGGAAACAACAACCTGTTTCAGGAAAAATTTGATTTAGTTTCGGCAATATTACATCCGGGCTGTTACTGCCAACTATTCATGGCTAAGTTGCTGTTAAGATGCCTTATTTCTGCTAGAAGTACTGTAATTGCCACTGAAATCATTTGCCGTTTGGGCTATTTTGCCGTATATTTGGAAGTGAACGGTGTGCGGCAGTATACATTCATGGGTCAAGGCAGCAATCTTAGATGGTGCAAGTGTCAGGATCAGGAATAGGGTTTCTCCCCGTTAAGAAACCAAGAATCAACTTAAAGATGAAACGGCATAGGCCCAGTTCTCTGGCTTTATTGACCAGCTTACTGGGAATAATTGTAATGCAATTTCTTCCATGGATGAAGGGCAGTGCGGAGCCATTCAAATACTGCATCACCAACCACAAAAGTGAGTGCCAGCGGTTGGTAGTCATCTTAAGTTTTCTTTGGCAGCGGCACAGTGGTGGTGCTTTTCAAACACAATGGGACTATGAATGGAGTTACTGAGCAGTTGGAAATGTTGGAAAACAGCTGCCATACTCAGGTTTAGAAAGAATAGTCCAGCACAGCAGCTTTGCGGGCATCCACTTAAAGTTCTTTTATTTCTCACTCTTTGTTTAGCCTACTGTGGACAGCCCTTGCATGAAATGGACACAAATTTCACAAGGGATATGAAAGTACACAAGTAGAGAGCAATTTGTAGAAAACTGCCACAGTGTCTGAGAGAAACAGAGGAGAAGTAGGAAGGTGGTCTACTCGGTCTTGTCAAAAGACATTTGAGAAGACACTGGTGCAATGCCGCTGGTACTGAGCTCTAAGTGTGTCCAGCTGCCATTGGTTTTAACTAGCTGGCCAGCTCTAGAGGAACAAGGTCCTTTGCTTTTATTCAGCACCACCCTGGAGAGCCATTAAAACATGCTTCAAAGTGTGCCACTCTCAGGCCTCTTCTGAAGAACAAGGTTCTAAAGATTTCTCCAGGAAAGAATGACGTGGCTTTTTAACACTGACCTGGGATCAGCTTCTCAGCTCCTGCTTGCAAGAAAAAAAAATGCTGTCATGTTTATTCAATGCCACTTGGACAGTCTACTTAAAATAATCCCTTAAATCACACGGACAAAGGGAGTGATGTGAAAGCAGTGCAAGATAGAACCACAGAAGCCCATATCTGCATATGAATGCCCACTAGCCTGTAGCTCAGCATGAAGCATGGAGGGGGCACAATCATTGAGTCCTCCATCAGTTTCCCCTCTAAAGCCCCTCAGGTCCTCCAAAGTCCCCTAAAGAGAAGCCCTACACCGAAACAACCCTGTCTGGACACATGGAGGTGAAAAAGGTCCCTTTACCCGTGGTGGCCCTCTAGAGCCGGGGTCCTCTGTGTTTAAAGCCATGGCTGACTGTAGCCCAGGGAAGGCTCATGGCCATCTCCTAGCACTCTTTTCAACTCAGACACTTGAACACACTCGCTTTACGCTTCATTGACTGGAGAGTCACGCAGGATAATACGCGACGCAGCTGTAGACGCCCCCGCCATTTGAACCGAAGAGAATGCTCAGGCTCATTAACCTTTTAGTGGCCATACATACAGTCATGATGCGGTGCAACACACTTCCTCCACACTTACAGTAGATATGCAGATTTGAGTTGAGCCCAGACAGGAGGGAATCACAGCAGGGATTTTGGCCACATGTCCACTAATTAAAATCGGCAGACTACATAGTAAAATGTGCACCTTTAACAAATTTTGAGCTCTGTATGTGATCGTGAAGAAAGAATATTCTTTTGGGAACACAATGGATGAATCAATGGTGAGACATCTTTTGTGGTTAATTTGACTAGGTCACTGGACCTAGAATGCACCTGATTCATCAGGCTTTCATCAAACGGTCAAGTCTGAGTCAACACCAAGATTCAAAGGAGTCAAGTAAGGGTCAAGACTGAAACTAGAAGAAAGTTAAATATTCGGTAAGACCAAGAGCCAAAAGACTGAGCCAAAGTCTAATTAAAGCAAATAAATAAATAATAAACATACATTTTAATTAACGTTTCTACATTTACACTAATTACACTCACTACATTTACAATAAAACTGATGTGGATGGGAAGATAATCCATTTGTGTGTCACATTTTTCCCTCTGCCACTTTGCGCAGCAGTGATTTTCTTAGTAAAGCTACTCCCAACATGTGGAAGATAGACCAGTTATCTTTTCTTTCTTTTTAAAAATAAATGCATAAAAATAGATTCATTAAAGAAGGTTTCCTATTAAAAAAACCCCTTGCAATTCAAAATTCTAGATCAATTAATCATGAAAAATAATTTTCGTCCAAGTAAATCGGTGATATCGTGTGATGACATTTGCTTAAACCTTTTAATGCTTTATCCGGTCTATGTACCCACACCCACTGTAGTCAAACCTTCCATGATTTTATCTAGGTTTTTTTTTGTGCTCGTGTTAAATTTTTACCTGAAGCTATAGGCATAATAGATTTGTCCCCATACCTTTAGTTCCATTCGTTTTTGAATCACAGCAGTTATACATCTGACATTAACTCCTCTAGTTGATGCAGGCTAATATACAAGTTCGTTTGTGTAGACTTTAATCTCTGTAATTTTCCCTGTAAAAAAGGCATGTCAGACAATTAACCCATTTTCTCATCGGTTAAAACATTTTTTTCCCGTGACATTTGTATTCATTTTCCTAACAGGGTCTCAGCTCAATTTTGCAGTAGGAGAACATTCTCTGCCACATTAAAAAAAAAAAAAAAAAAAAAAAAAAAAAAAAAATGAAAGCACAGCCCCTGACTTAGTTAATTAGTACCTTTCTTCATAGCGACAAATGTGTTGTGAAACCAGCGCTCTCTGAGAATCTCTGAACATGTCTGTGCTTACTTTATGGTGCACCCCTCTAGTGGCTAAATAGGTGTGCTGTTTTTAAGAGGTTTCTTTCTTCTTCTCCACTCTCTTTCCTATTCTCTTGGTGTCCTTACACCAGGGGGTAACAAAGGGCTAGGGCACATCAAAGTGAGCTGGCTGTCTGCCACTGCTTCTGCCTGCTGTCCTTCAGGCAGTGCACTCATGTAGCTGAGCTTCAAAAATGCATTCTGTCTTTTTCATCTCTGCATTTAAGAAGAAGATAGAGCCTCCTCTGAACACTGAGATTCATCACAACACACAGCATGACAGTGTATAGAGGAGCAGATCGGCCAAAATAAACTGAAATAAAACAATAATAAAATAACTGACTAAATAAAGCAGGTTAATATCAGGGTTCAATTATGAGATGAGTATAATTTACATGTTATTTTGGCCATCAAACTGATAACTTTGGCCTGAATTCATGGCCGAAAGGACGAAGACATCAAATTTTCTTCAAACAACATGAATAATACTTCAAGCAAAGTAATAACACAGCAACTTACAACACAGCTTCACAAAGACGGATCAGATCAGATAAGATCTCTCATCACTTAAAGCTAGGAGCCTGATCATGTGATCCTAAATTCTGGTTGTAACAACACTTTTCTATTAACATGAAAATGAACATTTGTGAATAATGAAAATAGCATAGAAATTAATACAGAAATGAATAAAGACATTAATTCATAAAAAAATATTACTAATTTGAGTGAAAAATGTCTTCAAGGAAAAATAGCAAGGAAAAACCCCAAAATAAATAGAAATGAATAATAAAACACACACACACACACACACACACACAGTATAAAACAGAAATTAATGACCAAATGAGTAAATAAATACAGACTAAAACTAAAATAATACACCGATCAGCAGTAACATTAAAACCACCGACAGGCGAAGTGAATAAGACTGATTAATCTTGTTACAATGGCACC
>JANDJT010000001.1:15161444-15175630 GCA_024331685.1 Stegophilus panzeri | reverse complement strand
AGAAGAGCTTCTGTAGCACAAACTGCTGAAAAAGTTAATGCTGGCTATGACAGTGAGGGGTCAGAACACACAGTGCATCACAGCTTGCTGCATATGGAGCTGTGTAGATGCAGACCGGTCAGAGTGCCCACGCTGTTCCCTGTACACCACTGAAAGCACCTACGATGGGCATCAGAACTAGACCATGGAGCAATGGAAGAAGGTGGCCTGGTTTGATGAATCATGTTTTCTTTTACATCATGTAGATGGCTGGGCACGTGTGCCTGGGGAAGAGATGGCACCAGGATGCACTGTGGGAAGAAGGCAAGACCGCAGAGGCAGTCTGATGCTCTGGGAAATGTTCTGCTGGGAAACCTTTGGTCATGTGGAGGTTACTTTGACATGTACCACCTACCTAAACATTGTTGCAGACTAAGTACACCCCTTCGTGGAAACAGTATTCCCTAGTGGTAGTGGTCTCTTTCAGCAGGATAATGCATCCTACCACTCTGCAAAAATTGTTCAGGAATGGTTTGAGGACAAGGTGTTGACTTGCCCTTCAAATTCCCCAGATCTCAATCCGATCAAGCAGCAGTAAGATGTGGTCCACCTCACAACTTACAGGACTTAAGGGATCTGCTGCTAACGTCTTAGTGCCAGATTACACAGCACACCTTTAGAGGTCTTGTGGAGTCCATGCCTCGACAGATCACAGCTGTACTACCGACACAAGGGGAACCTACACAATACTAGGTAGGTGGTTTTAATGTTATGGCTGATTGGTGTATATATAACTGAATAGAATAGTTTTAAAAAATTTGTAATTAATACTCATGTACACTCACCATCCACTTTATTAAGAACACCGATACACTTCCACATTTATGCAGCCAATCCAATCAGCCAATCATGTGGCAGCATTGTAATGCATAAGATCATTCAGTTGCATGTCAAGAGATTCAGTTAATGTTCACATCAAACAGAAGTATGAGGAAAAAGTCTGATCTCTGTGACTTTCATCATGGCATGGATGTTGGTACCAAAAGGGCTGATTGGAGTATTTCAGAAACTGCTGATCTCCTAGGAATTTCCTACACAACAGTCTCTGTCCGCAATCAAAGTCACAGAGATCAGGCTTTTTTCTTCATTGTGATCTTTGATGTGAACATTAACTGAAGCTCTTGATCTATATCTGCATGGCTTTTGCATTGTTCTTCTACCACATTATTGGCTGATTAGATACTTGCATGAACGTGCATGTGTATAGGTGGCCCTAATAAAGTGGATGGTGAGTGTGTGTACAGATAGCTGGATAGGTATTCACCCCAAACCCTGAATTTTTTAATAGTGCTATTATTATATACTACAGGTGTTCCTGCCACGACCCCCACTCCACCCAGCAGTCATCCACTGCAGCTTTCTAGACAACTTGATCTCCAGGCTACTAATAACATCCTGAAGGCTAATAACTAGCAAAAGCATAGAGGAGTCATGTGACTTCCACTCCGGTAAAACAGAGCCAGCGGACACTCACAGTAGAACAGGGCGGGAGAAGGGTGCTGGGTGGAAACAGGGCAGTTCTCCTCATCACTGTTGTCTCCACAGTGGTTGAGTTGATCACACACCAGTGAGCTGAGGTCCAGGCAGCGGCCATTGGTGCACAGGAACTTGCACTCTACGGAAGAAAAAAGAAGAACATGGTTAAAACCTAAAATGATAACAGTATTCAGTGAGCAAGAAAACTGACAGCCAGCAATGTGCTGTCTTTTAATGTAAATATTGGTAGGCTATAACTAGGTCTGTTCTGCATACAGGAAGGCCAATATTTTTATACAAGCACAACTAAAATCCAACAATTAAAAATGATTCTATTAATACAGGCTTTCAATCATACGCACTGATATTTCTTATGAATATGTTTCAGATGGTGCTGTAAAAAATAAATAAATAAATATTCAATATTCCTTTAAATGTAGTATTGATTAGCACCTGTGTTTCTGCAGTACTTCATCTGCCTTACTGCATGGAATTGCTGCTATTTTTAAAATGTTTCCTAATGACATGTGACTGACCCCACAGAACCTTAGACATACCAGCCTTTGTTTAAGGTTTGATATAAAACCACTGGCGAATTCTCAAGATAATGTGGGTCAATTTACCATTTAGATTAACAAAGATAACTGGAAGGATTAAGTCAGGACAGTTGGTCAGGTTGAATGAATCATTTTAAAGTAAAGAATGTAACGCCAATTCAAGAAACTAATAAATGACTAGAAGTATCTCTACATCTTTACCCTCGTAAAGAATGCAAGGATCTATGAATATGAATATGTACATTCAAAAATGCTCCCAGGACCTTGGGTAATCTTTACTCCACCCCTACCTTGGTTATGCTATACATCATTGGCTCGTAGCCCTGATCCGGCAGTAGCGTTTGTTTTTCTGCTCAAACACAGCGGATCCAACTAATCAGCTAATGACCAAGCTTTTCTGAGTCAAAATGGGTGTGTTAGTGCAGGAAAACAGCTGTGGTTTTATTTTAAAAAGGCAAGAGGTAACACTGGGGCAATCCAAGTCTGTTTGTCTGAACCTCTCAGAGACATCTGTCCACCAAAGTCAGATATTTCTCCAGTATATCAGGAGAAATAAGAAGTCTGTACAGTCCCTCATCACCTTGAGACTCGACTATTGCAACTTGTTGCCGAACGTGCCCTTAGGTTCTTGTATCTGCAGTCGGACTTGTCTTCAGTTACACGCCACTCCATTGCACCATTCTCTCCTGGCTTTATATTGCGGTCAGCATTACATTTAAAACCTTGACCAGCTCTGCCCTACTAGTCAGATTCCACACAGTACCTCAAGGCCTTTGAGCCACAAATACAGCTCAGCTGGACCCGCCACCTTCAAATCACAGGGAAGGTGAGCATTCTGTACTATTGTGGAAAGCACTCCCCCTAGCTGCCCGAACAACCGACTGCTTTTGCTTGTTGGAATCTCCAGATTTGAGTTAGCCTGCACCAGCATGAGGGTAGGGTTTTTTTTTTGTCCCCTCCCGAAGCAGACAACAAAGCACTTTTGTGAGTCACTTGAGATAAGAGTGCCTGACAGACAAGAATGATTAGTCCAGGTCTGGGCTTGTGTTTACTGCTACTGTATATACACATCTTGAACATTAGCACACAGTTAACCGGCTAGTTACTGTAAATGTAGTCGCAGGGAGTGCGATTTCAGCATTGTTTGTGTTGTCATATTCTCAGTGACTTATACAACAGTAGCCACTCCTTAAATTATACCAAAGCAGCAAACACTTACAATTACCGACAATAGCTAAGTTAACGAGGTGTCTTGCTTATGATGCAGGTTTTGTGGCTAAAATGATCAGTTATCACATCATCCTCTAAAAATGTGTATATTTCCTGTAATCGAGGTCTTAAGTAACGCTCCACAGATCAGACGAGTAAATGAGAAATTGGAAAATGTGAATTTAAATGTATCTGACACAGTGTAATGTAGTCTATAATCAGAATCAGCCATGCAAGATGATTTTAAAAAAAAAAAAAAAAAAAAAAAAAAAAAAAAAAAAATTGTTTATGTACAGAGGTCCTTATACACTAGCTACTGAGAGGACCCTAGCTGATATACAGAACAGATTATGCAGGTTATTGCTGATAGCTTAGACCGCTCTAAACAAGTTCAGCCAGCAGATTAAAAGAAAAAAAATAAAGTTATTGTTTTGGTAAAAAATCATTACATATCATTATGTATATTAGTCGGCCACTAGCTGTAACCATGACTCTAAAGCTGTAGAGAGAGTGGCTAACATTCCAAGCAAGAAAAACCCGAGCGTGTATTGCTAGACTGCATGGCTCCATGCTAACGTGAATGATAAGTCATATTGGTTGAAACGTTTGCATTTATAAGCAACCAGTTAAGTGTACAAGCTTACTGTATACAACTGTTACAAAATGAACACTGTCTATGAAAATGTCCTATATGTAGACTGGTCCATGCCAAATATATCATATGATTAAAAAAAACATAACTGTCTGTAACTGAAAGTAGTAGACAGTAGTGAAAGATATTTACTGTCAAATGACTGACAGAAAAAAAAATCTTTAGTCGTTACCATTTATTACAGACAAGACAGGAATGAACATTACTAATAAACAAAAATAAAAATTGATGAACTACAGCCTACATACAGATGTACTGCACAATCCAGCAAGCAAAAATAACTGCTACCAGAAGCATGCGCCTCTTTCATTTCCACATCCTTTTCCCTTTCAGTGAACGTGTCTATTCCACTGGCCGAATTTTATTCATGTTTGGTCTAACCGTTGATTTAGCTGTGAAAGCAGAACAGAGTAGTTTTCAGGTATCACCATAGCAACAGGTCAAAAATAACAAATGCTACGGCTAAACCGTAGATGGTGGCTCCTCTGTGGTGTACAAACTCGAGCCACTTAACACAGACCTGAATTAATCCTCGTTCAAATATGTTTAAAACCAAGCTCTATGACACACAGTGACCTGTACGGCATTCACACTTACCATCTGTGATCAACTCTTGTTTATGATACATTATTAATAATCACGATTAATACATTTAAAATGACATGTTGGATTACTCCTGCTCAGAAGTAATGCGTTAAAAATACGTTAGAAATATGTAATACTAGTCTAGATAAACACTTGAAGTCCCCACAAAGTGCCTTGAAACGTGCAGAGTTATTCGATGTGTTGATGTAATTTCCACTGAAACAGAAAGCCAGGGCTGGACATACTGAGTGGCTCCTCCCCCTTCTCAAATAGCCAATCGCTCAACAACGGCAACTTCGGCAAGGTGATGTTTAACGTTGGGGCGGGACACTTCAGATTCTCGAGAGCATTTGATTGGATAGAAAATCTATATATGAGAAGCTACAGTGCAGAATGATGTCATCAAAATTGTCGATCCTTACTAGTGGTAGAGAGAGACTACATTTTGAATGCGTATATCTTCTAAATGTGAATTTCGTCATTGTTTTGGCACACACTAGCTTATAGATAACTTTACCACGAACATATTCATACTAAAAGCCACACAACTTCCATTTTGATTTCATAGGGACGTTAAAGTAGAAAAATTGTTGATATTTTGGTCGCTACAGTTAAAGATCCTATGTACATGTACACCTTGTCTAAACCTGCCTCACAGCATTCATTTTTTGAAACGTTCTCCAGAAAATCGTTGCTAATCTGCGTAACCTCAGCCCTGTGTCCGTGCTCCTAATGGCATGGCCATTTTCTCCCACCTCCCAACAAAACAGCCTGTGCTTCACTTGTCTAGACAGAGGAAGGAAAGAGACAGAGGTGCTATTTACAGAGCAAAGCAGCATGACCATACCCTACGGCAATGTTTGTCTGCTTGTCTGTTTGTCTTTCAGTCTGTCTGTTTGTTTGAAGCCGTGACTGCTGATACACCAGCGCTTTTCCCCCACCTGCTTTGCACTCGCATGCTTCACTAGGCTCTGAAGTTCCTTCTTCTCCTCCATTTCCTTCTATCAACTTAGCTTATTTCATCCACCTTCTTCAAAAAGTCAATAGTCTGGAAAATGTCGTGACTCCACTGCTCAAAAGAACATACAGAAAACTTTTTTTTAAGAACCAGAGAATTTTTATTAAAATCCTTTTTCCTACAAATACATGCCAATTAACAAGCTTTATCTATCCAGATAAATAAGAACGACATGAAACCATTTACAATACTCGAGTACCCAAGATTAAAAATGCAAAGTACATATTAACAATGCAAATATCGTCAACGGCATGATTTGTTTTGCTGAATATCTTCAGTGTTGTATTTTACTGTTGGTGGATCAAAAGGCGGCTCAGTGTCAGTATGACAAAGTGACAAAGCTGACAGCAATGATAGTCAGATCACAATACTGCCGTTACTGAACAGCTAATCCGAAGGGATCGGGCTCTTGGTTTAACGGCTGCAGGAATGGAATGTTATGGGAATACTTCAGGAGATAACAGAACAGTGAAGCGAGCATTGGAAACCTATTGAACCAGTATTGAGGCGTGACCACTTTTTTCATGATCAATATAATGTAGCACTTATGTAAACACTGCAGATTAGCAGATTATGCCCCAATGTGGAATGTGTTAAAGAATACCGTGCTTTTATAGCTGCTGTTTGTAAGATTTTAGATTTGTGCCTTCTCTGGTAGAGAAAGGATTATGAGAGCTACTCATGGAAGAACACGCGTCATTCTCCACCTTGCAGATTAATCCAACAGATGTAACAGAAGGCAATGCACATCCAACAATTGTGTCCTAAACCACACACTAAATAATATACCTACAGAATACAGAGACCATTGGTGTACTAAGGTACTGTTTATTAAGGTGGAATGTGGTTTACAACACAAGCCCATGAGTTTGTAAGGATAATTACCTTCTGTATTGTCATCCCCATTATAGAGGTCATTCAGCAACTAACTCGGCCAATATAACGGAGTTTGAAATGGATAACGTGTACAGCGAAACCCCAAACACGTACCGTTAGCACTAGGCGGCTAAAGTTAGCATGCTAGCTAAACCAGAGCAAAGCATAAGGGCACAAATCCACATATTAAAGGTAAATAAAAGCCGTGAACGCTTTACTCTCACCCAATATAGCCATTAGGCAAGAGCTGCTTAAGTAAGCACACTAGCTCAGACAGAGAATAAACAGACACAGATCATACACACGTGTAGAGAGAGAGAGAGGGGGGGGGGGGGGGGGGGTGCGAATCCGGATCGACTTGCTCTTGCCCACTTTAACCATGTACACACCACACAATATTTATTTATTTATTTTTAGGGCTTCAGAAATAAAAAGTTGTCCAAATGCAAAATTTTTTGTACCACATAACCTCATGCATGTCCCTGAAATGCAGTGAGTGACTCAGTGAGTCTACAGCAGAAAAAAGGGAGAAACAATCAATCAGAGTAAATGTGAAAATGACAAACACTTACTTGGAAATTAGTCCCAAACAAAATATTTAATACAAGGTCCAAATGTATGAAATGAATAAATGGGGTGAGTGGATCATGGCTGTGCACACAGTCTCGCTCGAAACCTACCAGCGACGCGTTATGCATATGGCGCATTTATCAAGACCGATTTTCACCCGCAAGTGGCTGGAAGTTATGAGTTGCTATCGGCAGATGAACAGAAACAACGACTAATTATTTAACCCAACATTAATATTGATGGTTTCCTTTTATCTTGGTACTCTAATATAATTAAACTTTTATACTAAATAGCAGTTTAGTTGGGTTATTGCAGTACAAATGGGCCAAAAAATCAGTAATTCATAATGTAATTATACATATGATTTCAATTCGAAGCCAAAGAAAGTTCCTGTTTCATCAGGAATCATGTAGCGCTCTGTCTCTGTTTACATAATCTCTCTCCTTTTGCCTGTCACCATGTCACTTTTTTGTGCCTAAACCTAGAGTGTGATGATGATTGACGTACCGGAGGTCTACCGTAGCTGGTGTATAACGTATGCATATGAAAATTCCTGACATCTCCAACTGCAACTTCTGATACGAATTACTGTGAATTATTATTGCAGGCTCTTCAGGAGACTCACAGCAGCTCAAGAACATTTATTTAAAAAAAAAAAAAAAAAAAAAAAAAAAAAACCCTACACACTATAGTTTTAATTATTGCTTAAATAATTAAAACCATATAAAAGTCTTATTTTTTTAATCCAAATATTACTGTATGTCATGGCCATATTGAATATTGATGTTTTGGACTCAAACATCCACTAAATTTATGAACAATGATGGCTTGTGTATGCCAAGTCATTGTCTTTATGGGTTTCCAAACCAATTCATTTTTATTTGCTTATTTATATTACAGTTTTTTTAACCACCATTGCTCATCTTTTTCATTCGTGCAAATGTACAACACTGAAATGGCAATATTAATTCATATTTATTGACAATAACTTTCACATCAGTGCATTCATACCTCTGTAATCGAAAGGGAACCAATACCTCTGATTTTTAGGATTCTGAAATTCTCTGGCCGGATCTGGTCCAGACTGAGAATATCATCTGACTCTAAATCTGTTGAGTCTGGCTGTGGAACACAAGCTTGAGGTGTAATAAGACAGCAGATGTCATCTTTAGCATTTAGTCACATATTCTGCAGACCAGTCCTTCATTAGTGTCTCCTTCTGTCAGAATCTTAGCAGCACACACACGTGATTTCCATTCCTTGTATCCATTAAACTTGCAACTGAAAGTTAACAATCATAACGTATACAAAAGTAGACGGTTCAGGATTGGTATGTTAAAAAATAAATAAAATAAATAATAATAATAATAATAATAATAATAATAATAATAAAAATTAAAAGATATAAAATAAAAAAAATGGACTCCTACACTTAAATCTAAGAATAAGAGCAACGTACAAAGATTATTTAACTTTGCGTACTCTTACATAAGCAAGTATTTAGGAGTGCTTCAGAGGTACGATGAGTAGCGAAAGCTGGCAGCATTGAGACAGAAAACACGTGCACCCATGATCTTCTGAGCTCAGAAATGTGCACTGCTGCGATTGAATGCTGAGTTTATAAAAAGACATTCATCAAAAGGCTATCCTCACACAGAGTTAATCAGTAAATTCAAGAGAATGCAATACCGTCTGTTTGATGAACGCGCTGCACACGGTCATTTGGCTGCATCTGATAATCGATAGTAAAATAACAAATACACATTTTAGTTAGCTAGAAAGTGCTATATTATGTTGCCTCATGTCGTCTCAGGGAGTTTTTCCCCTTACCGCCCCTCGTCTCCTTGCTTGCTCATTAGAGATGCATTTATAAACGTAAAATTCGTATCCGGAATTTATATTCTTCTGTAAAGCTGCTTTGTGACAATGTCCAGTGTTAAAAGCATTATACAAATACAATTCAACTGAAATGAATATTAGCCCACATTTCCTCACATGGTAACCACTAACATACAGCATCATTTGCTTTAGCTCTTATACTTTCAGAGGGCTGTCTATACTCCCCTATCGGCTCTGCCGGAGTGAACAATCAAAGAACTGTTTCGGATTATTTTCGTCTAGCCATCACAATTTGGTCCTTGTCAAGTTCATAGCAGCTGAGTTGCTGGTTACATTTTGTACTGAATCTTTAAAATTGTAAAATGTAAAAAACATTTTACAGAACTTAGTTTTCATCTTCCTCATCAGTGTTAAATGTATGTTAGCAGACATTAAATAAAAGTAGCACTGAACTAGAGTTTTGTGGGACGTCTCACAGCAACCCTCCACTCACTGAGCACTATGAACACTACTAATACTGGGATGGGCCTCCCTTTGCTCTTAAAACAGCCTCAATTCTTCATACATTTCTTTGAAATTCTGGTCCATGTTGACATGACTGCATCACACAATTCCTGCAGATTTTTCAGGAGCACTTGCATGCTGTGAATCTCCTGTTCTACCACATCCCAAATGTGTTCTGTTGGATTCAGATCCGGTGACTGGGAAGGCCACTGAAGAACACTGAACTCATTATCATGTTCATGAAACCAGTTTGAGACGACTTTTGCTTTGTGACATGGTGCATTATTATGCTGGAAGTAGCCATTAGAAGATGGTAAATTGTGGCCATGAAGGGATGCACATGGTCAGCAACAATACTCACATAGGCTGTGGCATTCAGGCGATGATTAATTGATATTACAGACTAAAAGTTTGCCAAGAAAACATTCCCCACACCATTACACCACCTCCACCAGCCTGGACTGTGGACACAAGGCAGGTTGGGTCCATGGATTCATGCTGTTAGTGCAAAATTTTGACCCTAACATCTGGAACCCGCCGTGGTCATCTGCTGTTGTAGCCCATCCGCCTCAAGATTCGACATGTTGTGCATTCTGAGATGCTTTTCTGCTCACCACAATTGTACAGAGTGGTTATCTGAGTTACTGTAGCCTTTCTGTCAGCTCGAACCAGTCTGGCCATTCTCCATTGACCTCGCTCGTCAACAAGGCATTTACGTCCACAGAACTGCTGCTCACTGGATGGTTTCTTTTTATTTTTTTATTGCACTATTCTGAGTAAACTCTACAGACTTGTATGTGAGAAAATCCCAGAAGATCAGCAGTTATAGAAATATTCAAACCAACCTGTCTGGTATCAACAATCATGCCACAGTCAAAATCACTGAGATCACATTTTCCCCATTCTGATAGGTAATGTGAACATTACCCGGAGCTGCAGGCCCGTATCTGCCTGATTTTACGCATTGCACTGCTGCCACATGATTGGCTGATTAGATAATTGCATTAATGAGTAGTTGTACAGGTGTTCCTAATAAAGTGCTCAGTGAGTATATATTGTGATACATACTGTGTACTCTAAAATGCCTGCGAGATGATATTTTGTCATATCGCCCATATTGGCGATACTGATGATTATTACATTATAAACATAAGCCAGAATGCAACACTGGTATGACTGCCTTCATCTTGTGCATGTCTCTTGGCTTGTACTATGGAAACGGGTACAGTCGTTGCTGTACTTCATGCTTATGATTTACTCCTAGGATTAACTCCTACTCCTTGCTAAGAGTTGCTCTGAGCACTTTAATAACACATTTTAATCCCAGCATTTAACAAAGCAGTCTGAGAAGTAGACTTCTGAAATTATTTTTAGGAACGGTTCTCAAAAGACATTATACATATCAGCCCAGATGAACTTCACAACATCCCGAGGCAGTAATAAATAATTATTATTTGGATGGATGTGATAGTAACACTCCTGAGGCTTTTTCAGAGTTTGTCTGATGGGATTCAAAGCAGAAACCAAGATCCAGACCAAAAACAAAATAAAACAAAAATTTTTAAAAAAGCCCAAAACCACGTTGGTCCTGAGAGAACCTGGCCAGATCTAGTTAAGGAAATGGATTACTGGCATGAAGCAGTCATGAGGATTGCACTGTTAGCTAAAAACCAAGCAGAATGTAACTGGTACAGGTTCATAACACCTAGAATATACAAATACCTGCACAGACGTTTTTACGTATTCAGACAGAGCTTGGAGCATAACTGGCAAAAAAAATTTTTTTGCTGTACCAACACCTGAGCATACCCACGATACAGAGAAAAACATGTCCTGACAATGTTACCAAACAATTAAGTACAGAGTACCAGAGCATTTTTCTCCACTAATAACGTGTTTGATAAATCAGAGAAGACAGCTCTAGAGTCTATCTAGCACGGTGTGTCCTCTTGCTTCAATTCTAGCTGCACATGCCGGAGATTACAGCTCATAGAATACAAAGGGAGTGTTTCTCAATTGTAAGAATGCAAAGAACAGACTTGTGTGATCATGAAGACCGGTCTTGCCAGGCTACATTGGAAGAATGAGCTCGGAAGGACGGGAGGACATAGAACGCATCTTTGCGAGATCTGAGATGTGCTGCGATCTTCCAGTTGTGCAACGGACCGTCCCAGCACACTTCGAGTAGTAGGAAAGGACCACTGACTCTTCAGTCCTCCCCAAGTAATATGGTTCAGCTGGTTAATAGATTTACTGTTAAATGGCCAATTAACCAAATGTTAATTAAGCATGTTTTATGTAGTATGCTCTCTGCTTGCAACTCCGAACCTCACATTAAGTAAAAACCAAGTTAACGAGTTTACCGTTACCTCAGGATGGAAGCTAGTTTAGTTGAATTAAAATACTTCTGAGGGATAAATTCGACTTTTCAAGCACCTCATATATATCTCACAATCTAAATCATATAGCAAAAGCATTCATTTTAGATGCATATTTAGATTATTGTTGTTAAAAAGACTTCCATCCACCAGTGTTTTGCCACAATGGCTTCTGGGACTTCAAGCAGGTTCGGTGTGCTCAAGTTTGTATCCGATGCATCCTCGATATCAAGAACACATCCGAGTAATTTCATGCATCTCCAGTACTAACTGGAATTGAAGTTCGGCAGTGCATGATGATGTAGAAGAGTACAAAGGACGCAAGACCGCATAAGAACGCGTATTGGGAAATGGATAAGGTCATTTAACATTACAAATGAAACTAATGTCAGAATGTGATGGAGTAGTGCAGCTCCCCTCTGACAGTTTCTATTGTGAAAAGCAGTACAGAAATAAAACTGAAGTGAAAAACAGAATGAACACTTCCAGAGTGTGATAATTAGCACACAAATGCAAAAAAAAAAAAAAAAAAATTCCTAGTACTTTCCTAAGTACTAATCGAATACATGCAGCCATTTCTGCATGTCAGACATGGTGCAGTTAGCACAGATTCTTCACCATCCTAAATGATATCACTCATTATGTCAGCACAGCTTTTCTTTGGTACACCGCAGGCTTTCCACTTTCTGTCTGCAACTCAGCCCTGTCACTACTATTGGAAGCATCCTGTCACTTCAAACTTACTGCATGCTCAGCTATACATTAACAATAATCACTGAGAACTAAACATAAAGGCTGCCTGCTGAGAAGTGGAGGGGATAAGAGCAGGATAAGAGCAGGATAAGAGCAGAGGAGAATATGAGACAGAGAGAGAGCGAGCAACTGAGAGTAATAGTTTAGTATGCTGCTCTGGATTTGCTTCTCTTTCCCTCTGCATTCCATTCCACGCAGGGGAGACATGCACAGAGGAAATGGGAAAGAAAGGCAGGGGAGGCATAGACCAAGCAAAAATGAAGGAAAAGAGAAAGTGCAGAAGCACAGAATCAAGTTAAATAAAACAGGATGTAAATACACAGAGAGAGAGAGAGAGAGAGAGAGAGAGATTTACAAAGACAAAATGGGGGAAATGAAAGAATCGCATACATGACGGAGCAAGTGAAAGGAAGAGAACAAAAACAAAAGTGGAAAGCACCGGAGAGATTGAGGGAGGGTCGGCGAGAGAGAGTAGACAACAACTAGGTTCAGGAACTTCAGATTCGAGAGACAAAAATTCGCAACAGCTCTGGGTCCAAGCTACAACTTCATTTACAATTGCTCATACAGCCTTGATTTAATTTAGCTCGGTCAAACCACTTCCTGTCACAGTTAAGTATATAAATTAGTATCAGCCTACTTTAATCACCTCAAAAATGTTGTGCTAATTTATTCGCCAAAAATCACTGACTGCTTCCAGCAGGTTAACACTTTGCCAAAGAATGCGGATACGTGAGCAAATCAAAAATCGTTAAACAACAATGATCTCTGCACAACTCGGGAATGGGTTCGACAAAGCAATACTTCTCAGCACAACGCTCTCTTTCAGAAAACTGGAGACTTTCAATATACTCTGTACACGGAATCAACAATAATATTTTGTCATAGGTACCCAAAGAATAAGCTTAACCCTTTTATGTACAGTATCCACACTCATATTTTTAGAACTACTGTATATAAGATGTCAATCACCTGTAAATGAGACCATAACAAAAGGTAAACTGCATAATTTCTATATTATATAGAAAAAATAAATAAGTATATACAGTGCCTATAGAAAATCATCACACCCTGTCAAAATCCTTACCTGTCGTCACATAACACCCTGGAAATTAAAATCAATATTTATTCAAATAAATTACTTTTGCCAGCTCTATTTACACATTATAACCCTTGACATCCAAGTGAAAATAACACACAAAAAAAATTCTGAACAATTATTTAATTAGTGAAATACCTGGTTTGGATAAGTGATCAACCCTTTAGAATAACCATTATAAACTTGCTCAGGTACAACTAGTCACTTCCCAGATTACATACCATGCTAATTGCCCCCCACCTGACATCAACTGCAGTGGTTTTGTTTACTTCATAAGAAAACCAGCTGTTCCGTGATGATTCAATTACTAGTAGTGCATGGTAACACAAAGAATACACCATGGTTGGAAAGGTGCTTTCAAAAGGGCTCTGGGACAAAGCTGTGGAAAGGCACAAGTTAGTAGAAGGATACAAAAAGATTTCAAAAGGCTTTAACTATCCCTCTGAGTGCCGTTCAGAGCATTATTAAGACGTGGAAAGCATAACGCACCACCAAAACCTTGCCTAGATCGGGCCGTCCCTCCAAACTGGATGACCGAGCCAGGAGGATATTGATCTTCTTCTGGAACTCAATTAATAGATCTTGTATGGTAGCACTACTTGTATTGTTCTCTGCTTGATATATCGCTTTG
>JANDJT010000001.1:15125318-15136397 GCA_024331685.1 Stegophilus panzeri | reverse complement strand
TCACATGAAAAGATATAATCAAATATTTACAAAAATGTGAGGGGTGTACTCACTTTTGTGAGATACTGTATATAAAATAAACTAAGTATATAAACAGTAAACTGAAGAAAGTCATTGTCGGTGACTCTGGGTGTTTGCTAAAGCATTTATGTATTATTTTTTAAGGATGCACAAAAAACACAGAATTAAACTACAGTCCTAAATTAATAATATATTCTGGAGTGCATCTGTGTGTATTGGATTCTTTTCAGTCTTATATAATTGAATAAACAGTTGTGTAAAGTTTTAGGCTGAAGTTTATATTTGTAACACTCAGTTTGTGGATTTTATTTTAAATAAACGAAAAAAATGGCACTGAAAGTTTGCCCCCCGCCAATCCAATTAATCGACGAACCAAATAATAATAATAATAATAATGATAATAATAATAATAATAATAATAAAATCGGCCAACTAATCGATTATGAAAATAATCGTTAGTTGCAGCCCTAGAGATGTCACGAGTGCAGTATTTCATCTGTTTGAGTTTTCTCCTCCACTGCACATCGTCTGCGTTCATGAGAACGCTGCGACCGCACTTGGGTGTGGACCAAAACAACCGGTCTGAGAGCGTCTGAACAAGCTAGTCTCCGTCTACTTCCGAATAACCTCTAGTGTCAAAGCACAAGTGATTTAGCCATCTTTCAACGACATGTCAGAAAAATGTACAAACCCACGTGAACTAAAAGGTGGACGTGTGATAAGACTAGGGATAGTCTACAGACAAATATCCAGAGTCTAGAAACTAGACCCCAGAAATACGGCAGGTGTATCTACTAAACACCAAGAAGCACAAATGTTGATATTTACACAGTTGGTTTTAACGGCATGTCTACATTTGGACCATCAAATAAAAAGTGCTACCTGAGAAAGACAAAAACTAAACTCAGACACATATCCTCGGGCTGTGCTGGGGAGAAGAAAAAAAAAAAAAAAAAAAAAAAAAAAAAAAATCAGTAATAAGGACTTTAATACTGACTTTGGGAACGGTCGTATAGGTTCCAAAACATTTCAAATGTGCAATTATTCAAAAAAAAAAAATCATTTCCATTCTGTAAACAGGAATATGGGTTGAAGACGTACTTAATACAATGCAGTGAAATGATGAAAAGTAGAATATAAGACCTTTCTGCAAACCAACTAACTTTTCTATGACTTTCCTCTTGGCTTGGGATTCATACAGCTCCCAAATGGTATCTAATGATGATGACATCCGGCAAAACCTTACAGACTATTATGAGGAAACTCGTCCAACCTTTTCAACCATAGTTTTGACACAGGGAACATTCAGAAATGTTTGGATGAGGGAACATATTTTCCAGCTGCTGGCAGGTCTGCAGGTTCTGATGTTACATCATTATGTTCGAATGGAGACTGCACAACAGAAAGCAAAATAAAAGCGAGCGTTGTTTAACTGGTCTGAAATGGCAAAGCTTGTTCGATTAGAAATAACGCTCATAAACGAGACACGGTCTCACCCGTACGTAATATTCCATACGTCTGAATACTACAGAAATAATTAAAATAGTAAATTTTTTGTCTTTTTAGAATAGTATTCCTGTCCAAAATGTGCATCATTACCACTAATCACAAAAGCAGCCTGTTCAGCCTGTATCACATCTGACCGTTTGCATTATTAGGACAAACTGATTATATAGAAAGCCTAGCCTGGTAAGTAGGAATGAGAAACACAAGCTAGCATACTTTTACAGGAATGACAACTTGGTGTGCTGCCAACCGACACAAAGTTACCACCCTGAAGTTGATTACTTTCCTATAACAGCATGTACCGTAGTGATTTGTACCACAGCAATTTACCCATGGGTACAATGACCCGCTAGACATTTCAGTCCATAGTTACATTTAAGTTGTTTCACTTACTACAGCGGCTATAAACCTCAACAACCTCTCTTTTTTTCCCTACTCTCTTGAAGTTAGCTAGACAAAAAAAAATGTAGCTCGTCAAAGCACAGTCCTAAAGTCCTATTGGGGGACTTTAGCGGTTAAGGCTCTGGGTTACTGATCGGAAGGTTGGGGGTTAAAGCCCCGGCACTGCTAAGCTGCCACTGTTGGGCCCTTGAGCAAGGCCCTTAACCCTCTCTGCTCCAGGGGCGCTGTATCATGGCTGAACCTGCGCCCTGACCCCAGCTTCCTGGCATGCTGGGGTATGTGAAGAAAAGAATTTCACTGTGCTGTAATGTATATGTGACCAGTAAAGACTCATCATTATCAATATAGACTCTCCTGGGGTAGAAAATGTAAAGTTACAGCTTTACCTCTGGAAACACTGAAGACTCTTTCCCAAAAAAAAAAAATAAATCTCATGTTTTTAATCTGTGTATTATGGAGCGTCTGCTATACAAGTCCCTATGTAAGTTATTACTATAAAAATGATAATGTAGCTGAAGATTCGCAGTGGTGGACCCAGGCCCATCTGTACTGTATGTACATAGCTACTACAGAACACTGAACAGGATGTTCATTAATGAACAAACATATGATGCAGTAATCCTGTACAGTTCAGAGCAAGCGTACAGTCCAAGGGTGCCTCGGTTCCAACGCTGCCAGGATTAGGATTAGAACCCTGTTCAGGGCCCAGTGAGTCTCCATCTGTCAACGTATGAAGGAACAGGAATAGGGGCCTTATCCCTGCACTGCCATATGGACTGCCTCTCTCCGTCGCTATGACGATCGGTAGACAGGAGAAGGCCTAGAAGCTTAAGATCTTGTGTTTCACACTGCCACATCAGCTTCAAATTTAATTACCAACTTAGGCACAACTGTTAATGCACCAACACACACCCTGAATTGTCACCGGCCTCCCAGAGGTGCTCATACGAACTTAAGATCGATGCTGTGAATTTGCATATTCTCAACTTCAGCTTTGTTTTTGTTCTTTAGTATTATGTAAGGTTTCATTACACTGATTCCAACCAAATTTTTTTCAAAAAAAAAGTCGGCAAGGTCAGTATCTGGGTGTGGGTTCAAGTCCAGTAATAAAGAGGCGAGTAGTACCAGGAGGTCTCTCACAGGATCCCCCTGACATTTTCTGCACCCAAGGTGTGATGACATTCCAGGCGACGAGACAGGCGGCTTGGCACGTGATGTCAGACGGGCAGACGGATCTCTGCGAGACAGGAAGCTCCTCCCTATTAGCAGCGAGTGTTCCAGTCGGGAGTGGGCAGCCATTTCAGCAGAGCTCCCACTCATGCCAAGTGCAAAGACTGGAAGCTAATCTGCCCTATGGGCTGTGTCTCAAGTATCAAGCCGTCAACATAAGGCTCAATATAATCATAACCTGACCCCCCCCCCCAAAAAGCATTTTCCTTTTGTACAGTTGCTAGAAAGTCACACAAGGTAGCTGAGCCATAAACCCTATCACGCTTATCTATTCAGCCATCCGCCGCTGCAGACTAAATAACCAACAGCTGTGGACAGACAGGTAGCGTGTGTGAGCATGCAAACAGAATTTGAATCAGAAGTCAAACATTCGACAGTGAATCATTCAACCGTGAAGTCTTTTATGGTGTGTGTTTTATAGAGACAGTGACGGTGATGTGCGGCTAACCTTTGCAAGCCTGTTCACCCCCAGCAGATCGATCATATTTCTGACACCATGCTCCACGTGCCATCACAGTACACTGTTACACTTGGCTCAGCGCCATGCTCGTATCAGTCAGCTGCCACAAAAAGGCAGATTAACCTGGCGGCACATGATGATTTCCTCACGGCAACACACACCTACTCCTCTGTCTGGGGAAGTTCTTTCTTTTCAGCAACCACCCAGTGTTCTCTCTGCTCAAAGGAAAGAAGCTAACACCTGCTCAAAAAATGTATTCTTATTCAATGAATTGTCATGATCATTTGCATATAAAAACCATGTTAAACAAAGAATATGAAATAGTTTTATTCAAATGGAAAATTATCCATTTCAGCTCGTTTCTCATAGAAAGGATGTGTCTTTGGTCATGCCACCAAAACCAAACTATTTATGTATTTAGTATAAAGTACTACAACTTCTATGAATAATGCTGAGAAAATGAAGCAGTGGTAAAACGTAGTTGGGTAATTAACACGAACATAAGTTACAGACTGAATAACGTGTGTAAATATAATTAAGAAGAGAGTTTAAAACAAAGAATAAAAAAAGAAGTGTGTGGGTGGGGCAAACAATGGTGATCAGTGATTGGGCGTGTTGGGGAAAAATGGTGATCAGTGATTGGGCGTGTTGGGAAAAATGGTGATCAGTGAGGAACACAAGCTCGTGCAAGCACAACTCGGTCAAGCTTTACTTTAATTTACACTGGTGGTGAGTCGACTAGACCTGCTCTCCCAACTCATATAACCAGCTGTTGTGACGTGAGCTGGAGAGCTGTATTGGGTGCGGGACAGTCACTAACGTCTGCTTTAAAAAAAAAATTATTTATTTATTTTTATTTATTTTATTTTTTTAAAGGTTTCGAAATAAAGTCACTTAATTTGGTCTAAAATGCCGCCAAATCTGGTGGCAAAATGAAACTGGCAACACTGCAACAAGCAGAGTCAATGCAATGCACTCTATTGCATATTCCACTGTGCTGAATAAAAATCTTATGTAATAAAGTATCTTATGTAATAAGCAGCAGTTGTATGTTGTGTCCGTTTATAAAAGTCGTCATTGTGTTTTCTCAGCTTGTACAGCGACACACTGCAACTTGCCAGTCATACAAAAAGACGTCGTGCACTTTTGCCTAATGAAGTCCAGGTGGAACAAGACCTAATCAGGTCACCTTTAAAAAGCCCTGATTTCCAAGCTTGGGTCACTGCGGATAAAAAAGGCCACACATTCAGCTTCCTGTTCATTCCATAGTGCCTCAAATGTCATGAGAAGCAAGTCCCAGTGGCGCTGGAATGCTGCAGATGGAAATGACGTATGCCGGCTTTGCCAGTCACTCTGGACTACTTAAGCATTCACACCATTGTGTCCTAAAAAGCAGCAAGATTTCAGCAGACAGATGAGCATTCAAGATCGGGTGGCCTGCTCTTGACCTTTAACCCCACAGAGCAGCTCGGGAGACAATGTGCCCGAATTCCCACAACATTAAGAGGCGGTGGTTTCAAGAAGAGTTCACACAAGATACTACAGGACAAGTGTTAACATTCACAAGTATTACTGCTTTCCTGCTGTTGTTTTTGTAGTTTTGTTTTCATTGTTGCTATATAAATAAAGAAGGCTGGAATTACAGCTTATCATGTGTTTTTCTTCACTGGCCACCACACCAGTTCAACACAGTTCAGGGTGTAAAGTTGGCCCTAGTGTTTAAAACTAGGACTACAGAATAACTTGTAATGCGTAAAACTGTAGAGCAAAACGTGGCATATTATATATTATTTCACCATCACCAGGCAAACAGGAACACAATTCAAGACAAACAGGAAACACCACATCCATGATCGAGACGCAGGGAGACGGCGAACGCGTTTATTCCCCTCAGTGTAAAATTCGCTTCAAGCAAAGTCTGTGTCTCGAGTTAATCATTTGAACAACGTCCAAACAGACTGTACTTTATAATAAAGTTGTGACTTGAATCATAGCACTGAAAGTGTACATATTGTTCTGTATACTTATTGTCTCACACTTGTCTCACAAGTCTTGGGCACTGTGCTGTTACACCATGTTCCTGGAAAAAAGGACACTTTGTTCCTAAGTATACCAGCAATTTATATATAGGAACGACAATAAAAGCCCACTTGACGTGACTTCAAACATAGAATTACCACAAATTTAATCTCCACTTCAATACGCTGAATGATAGAACAAAGTGTAACGTTACAGTTACAGTGTTTAAATATTTTGTGACGCACTTTGCCAACGAGCTTCAGTTTGACCCAAGACAGTTAGCACTATTACGAAAGTACTTGTTACACTGCCTGATAGAAAAACAACCTACATGTAGTCGATCATTTATTTTCGTTTACGTGATCTGATACCCAGGATCGGTGAGGGGCTGATCCCAGCAAAAAAATGGTGGATTTGATATCTGAGGGAAAAAGAAAAAAAGAAAAAAAGAAAAACAAATTCAAGCTGATCCTATAACAAATAGAAAAAAATGGAATTGGAAAGACTTTTTTTGGACATGGAAATGTTTACATAAACAGAGACATTATTGTATTGTTTGTTGCTGTTCTTGTTAGGATTGATTTTATTGTATTTATACTTTATTATATTGCCATGTGATTTTTGTATGAGAGTTTAATCCAAAAGCTGTGGGTTTTAAGCCATGTGTTTTATCTGCGTATTCTTTTTCCACATTTCTTTTTAAGTGTAGTGCTTCCATTATTTAAAAAAAAAAAAAATTGAAGCTTAACAGTTTTGAAGGGGGAAAAAAAGATCACGCACATCGGTACTGAGTGATACTCAAGAAAGAAAAAAAAAGTGCTTCATGCCTTCTGCTGTTACAGTGCATTTCACGAAGGTGGTCGTGTCCGGTGATCCCAGGCCACAAAAATAAAGAAATCATTATACGATCATCATCATAAATAAAAATGAAACAAAACATGTTCACTTTGAACAGAGTGATTGAGTAGTTAATGTTGCACATACTAAAGGGTGTAAGATTTAAGTTAAATCTATGTCTCTTGATGCAACTGTTTGTTGTTGTTGTTTTTGAGTCAGCCGTAAACTCAAACATAGTAGCGATTATGTTCAAACTAAGCTACGAAAGAGCTTCCATTCTACTGGTGAAACCAGATGCTAGGCAGCCAGACACCTAAACAAACATCAGCAATCAAACAATTACGCCAAAGGAGGAAACTCCTTGCCCTATGTTGAGCACAGCGCGATACTAAGCTCGAGTTCCCGTCAACACAATTTACTCCAACACCAAAAAAAAGACGTACAGAGGACTAAAGCAGACTCCTTCCCTTCGGAAACGTGCAGCCTGAATAAACCGTGTTTCAAAATCCTCTCCGAAGGCTTCCTTTAGGTGTTATATCATAACGACTCCTCCAACAAGCTGTCTCGACATGCAAATTAAACAAAGCATCCGAACCATTCAAACTATTCAGACTGTAGGTAAACTTCAGAGCTGATATAAGCAGACAGCAGGTGGTGTAGTACATGCACCTCAGGCCAAAGCGGCAGCTTGTAAAAGGAGAGCACTGTTCCGTTCTGTCTGGCAGTAGCCGACATGTCCATGTCTGTGCAGCGCAAGTAGGCCAGTGCCTGCAGTGCACAGGAAAGGGCACAGCGAGTGTGTCTGCAGCCATGGAGAACTCTGGTCACGACAGCCCCAGGCAATGCACTCGGTCCAAGTTTGGAGAGAGAGGGAGCTGGCAGACTTCCACACCACTCCACACACACACACACACACACACACACTAGACTCACACTGAGTCTCAGATATGCAGTGCAGTCAGAAAGAGAGACTAAATGCAGTAATGAGAGGACAGTTGAAGGCTTCAGACATTATGTGGCAGCATGAGCCAAGAGTCAGACAGAAGGGCTGTGTGCTCAAAATCGGAAGCACTTTCATTTGGGAATTCAACATTTAAACAATAATAATAATAATAATAATAATAATAATAATAGGAAAATCTGTTAACCTGTATAGCACGCTAATCTCTAACACAATTCATACTGGATTAGAAGAAGCACCAAGCCACCAACCCCTAAGCAAATATCAATGGTGCAGACATAGTGATTTATTACCTATTAGGTTTGTCTGGGTAAAGGTGCATTTGTCTACTGTGTGTGTGTGTGTGGTCGAAGCACTGCACTGCAGTTTCCCCATTTTCCTAGCATTAACACACCTTATTGAGCTGCTCATTCTGTGCTCTAGCCTAGGGCAGTGTTTCCTGCTCCTCCAGTGGCCCTGTAATGCATGTTTAAGCGCCGTTTGAACTCTCTGAGGGATTAGGAATTAGCTGAGGAGTTTGTTCAAGTGTGTGGGAGCAGTGAAAACACAAAACAGTATCGGGGGAAACAAACACACACACACACACACACACACACACACACACTCCTCAGGCGCCACGGCTGGAACGGGAAGCAGTCGTCTCTGATATAACCGCCACTAAGAGCTACTTGTAACCGCTAGTGAGCGAGACTTCACACTGCTCTCTAACACCAAGCGTTACATCTACAGTTACACTTTAAGCCACACAGAAACGCAGTCTGCAGCGCTGGAGAGATGTTCTTGTTCAGGTTCAAGCTCAAGTTACCATCAAATGCTGGCAGGTAACCCAGCAGTCCAGTAATCATCACTAAGAGCTCGGTTTCCTAGCCAAGTTTGATATTTTTGTAGCCATGCCGCCTGCATCATAAAATAATAAACGGAGCCGGCTGGTACAGCTTAGCTGTGTTAGCTACTGTAGCTCACTGCAACTTACTTCAACATAGCGACCTCCTGCAGGGGTTTGTAGCAAATATAATAATAATAATAATAATAATAATAATAATAATGAAAAGAAAGAGAAAATATTGTGACTGGGTGCTAGCGGTATAACTATGACACCTGGACAGAAATGAGAGAAGGTGGGTAAAAAAAAAAAAGAAGAAGAAGAAGAATAAAACCCCCTGCGCTAGCTGTCCAGACTCGTTTAAAATGGTTTTAAAGTTAAGATTAGCCGGCTAGTTCAGCTTTCTTCTGCCGCGTATTAAGATAGAAACCAGCTAGCTAACGTTCACAAATTGCCTCGATAAACGGGATTGAAAGAACTGAACTCGGCTTGCTAAAGCTAGCTACGCGTCCTGTCAGACAGACAGACAGAGACAGACAGACAGACAGACAGACAGCTGCCGGACGGTGTCTAGACTCCAGGCTGAACATCGATAGCGCATAGCATTCCGGCTGTCTAACGGTTAGAGACGCAGACGGTCCAACTTTCCAGCCTCGTGTATTCACACCGCCTCCGGATCACCTGAACACTGATGCGCTCTCAGATACAACACAGAGAAGTGGCGCTCACTTACCGCTTTATCAGGACACGTCGCATCGGTGCGTGCGCGGAAAGAGATGTGGAGGTGTGTGTGTGTGTGTGTGTGTGTGCCGGTGGCTCGTGTTGATCCGCTGCTGATGACCTGATTTGAGTGCAGCCGCTCCGCACAGCGCCGGAGAGAAACAGCGGGCACCGCGCCATGAGCCACAGCCATGCGCACTGCCCACAGCGCTTCACAGTAAAAGTCCTCCCCCGTCCAACACACACACACACACACACACACACACACAACCGCGCCTTCAGCTCCACTGAGCCAGCAAACTACTTCTCTTTAACTTCACAAAGTGCGCTACAGCTCGAGTTTTAATAAATTAAAAAACCCCGTGACAAAGTGGGAAATGAGTTACAATCCGGTTCACACTGTAAACAACCAACAAACACACTTTGTCTTGTCACCTTGGTAACCACTGTTCCTTTTCTATGATAAAAATGAGTGAATGCTTAAGTATTTCGATATGATTTTTTGTTTTGTTTTGTTTTTGTCCACTCATTAAATGTGAAAAGGTGCTACATGGCGCCCTCTAATGAAACACAAGCAGGTGTTATTGATTTTTTTGGTGTTGTTGTACAGACAGGTATGTACCCATCTATCCATTTTCCATAGCGCTGATCCTGCACAGGGTGGCAGAGGAGCCTGGAGTCCGTCCCACAGGGAAGTCAGGGCACAAGGCGACAGGGTGCGAACGCATTGCAGGGTACAATCGCATTCACACACTCCGGACAATTTGGAAATGCCCATCAATAACGCATGTCTTTGGAGGAAGGAGGGGGAGGAAACTGGAGTGCCTGGAGGAAACCGGGGTGAAAACGCATACAAGTCCGCATACACAGGGCGGAGGCGGGATTCGTTTGTTACCCAGATGAGGACGGGGTCCCTTCTGAGTCTGGTTCCTCGCAAGGTTTCTTACTCATATCATTTTCGGGAGTGTTTCCTTGCCACCGGCTTGCTCAATAGGGATAAATTCACACACTTAAGATCTGTTTCCTGTGTTTATATGTTTCTGTAAAGCTGCTTTGAGACAATGTCCATTGTTAAATCTGCTATACAAATAAAACTGAATTGAATTCAATCCCACAACCACGGAGGTCCACCAAGACCCCTGACCAGGATAAAGTGGTTAGTGAAGATGAATGAATGAAGAATCCAACTGTGAAATATGTCAAACACAGAATTTTCTTTTGCATAACATCTGCAAAATTGATAGTTATAGGCATACAGATACCCGTAAGCCCTGTAAAATGTTTAGATCTTTGATTGAGTCTAAATTAATGATGCAACAGCAGAGAGAAGAAAAAAAAAGACCAGCAGTGTTACTGAGTAGTAACCTAATCCATAAAATGACCTAAACACCAGACCTCTATCAGTATTTATGATGTTGTAAGGCTGTATTTATTCAGATGCAGAGATCATTTTGTAAAAAAAAAATCAACATTTCTAACAATTCTCTGGGAGAATTATATGACAAATTGTGTTTTGTGGTACGTGTTCGGTTATGAGAATTTTTTTTTCCCATTAGTGAATGTGCTCGATGTCTCTGAGTCCTGACTGACAGCAGGGCCTTTCATGGGGTGGAAAAAAGTTGCAGAAAAGACGTTTTATACCCATAAGATTAAGCAGAGGCATTCACTCTATTGTTACTTTTGTTTCAGACATAACTTTATTTAAATCCTAGATGGCACATGGCCAAAATATACAACCCTCTCCTTCAGAGTTGTGGAGAGGCACATAAGGCCTTTGCTCCACATCCAGACAAAACACACTGGATTAGATCTTTACAGTTTATCAAACACTGGTGCATGTTCACAGAGGCCCTGTCGAGCTGGTTCTCCATTTTGTTAAGTGTAGCTGTGGAGCAGAGGCTCGCCAATGAGATACAGAACTGGTAAATACAGTGTGAGGACGCCTTCTGTTCTCCAGAGACCGATACGACGACACGGTGTTTCCGTTCCAGTGGCTCATCGTTAATCCAGATCTACTCCTAATATGTTAGTATAATACAGCAGTCCCAATGCAAATCCCACTATGAAAGCTCCTGATTAGAAGCGTCACTCCTTATATAT
>JANDJT010000001.1:15095939-15107171 GCA_024331685.1 Stegophilus panzeri | reverse complement strand
ATAGTCTCACACTCACTCACCACAAACAAAAGCATTTCTACTTCATCACTGAACATCAAACTGGTAATATATAATATCAACTTTTTTTATATATTAACATTAACTGAACACAAAATATACTATTCCACAAATATATATTTCTGTGCAATATATACTTTTTTGTAACTCATCTTCATTTAAATCTTTCAACGGTGTACTGGTGCTTTAATCCAGCTCGACGCTGCTTCACTGCTG
Source organism: Stegophilus panzeri (assembly GCA_024331685.1). Lineage (NCBI taxonomy): Eukaryota > Metazoa > Chordata > Actinopteri > Siluriformes > Trichomycteridae > Stegophilus > Stegophilus panzeri. The sequence goes on along the minus strand of JANDJT010000001.1, from coordinate 15,106,937 downwards.
CTCGCGGTGTAAAATTTTAGCGGTGCATAGTTTACAGAGATTACAAACTGCAGTTTTGTCGTCATTCCACACAAGAGACATCTCCTTTACACACAGCACGAAATCGATGTGTTTTCCCACCTTCTTTTGATTGACAGGATACAATCGGCCCTGATCATCGGATGTTTTTAAAATATCGGCCAATGGCCGACAGCGTGAAAAATTGCCTTTATCGGCCAATACATCGGTGCATCTCGAATAATAATAATAATAATAATAATAATAATTATTATAATCTGGCTGTAGCCCCGAAGATTTTTTCTTTATTCCAGAATAATTCTCCACTTGGTGTGGTTCGTCACTACATAACTGAACGTCAGTAAAAGAAGACGGCGGTGTTGTAATTTTATATCTTCAGTGAACGGAGGCGAGACCAATCAGACAGGGTTTACAGGAAAATACGTGGAAACACTTGTGTCTTATTGGCTGACAGCTCTCAATTCTACCAAACGCTAGCTCACACAGTCAGTGTGAGGGGAAAAATGGATATACTCCGATTTGTTTTTGGGTTGTTTTTTTTATTTATTTATTTATTTATTTTTACCACCAGTAAAGGGGTTGAAACTGAAACAGTAACATCCTCTGACGCTGAGCAGGAAAACAAGGTGTGTAAATGTCTATATGAGCTCCAAGTTATGTGATGACCTGTGCAGAGCATGAGGACAGTTAACACACTCTGCATGGCCCCGTAGCAGCTAAACCCATACAATGATAACCTAGCTGTGCCTCCCCTTGGCTAGCAACACCAAACTAGCCTAGTCTCATGTTAAAACAGCCTAAAAGTCTAACATTTTTATCGGTCTGGTAGTGCTGCAAACAACGATAACGCCCAAGGCAAGTTTTATGATAAATCCAACTTTTTGTCCAATTTAAGCAATTAGCCCTCAGATGCAAAAAAATATATAATAATAAAAAATACATGGAAGCAGTCTATTTAGAAGTACGCTTTTCAAAGTTTTTGGATGGAGAAGAATCTAGGCTCAGCCCTGGATGATTAACAGTCCAGCTAACGCCCCTGACCATATTTACAAGTACACACTTCTATTTACCTGCAGTGGCTGCCATACAAGTCCCTGTATAAACTGTTACTACAGAACTGATAATGCATTAGAAGGACTACATTAAGATTAACCTTGTAGCCAGGACTACTGTCAGAGATGCTGTTATAAAATGCAAAAAATGATATCTTAAGCAAGTGAAAACATCTTGAATAGTCAAATTTATCTAGTATTCCAAGCTTGTAGTTTTCTTATTCTGTTGGCAGATCATTTTGCTTCTTTCTAGAAATACATGCTTAAAATGAGCAAAATTATCGGCCAATAGAACAAGACTATTTCAAGCTTGTAATGAGTACAAATGGCTTGAAATGGGTTTAATAATCTTACATTTGGTTTACTGTAATCTTATAATATGAAATACTAGATAAATTTGACTATAATTAAGGTATTTCTACATGCTAAGGTGTCATTATTTGCAGCACAACAACCAAGTAACTCAACACTGTCTTGCAGCATATGAGTGTGTTGTGCTTTAACGGTAATTGATACGTGGACTTTTGGATTATATAGTTGGCAAATTCCTTCTAGATCTCTTACAGCATTAAATGAAGTGTCTGTCTGAGAGCTGGCTTATACACACTGAATTCCTGGTGACATGAAAAACTTCAGAAAACAAACTTTCATTCATAACCTTGAATGGGGAATTTAAAATGTCTATGAGCATTTTCTGTGAGTGGGCTGCTCTATATAGATATGCTGTGCCAATCTATTTTAGTTATTTGTAAAAAATTAAATAAATAAATAAAAATAAAAAATTAGTCAGTGAATGACATGACGGACTTCGCAATATCCTGTGAACGCATCAGCATCGACAATAATTCTTCTGAAGGGAAAAAAAACAAGACCTCAGAGTGATATATTGCAAAACACTAAATATTACTCGAAACCAGATCATCTGCATCTTAGTGATGTTTAAAACATGTCTTCTTTTTATTGCAGATAAAAATATAGAGACTAGTGGAACGTATCACTCCAATTGGTCATTTTATACCACAAAGTTAAAAAAAACTGAAAAACACTGATAACCTCATTAGAGCACATTAGGACACAACATCAGAACAGAGAGAGAAAAATGATAAGAAGGAGGATGAGGTTGGAGTAAGAGCCTGGTCTGGAAGTGAGACATACTTTGTCTAGTTGCATTTTGGGAAGGAGACTGCAGTTACATTTGCCTAATTCACAGGCTGAGGTAATCTTATTAAAGATGGAAGACAGGACAAGACAAACCGAACACACACCTGCTCAAGAAAAGGTACCTGTTTCAGATCATTCTTCACTTCATTGAGAACGCCAGAGTTTGTTTGCCCCCTCCATTCAGAACATTCGCTGACACCACCCCATTAGCGGCTCTCCCTCAGTTTAAGGCTGAAGTGAGTTTATAGTAGTGGATAGTGGATACATAGTGGAAAGTAGAACCAGCTCATTGTCTCTGTGTAGCACTGGCTCATTTCATTATCACCTTAGATGATTTTGATTGAATAGACAATTCCAGAGGCTTAATTATTCATGCTCTTTTAGTGCAATTAATTGACTTAAATATTCTGAGGTTCAGACAGTTAATTATAGACAAACCGACTAATAAAATAATAATAATAATAATAATAATAATAATAATAAATCATCTTACACATGCTCAATCCTTTTGGGTTATATAAAATTCCCCATTTAAAGAATGTCCAATCCACATTTTCAGGTTACATCAACCTGAACCTGGTAATAGCCTAGTAACTGCTTTCTCTAGCTTCCTCTCCCTATATTAAATCATTCACCCCACCTTTCCCCCAGGTTACATGCCCAATTACCGACTTACAGCTCATGCCAGGAAGTTATTTGTGCGGCTGCATAGGGAACATTCAGGAAATGCCTCTAATGGTCCTGACATTACTGAATCACATATTAAATTACAGATTTTATGTACAATGCCGGCCGAAAGCTCAATTTTGGTCAGAGCAGCCTGCCAAAGGTGAGGCAGTGTGTTATACTTTTGACATCTTTTGTGACTGCCAATTTGTAGTACTTTAAATGGTTCGAATCTTTATCTCGACCTCAGATACGACTTACAGCATCTGACAGCTTGGAGGATTTACTTACTTAATTAGCTAAGGAGAGAAGAACTGAATACAGAAGACGCACTACACACGGCATATAGAGAGATTTTTTTTTTTTTAACAGATGATCATGATATCCTGCATCCAGTGCCTTTTATGGCCCTGATTCTGTGCTAGAAAGACTGTTAACAGGGCAAATATTTGCATCGTTTCTAGGTAACCTGGAAAATGACTGATGTTGGATAGAGAAGAATAAGTGCTGTACCGGTGTATGACTGTATAAAAGAAGAGATTTCTGGTTGTAAGAAAATCCTGATTTCCTGCTGCCACAGTCATCAGTGTTTGCATATATCCATATTAAAAAAAAGTTTCACACCTATATAGAACTGTTCATGCTACGTGCAGAGTCTCACATTACACAAGCATGCCCTCTGGAAGCTTGTTTCGCTGCCACTGAGAGCGTGTGTGTACATGAACGAGAATGCCGGCCTCGCTTTACTATTGCATCATTACGGAGGTTATTCTCTATAGCCTGGGGAGACTTGCCTTCAGGACTGTGTCTGTGAATGGTGACCGGGAATGGGTGTGTGCGTGTGTAAATGTGTGCAATATGAAAGAATGAAAGGAGTGAGTGAATAAGTAAGGAAAGAGAAGTGACACGGACGGTAATATCTATTGCGTTGCCATGCCACCTTACTTGATATACAGTGTAAAGGAAGTTAGGCAGACATGGATTGAGTCACGGTTTGAGAGGGAACTTCCCCTGTGAACTTATGCATCATGTATCTCTGATGGACACAGAGACACTGTCGTCAATCAGTCCTACAATCATAAGCCACATAATCTCATCATAATCATCATAATCTCATCATTTCACAGGTATCATAACAACTCTGTGCGTTCAAGGCCTCCTGGGAAGCTCGTATTTACCAGTTGAGAAGTCATAATTACGATGTCAGGTGGGTTCGAGTCACTTTGGTCGGAGCAAGATGGCAGTGTACCTTCTCTTAATTAACTTACAAAAAAATGACAGCAATCCTTACAGAACAAGAAGAACAAAATGTGCATCAGGTGTTTTGCTTCTTTTTTTTTTTTTTCAATCAATTTATGAAACCGAAACTGCTGTAAACGTCATCATTACACATTATATCATAATTGTACAATGCGATCGCATTTTGTGCAGAAAATTAGCTTGTTTTATTGTAAATAAAAAAGCCTGACAATAACCTGCTGTGTATACCAAACGCATAATAACTGAAATCGGCTCCTGAGACGAGTAAACATTCAATTTTAACAAATTTAGCGTCGACTGCAGGCGTTGTAGCCATCGATTCCACCATGTGTTCTTACTGACATGCCCAACTCGGAAACTCGCAGCTGAAAGAAAATCCAGAGTCTCCCCGCTCGTATTTACGACTTTGTAATTACGACACCACCACAAAGTCGTAATTACGAGCGGCACCGACAGACACGGTGTGCGTATTGTCTCGAAGCAGAACGCAGTTTGCTCGTTTAATATCTGATTAGGAAAGAAAAGGACGTTTCTAATCGACAACGGCTATTTTAGTTCAATCGTCTCTTCTAAATATTTCTGCACTGCAAGGTTTTGAGTAAGTGTACATTTAACAGTGCTACAGTTTTTTAACTGGGGCCTGAAAACATGATTAGAAGGACTTTTATTTTGACAGTGTTTCTTTATTACTGTAGTCAAGTGCTTCAAGTGCTGTAGTCTAGCGTTCTCAGCAGGTTACAGTGAGCTTTCCATTTTTTCACGCCAGTTTCAGAATAGTAAATGTTAAAAGAGAACGCTAGTCTCAAAGGTGTGAAATGTCCACAACAGGAAGCCAAACTGATACTTAAGATTTACTATTATTATTTTGCTAAACTCAAAATCGGTTTATTTAGGTTTCTGAGACAAACACACAAGACGGTGCACCCTCTGGTCCAAGAAGGAAACATAAAACAACAGTAAATCTTCACGGCCCTTTCGAATTGAAGTGTCTACCCTTAAAACCTGAAGATTCTAAAATAATACACACATTAACTAAGCTCTCTCAGTAGCCCTATTGCGCAGGAGGTTACTCAGTGTTGTGTTTGTGTGTGTGTGTGTGTGTGTGTGTGTGTGTGTGTGTGTGTGTGTGTGTGTGTGTGTGTGTGTACACGGACCTCAGCTGTGCTTTGAGCTCATTGAATCGAGGCCGTTTGCTCGGGTCGTAAGCCCAGCACTTGGTCATCAGACTGTACAGGGTGGGGGGGCAGTTGTGCGGCATGGCCAGTCGCTCGCCGTTCTCAATACGGCCAATCACGTCATTGTTTTTCACACCTTGAAAGGGCTTCACTCCGTACATCAATATCTCCCACATACAAACGCCTGCAAGCAGAACACAACAGCAGCACGGAATATCATACGAGATAAATGAGAGGGAAATTTTCCGTGTCAAATCTCTGCACTGTCCATGGAACAACACCACACAGTAGGCTTGTGTGATTTACTGATGTTACTGATATCACACATGGATGATTATATTATATAACCATATTTGATGACTGTTACGCATTTTGAGTAGGAGCTCCACAAAACAGTGATTCAAAAAATATGCCGAAAGAGCAGCCTTTTTCTCTCTCTAACAAAATGGGAGACAAAATGAGTTAACCGTCTGCAATCATGTAAATCTGAACGATTTGTGCAGGCGTTTTTAAACTCTCCAATATGAACAGTCACCAACTGGAAGCTCCGCCCCCTTCCCACGTGCTCCCGAAAAACATAGGTGCCCTCTCTTTCTGTCACGGTAAATAGAGAATGTTTTAAATCATTAATGTGAAATACATATTAATCAGTGTACAACCCCAAGTCCAAAAAAGTTGGGACAGTATGGAAAATGAAAAAAAAACCCAAAGAGTGCCACTTGAAAATTCAATTCACCCTGTACAATATTGAAAACACATTATCTGATGTTTTACTTTGTGAATTTAATTTATTTTTGAAAATATACACTCATTTAAAATCCGATGACTGCAACACATTCCAAAAAAGTTGGGACAGTCAACTGTTTACCACTGTGTAACATCACCTTTTCTTTTAATAACACTTATTAAGTGTTTGGGCGCTGAGTGAAGACACCAGTTGGTTAAGTTTAGCAAGTGGAATTTCCCCCATTCATCCATTATTCATTTCTTCAGCTGTGCAACTGTACAGGACCTTCATTGCCTTATTATGCGCTTAATAATGCGCCACACATTCTCAGTCGGAGACAGGTCAGGACTGCAGACAGGCCATGCTAGCACCCGCACTCTCTGCTTACGCAACCATGTTCTTGTAATCCAGGCAGAATGTGGTTTGGCGTTGTCCTGCTCTGGATGGCAGCATATGTTGCTCCAAAGTGTGTACATATCTTTCTGTATTAATGGTGCCCTCACAGATGTGCAAGTTACCCATACCATGGGCACCAACACACCCCCATTCTATGACAGACACTGGCTTTTGGACTGGACACTGATAACAGCTTGGCTGGTCCTTTTCCTCTTTGGGCCAGAGAACATGACGGCTGTTTTGTCCAAAAACTATTTGAAATGTTGACTCGTCGGACCACAAAACACAATTCCACTGTGCTACTGTCCATCTCAGATGAGACCGAGCCCAGAGATGTGGGCAGAGCTTCTGGACAGTGTTGATGTATGGCTTCTGCTTTGCATAGTAAAGCCTTAACGTGCATCTGTGGATGCGGCGGCGAATGGTGTTGACTAACACAGGTTTACCAAAGCATTCCCGAGCCCATGTCAGGATATCCATTACAGACTCATGACAATTTTTAAGACGGTGACGTCTGAGGGATCGGAGATCACGCGCATTTAGAAGTGGTTTTCGGCCTTGCCATTTACGCACCGAGATTTGACCAGATTCTTTGAATCTTTTAATTATCTTGTACTGTAGAAGGTGATCTTGAAGGTGATCCTTGATCTTGAAGGACTAGGCCTTATTTGAGGCTCCATATATATTTTGATTAGACGATTGCCTCACCTGTTTCACATCACCTTCTTATTTCAACTTGTCACATCACTTTTAGTCCTAAATTGCCCCTGTCCCAACTTTTTTGGAACGTGTTGCATGCGTCAATTTCAAAATAAACATTAATCTTCCAAAAAAAACCAAACTATGCAGTTGATTAGGTAAAACATCAAATACCTTGTCTTTATATGTTTTTGTTTAAATACAAGCCAAAGCACATTTACAAATCACTCCTCTTTGTTTTTATTAGCATGTTCCATACTGTCCCAACTTTTTCGGATTTGGGGTTGTATGTCCGACTTAGTGAACATCAGAGAAGTATATATTTAACATCAGTTTACTAAATTTATTAGGGTTACCTCTCCCAGTAAAAAGATGAAATGGGTCTACAATAAAGTGTCTAACGCAATAATGATAATGGTGATAACTACAAAGCAGTTAAATATGCTGGGGGCTGTTTGACCGGTGCTCTCCTGCTCAACACTGTGATCAGCATCAACAGTGAAATTAGACAACCAATTTGTAAAAGGATTATATCAAAATGTACTGTTAAGCGTTTTAAAAAAATCATTTTTTTTACCGAAGTTTTCATAACTGCCACAGTTCCTGACTGCACAGCTGATAATATTATTACACCCTTTCCTACTGTCCTTAAACCATGTAGGGACCAAATGTAGGAAGTTCTGGACAAGTAAATATTTACTTTCTTGTGATATATTTAAATGGAAAAAATCAATATCGCGCAAGCCTAACACAGTTACCTTTTGTCTCCCATAAAAGCTCACAAACATGCTCATTTACACAATTCCGAAAAAACACACTTACCAAACATCCACACATCACTGGATGACGTAAAGCGTCTGAAGTTAATGGATTCTGGCGCCATCCATTTAATAGGCAGTTTCCCTTTAGACGCTACAGAAAGAGAAAGTACACTTCACACAACATTTATGTAACCATATGCAAAAACGTTCTCTGATATTCTCCTGACAGGTCATCAGAAACCTTATATTGAGAAAAAATGCTAAATGAGAGTGCGCTCGATAAAAAAAAGAAAAAAATGTTTGTATACTGACGGCATGCTATATAAATCAGTTCAACAATGTCTTTGCCATATCCTGGTTTCATCCTCATTCTGTGAGTGGACGAGTGGGACAAACCTTTATAATAGGAGCTGTCCTCCATGTATCTGGACAAGCCAAAGTCGCCCAGTTTCACGCAGTCTACCGATAACACCAGCACGTTCCTAGCAGCTATGTCCCTGTGGATGAGAGCAAACATCTCTTTAAAACCAGACAGAAACTGACCCATAGCTTCCCATGATTATATGTGTGCAGCCTGGGAAAACCTTTAACATAGTCCAATTTTGACATTTTCTACTGTATGTATAGTTCTGAAATCTACAGGCTTTCATGGACTTTTGCATGTATCTCAACCAGAACTACAGTTTTAAGACCATTTTAAGGCATTTCAAATGAAAAGTTGCAAAAATCACTTTTAAACATTCTGACAAAACCCCCCTGCCTACCTCTACATTTATAACCCAATTTATTTATCGGGGGGGACATTACTGTCAGACTATAAAGAATTATACATTTATAATGGGAAATAAGTTCTCGCTCTGATTATCAGCATTGTCCATATCGGTCTCGGTCTCATCTCCTGAGGTAAGTCTGAGTGTCATTATCGCTCATCACTCAACTGATCCCTGTTCTCGCTTAAATCGCTGGGGAAATAACTGCTGATTCATTCAGTTCTGCTGACTACATTTCTTCTTATTGATGTCTTTTATTAAACAGTTTTAAACCTTCGTCTGCTGTCATCTGTACAGAGGGTATAAGCGCTCTTCTCTGTTTTGATGATGATGTGATGGTGCTTTGTGGACATTTCGAAAGCCAGCATCTGATTACATGCCGATTTGATTAGGCTTGTTCATTTTGTTAGGTTACACAGCTACACAACAACTTAACCAAACTGTGAGAAAAGCACACATACCTAGCAAGATTTTGGTCATCTTTAGATGCAGACTACTGCAGCATTTATTGCTGTGGTTTACTAAACTGGCTCCATACCCGGCATGACAGCCAAGGCTAGAAGGTTAGAAAGCCTAGATAAAACATTTCCCTCTCGTTTTGGCAAAGTATATTTACGTTTTCTTAAAGAAGAATATGCCCGAGTATGTTATTTTGCTTAAAACCTGATTATTGTCATTACTGTCTATTTTCCAGAACTCAGCCGTAGCGAGTTCTATAGTAAAGAAAATAAGCTACTGAGAAAGAGAAAATGTGCAGTCTGACTTTAAGAAGGGGAAAAAAGGGAGGTAGCAGACAGATAGTCTCTGTACCGAGGCCCTCTGACCTGTGCACAAAGCGTTTGCTCTCCAAGTAGGCGAGTGCTGTGCTGAGCTGGTAGGAATACAGGATCAGTGATGCCAAGTCCAAGCTGTACTTCCGCACTTGCAGGAACGAGCGCAACTGCAATGACACAATAACTGTATTCAAATACATAAGCAACTGCCCAAATAACTCAATATCCTCCTGCGACTACCTTTAACCACAACCAACCAAACCCCATTCACTATGGCAGGTATCAAATAGCTACACAACCTTGAATCGTCATTAAATACTATAACATTACTATATTTACAACTCTTTTACAGAACCTTTATGAAACAAGAGGTATAATTAACATCAGGAAACTAGATCGGTGTCTAATGGTGATTTTCCCAGGTTCCCTAGCATGCTGGTCTGGGGTAAGTCTTGCGAAGAGAAATGTGGATTACCTCTCCCAATGTGCAGAGCTCCATAATGATCCACACTGGGTTTTCTGTGATGACACCGATCAATTTCACGATGTGCGGATGGTCAAACTGGCGCATTGTTACTGAAGAGGCAGAATGACAGTGTCAGAACTACTGAAACTACTTGCCATACGTACAATTATGGAGCAATTTCACTTGCATAAATTCATCTCTATCATATCAATGGGCTTCCTGTCAAAACTAACATGACCAAATGATTAACTGTAAATTTATATACACACACCCACCTGCTTTAAACGGAACACCTGTACACCATTCACGCAATTGTCCAATCAGCTAATCATGAGACTGCAGCAAAGTGCATAAACTCATGCAGATACAGGTTAAGAGTATTTCACAAACAACTGATCTCCCGGGATTTTACACACAACAGTCTCTAGAGTTTACACAAAATGGTGCGAACTATAAAAACCATCCTGTGAGCTGCAGTTCTGTGGGTGGAAATGCCTTGTCAATGAGAGAGATCAGAGGAGAATGACCAGATTGTTTCGAGCCGACAGGAAAATATGGTAATTCAAATTACTCTTTACAACCGTGGTAAGCAGAAAAGCATCACTGAATACACAACACTTTGAATCTGGAGATTAGAATAGCGGAAGACCACATCGGGCTCCACTCCTGTCAGCTAGGAACAAGGATCTCAGGCTACAGTGGGCACAGGCTCAACCGAAACTGGACAGCTGAAGATTGGAAAAAGACCAGGCTGATGCTTTTCCAATCTTCAGCAGTCGATTTTCAGACCTGTATCGGCATGATTTTATGCATCGCTCTTTTTCCATATGATTAGCTTAATGGATAATTGTATGACGGTGTTGATGGTGAATGGTGTGGACAGTGAATGTATAGGTATATGACACTACTTGTACTTGAATCTTAAACTTCAATTGAAGTGCATACTGTAATAAGACTGAGAACCTGACTGTACTACAGAACAAAATAAAACAAAAATACAGAAACACACACACACAATATATATATATATATATATATATATATATATATATATATATATATATATACACACAC
>JANDJT010000001.1:15072371-15083475 GCA_024331685.1 Stegophilus panzeri | reverse complement strand
TTCTTTTTTCTTTTTATACTCGTATGCAAGTAAATTCTGTTTTATGTAAATTCTGTTTTCATGTCACCAGACAGTCGTGAAGAGCATTTCACTGCACACTGTACTCTGTATGGCTGTGTGTGTGTGAGACCAATAAAATTTGAATTTGATTGCTCCTAATAAAGTGCTGAGACAGTGTATGTGAACGTATGTACAAAACATGAAGCACAATGCCAGCTTGCCATTAAGCCTGACAGTGGCAGCAGAGGAGCATCTGTTCTCACCTTGATCGAGTCCAACAAGCTTTTGGGAAAAAATCTCCTCAGACCCACATCTTTTCTGCAAAGAAGAAGCGTGACTTAGTAGATGAGAGGAAATAGAACAGTTGTACTAATTAAAAAGCTGGATCATTGAGTTACAAAGTTAACTGAACATCTAAGTCAAGACAGCGCGATTTACGCAAAGCACTTCTGGTTTCGGCTCACGGCGACCTTAAATTGAACTACAACAATTGTGAATCCAGGTTTGATGCCTGTCTCTCTTACACACTGAACAATCAATCAATTCTCCAGTGCTTTGCTATAATAATTATCGTCAGGTAATGCCAAACTTAGTTATCGGTAAAATCCACTATCGGTCGACCTCTAGTTTAAATGAATCTAATATTCACATGGATGTCTAATGAAGGAAAAAACGCTACTGCACAAGGCTGTGACTTAACACCAGAGTATATCTCAGACTTAATAAGTTAGTATCAACCTTCAAGGTCTCTTCGCTCTGGAGATCAGCCGTGTCTGTCGGTTCCTCGATCTCGCCTTAAATCTCAAGGTGATCGAGCTTTTGTGGTGACGGAGCCTAGACTTTGGCCCCCGTTAGCCATAAAATCATCTCCGTCACTAGTGTCTTTTCAGGGGGCCTTAAAAACATGTTTATTTTCCTCCAGCTTTTAATTAACGCATTATACATTTTACTGGGTCAATTTCTCTTATTTTGTCTTTATCTCTGATTTAAAATGCTTGTTGTTTTCTTGGATGCATGTATGTGATCACGTTGTATGTGATCAAGTTTTGTAATTTCACGTGCAGCACTTTGGTACCCAATGCGGTTTTTGGAAGAAATAAAGTTGAGTTGAGTTTCAGGCAGCAGAAACACTGCTCCAGTGTGCACCTTACATCACTGCAAGAGATGTGTAGGGATCAATTAATCCCCACTATAAATAGGGCAAATGGGGTTTCGAGAGCACATTTTCTCCTGACCCACATACAGCATGGGAGAGGATAGTTCCCTCTATTTTTCATCTTTCACAATACACTCTTGATGCAAACCAAGTCCTCACCAAAAGGTTCACTTACTCTAGTAATTCATAGTTGGATTTTTTATCAAGGGCATTTCCTGGCATCTCTCTGAAAAACCTCCTGTTAAAGAAATAAAGGAGAAGGTCAGTATGATGAATAATCCCCCCCCACCTCCTACACGTGAACACATGAATTTGCAAAGTCACGCTGTGTAATCCCTTCGAGCAGTAATCGATTCAAGACGCTTACCTGATTTCAAGGCAGCCCAGTTTAAGTGCAATGTCCTGATCGACTTGATCAGCTACTTCCATCATATAATCGCTTCTCACCTGGGAATTACAGAGATGCCACAGTGTTCAGAAAGAGGGCCCCGAAAACAGAGCTGCATTACAGGCTAAATAAAGTTAAAAAAAACTTTTAAAATCTTTACATGTATACCAATTCACCCATATGATTAGAACAAAAGACCACGATATGATCACTTGGCCCATATGAGAGTCTAAACTTAGCCTGACTGAAGCATAGGGTTGGGCCACTATTGGACAAACTATTCAAATTAGACTTGGACATATAAATATTATATTGCTACAGTCTCAATTACAATGTTTTCTAGCACTTCCTGCACTGACACTTTCTGCATCATGGACACGGACAGCAGCCTGATGTAAGAGCTCTGGAACCTGGTTTTGTCAAAATGAACACTACTGCAGAAATATAAAGCCAGAAATGTAGATTTTAGTTTCAAATACTCCTAGCTGTGTCTTTTAAAGATTTCTAAAATATGTGTCTGCGTCACAATATTGGTGTTTTAAATGGTACTTGAGTTAGACTGTGCTGGACTGTGTGGAATTAACACTGTTAATGGACTAGTTTTATTTACAACCTGTTCTGTCTATATTATTGATCATATGGAACAAGGTTTTATTTGTGCATGTTAACATAGTATTGAGAGGCAGAAAAAAGCAGAGGAGAAGAGAATTTCATGAGAGAACGGAAACATGAGAGGTCACTGAAGTAAACATGTGAGTCAGTTGATAGAGAGAACGGTCTGCTCTCAATCCATTCAATTCCAATGTGGATTTTTTTTTTTTTAACTACTGCATTTCAAAAAGGCACAGTAATAAAATCTGGACCACTACTAAACCCAGACTACTTCCTGTGATTCCACATCAAACTCAGCGAGGCTGTGTAGCTCAATCGCAGTGGGCTGAACAGGGAGAGAGAGAGAGAGAGAGAGAGAGAGAGAGAGAGAGAGAGACAGCGAGCAACGAGGCACCTGTCTGGTCTCTGCTCTTTTACGGCCGATAGTTTTAATATTCAATTAGCCCACAGGTCCAGAAGCAGACCACTGATACGTAAGAGTGAAGATTAAAGCTAACTGACCCAGTTTAGATTTACTCCAAAACATCCTGCAGCACATTATGACAAGACAATTACAACACATCCATCACCCTACAGAGCCGGGACAGTCTACTTCATCGCAGAATTTACTGTGCTCCTGCAAGAACTGAAAATGTGCCATGATTGAAAGCATTGCTCAAACTGGTCAGGGTTTAAGCAGTGTATACTGATGATGTGTAGGTAGTGAGAGAGAGGTAAAGCTGTGATGAAGCACGCATGCGCTTACCTGGTGGTAAAAGTAGTTTAGTGCTGGCTGGTCCTCAGTAAACTGGTTTAGGAATGATTTTGGCAAGTAGCGTATCCGGAGCTCATACCTGAGGGGTTAAAAAACATGACGTTTTCTGAACTGAACTCCCACTGACGTTTTATAGTCTACAAAGTTCCAAACATGGAGTGACAATTTTATTTATATCTTTAAAAATATAGTAATTTAATTACAGAAAAACAGCACAGCAGGGTTAGGGTTAGTGATACGAGTACAGGAGATCATGCTCTTTTTTTATATCACTCTACCTTGTGTAGGTACAGTGGTGCTTGAAAGTTTGTTAGAATGTTCCATATTTCTGCATAAATATGCCCTAAAACATGATCAGATTTTTAGTCCTAAAAGCAGACAAAGCGAACCCAATTAAACGGATGAGACAAAAATATTATACTTGGTCATTTATTTATTGAGGAAAATGATCCAATGTTACATATCTGTGAGTGGCAAAAGTATTTGAACCTCTAGGATTAGCAGTTAATTTGAAGGTGAATTTAGAGTCAGGTGTTTTCAATCAATGGGATGACAATCAGGTGTGAGTGAGCATCCTGTTTTATTTAAAGGACAGGGATCTATCAAAGTCTGATCTTCACAGCACATGTTTGTGGAAGTGTATCATGGCATGAACAAAAGAGATTTCTGAGGACCTCAGAAAAAGAATTGTTGAGGCTCATCAGGCTGGAAAAAGTTATAAAACCATCTCTAAAGAGTTTGGACTCCACCAATCCATGTTCAGATAAATTGTGTACAAATGGAGGAAATTCAAGACCATTGTTTCCCACCCAGAAGTGATCAACCAATATAGATCACTCCAACAGCAAGAAGTGTAATCGTTCGTGAGGTCACAAAGGAACGCAGGGTAACTTCTAAGCAACTAAAGGCCTCTCTCACGTTGGCTAATGTTAATGTTAATGTTCATGAGTTCACCATCAGGAGAACACTGAACAACAATGGTGTGCATGGCAGGGCTGCAAGGAGAAAGCCTTTATTGAGATCATTTTCCTCAATAAATAAATGACAAAGTATAATATTTTTGTCTCATTTATTTAATTGGGTTCTCCTTATCTACTTTTAGGACAGATCTGAAACTCTGACGATGTTTTAATTCATGCAGAAATATAAAAATTTCTAAAGGGTCCACAAACTTTCAAGCACCAGTGTAAGTATAAATTACAAATATATAATTATCTGAATTGAGGTGGTGTAGAGTGAAGTAAAAAGCCCTATGAGATCAAGTAGTATATTACAATGATGGTCATGAACTCCCCTTTTGGCACGCGTCACGGCTCCCAGCACAGACATCGCTGCTTCCGTATTTGATGCTTTGTTTATGAAGCCATGTGTGTTTTGTTTTGAGTAATGTCTTGTCTCCACCCCTGTATAGTCACTGCTTTATCTTCCTACTGTGCCATGATTGTTCTCACCTGTTCTCAGTTTTCCTATTTAAGCCCTGCTGTTTCATTGTTTCCATGAGACTGATCATGCATTTTGGCCCTTAAGTCCAAGCCTTTGTTTTCTAGTTTCCGTGATTCCTGGTATCGACCCTCACTCGTGTTTCCTGTCTTTCCTATGAATTATCCTCAGTTAATACCTGCCTGTTCTCTGACCCCTGCTGCTGTATAATCCATTCATCAATCAACACAAATGGGATAAAGTGACTGAGTGGAGAAACATAGCATGCTTCTTTTACATTCCGCAACTGCCACTACCGTAATAGTCGCTGTCCCATGAGTTTTGCAGAATTCTATGCCATCCTCCTGTTGTTGACTTTTATACGTGTGTCGTAGTTACCTTAGATTTTAATCAACTTTGTCGTTAGCTGTCTCCAGTCACAAACACTGTTGAGCACACCACAAAATGCTTTCTAATCAGATGGGCCTTTTTAGGGACACTTCCTCATCAATATGTTCTTAACACTTGGCCCTGCAGCACTTTTTTAGGAGAAGAATAACAAACAACATGGTGCTTGGCTGTTTAACTTTATAAGTTCAGCCTGTAGCACTAGCTCTTTGTGGTCCTACTCTAGTTACGTTAATCACACACCCAAGTCTACTGTGTGAAAAGAGTTCACTCTGGTGCCAGGTGTGAGTTAAACTATAGGAGTGCTGCTATTATTTCCATCTTTACGCCATTGTGTTATTGCAGCCCTTAACATTCTCACAACCTGGGTGGGCGCTGCATCTTATCTGGGAGGGGGGGGGGAGAAAAAAAAAAAAAAAAGAGAGTCTGGGCATTCTTGGAAGGCTTCTACAGACAGAAACAACAAAAAAAAAAACAACTCGAGAATCTCCAGAAACTCAGCGTGCCTGTTTTCTGCATCATCATGCAGTTATAATAATAATGACAATGAGTCTTTATTAAATCACATATACATTACAGCACAGTGAAATTCTTTTCTTTGCATAACCCAGCATGTTAGGAAGTTGGGGTCAGAGTGCAAGGTCAACCATGATACAGCGCCGCTGGAGTAGAGAGGGTTAAGGGCCTTGCTCAAGAGCCCAACAGTGGCAGCTTGGCTGGGGCTTGAACTACCGACCTTCCAATCAGTAACCCAGAGCCTTAACCACCAAGCCACCACTGCCCCACAGTGTCTATATTTCCAAATGATAAACATGGAGGATTTCAGCTAATGTTCACTGTCAAATGGAAGCGATTTGAGATTTGAGATGGAACTGGGGACCGGGGAGCTGTGAGGCAGCAGCGCTACCTGCTGTGCCACCATGCTGCCCGAGATTCCCTTTCGAGCAAGTCAGTCTCAGAGCTGGAAAGTGCTGGTGGCTAATCAGAACCTGGCTCACACTAAAAGCTCTGGCATATATGACTAAACTGTCCATTCATTAGAAATGGAAGAGAATGATTATGCAGAGACAGGATTTTCTGAGCATCATGAATGGAGAAGAAACAATACTGCAACTGGGGCAGACTGTTTCATTTAGCTTCATTTAACCTTCACTATGGGCTTTAAGAGCAAGAGCCAATGCTTGAATACAATGGCTCTTTATACCAGCAGGTAATCATGCATTGTGTATGACTAGAGATTAGACTAGTGCTTTTATAAATTGTGCGAATGATCTCGGTTGCATTGTATTTCCATCAGATTGGACATTAGAATGAAAAAATCTGATCAAAACATCAAACGTTTTCCCAATGCTCATATGAACTTCGTTTTCACAGAAGGCAGCAGCAGTTTGGTGATGTCAGTGGGTCACCGGCTTGATGCAGTTATTGTAAGTAAGGGATATGCAGCCAAATATTAACTGTTCCTTGCTCCCCTAAAATTTGGGTGGTCACCAAAGGTGTCATGATCCAAGTTAATCAAAAACATTTAGATTTAGTAAATATCAGGAAATCTTTTGATCTCAAACACTGATGACTTCAGTGTATAGGGAAAACAAATGAATGGACCGTGCCATTCCAATACTTTCGGAGGGGAGTGTATAGTGCAAATATACACCCTATCCAGTATAATATTGCTAGCTAGTTAGTAGCTTAGCTGTTTATTAGCACAACATGGCAGGCACTGCTAATGTGTCGACCTGTTTTGGAAAAGCCTTCTGAACGCATTATTTTAAAACCCCCAGCCACCACTGTTGTATTCAAATAGATATGGATTTCATACAGACTTTATAGATTACACAGGAGCTCTCCTGCCCACTTCTAGGAGCTGAAATGGATTAATGGAGAGACAGGAACAACCTTGGCTGCTAAATAAGAAATCAATTTGTTTCCATGCTTTTCAAAGGACTCAAGGTTTCTGAAGTGTACTCAGCTCTCCTCAGGCCTGCTCTGATATGGTAGAGAGGTGATCCGAACCGCGGTGAAAGGCTGGTTCGTTATACAGTCGATTTAAGACACATGAATTAGAAGTAAATGTCAAATTCAGCACTAATATGAACAGTGCAGGCACTGAGGAAATCTCCAAAAGACTCTCATTCTCACATGGTATTAGAGCAGTTTAAATGCTCAAAGTCGAGGGCTTACTGAGCATTACCGAGTATAACGCAAATCAAACTTGCTTAATTCCTGGCTACTCGATGACATGACTGTACGCGGAGGGGAAACGCACACAAACCGTACAAATCGTCTGGATCTCAAATGCGTCATGCCAGCACCTGTGAAATGGTGACTCACCTCCACTCGTCCTGTGGGTGGCGGCGCTCATATCGCTCCCTCACATGTGAGACGCCTATGTCCGGGTGGAGCCAGTGAATCTCGCCTGTCTTCAGATGGCTGAGCCGCAAGCCAAAACACACGACGCACCTCACCTTGTGGATGTCCACAATTTTCTGGATGATCCCCTGAAAATAAACAATTTAAAATATGACCGTCCTTATTCAAATCTTTTAATCCTGATTCGATAATATAGACGTCTCTCTTCCTTGTACATGTATAACCATGTTCTATCGTGTCGCTTGTTGCCATTAACATGCTAGGAGGTTTATAAATATAACAGAATATGATCATTTGGAGTCTGTATTTTAAATATATATTCAATTAAGGCAGTGGCAGGAGAATTTAAGCTGCTTCAGACTGATGAACGTTTAAGAGAAGAGAAGAGAGGAGAAAATTTTATTGATCCCACACTGGGGAAATTCTGTTGTTACAGCAGCTCAATTACACAAAAAACAGATAAAGAATACACAATAAATAGGAATAGAATTGAAAAATATATATAAAATAGGAATAGAAAAATAATATTGGTAATATGTACACCTCAATGTATGTACAGATGAATACAAATTTGAATATATACAGATGAGTAACACCTTGTTTATATACAGAAAAGTGATGAATGGATTATTGCACAGTTAACAGTAGAGGTTAAGCAACAAATAGTAATAAGTGAATAAATGTTCATATTGCAGAATTATTGTGAATATGTTGGCTGATGATGCAAATTTTTTTTAGGTTTTTAAGTGCATTTAAGAGCATGTGAGTGTCAGAGAGAGTGTATGAGAGAGAGAAATGAGGCAAAAGAACAGAGAGAGTGTGATAGAGAGAGAAAGAGAAGGAGAGAAAGAGGAGTTGGTGACTCATCATCTCTAAGGTGCTTGATGTGGTTCTTGGTTTTTTTTTTGTTTGTTTTTTTTTTGGTTTTTTTTTAGATAAACTGCTGGCCTGTGCACCTTTTGAAATGGGGTTGGGGGAAGCATCGTGAAGTATCGGATATATAACTAACTAACTAGCTTCATTTGCTATCCATATGAATTAAGATCAGTAATGAAGACTAAATAAATATTTGTTTAACTATGACAATGAGGTGCTTGTTTGCCTTCACTGTGGCAACTCTTCTCTAAAGCAAGAGTAGAGTTGCTGCTTATGAGAGCATCACACACCAGTTTTTAGTTACGTTACAATGTAAAAAATATTAGGAATGAAATATGTGTCATAAACTATAGACTTAACTATAGAATCAACCAGTTGTTAACAGCTGTGAAGATCTCAAACAGAAATCTGCAATTTCTATGTGCTACCCTGAGTGTGAGCATATAATCTGCACAGACGTTTTGCCAAGATTTAAGGTAAAACCCAATAAACCTGCCTAATGTTCAGTACTTTATTGGGTTACACCACCCTGACGAGCGCTCCTGTCATGAAAAATGGCACAATCCACTCGGATGTCTGGTAAATAATTTACAGCAATGTCACTGCCAATTTTGGCCACGCAGCTTGAGGAGTGGATTACAGGACAGAAGTGCTCGTCTTGCCTTCACAACAAGAAACACCATCACATGGCTGAGAGAAAGAGAAAATGCCACATGATTTATTATACTGGAAACCTCCAAAAACTGTGGGTAAACCTGGACGTAACCGTGATATAAGTAGAAGAATTTGTTAGGGATTACAAAAAAACAAAACAAAAAACAAGCATAAGATATGATATGTTTTTAGTCAAAAATTTTAAGACACAGACACAAGAGAGATTATTAATAATAACCTTGACATGTAGGGGGGGTATACTTCTGATGAACTGTAAAACAAAGTATACATGCTCAGAGCACTTATTTCCCTTCTATAATTATCACAGAACCCTGAGCGAGACAGTGAGTCGCTTCGACATCAGCTGCGAGAGTCTATAGTGATTTTTAAGAGCAAGCCAGCATTTGTTTTCCAAAATGTCACACTGTGCTGTTGTGTCAGAATCAGACATGCTCATGAACACATTCGTTTTTTACTATATACTATTGAATCAGACGCTTTTCCAGGCCAACAGAAGATGGCTGTGGTTCCAAGCGGTTGGGAGAAATAATTCAGGTCCACGGGGCTCTGTCTTTGTAGTGACTATTTCATCTCCGCTAAGGAGGAAACTCCTTTGGCATTTGGTGAGGATTTGAGGACAAAAGATTTGCATCGAAGTATTAAAAAAAATAATCCTTATATTTATAATTATGTTCGTTTGTCCAATTACGTTTGAGCCTGTGAAAATGGAGGTCCGTGGATTCATGCTGTTGTTGCCTAATTCTGACCCTACCATCTGTGTGCCTCAGCAGAAACCCACCTCAAGGTTCGACGTGTTGTGCATTCTGAGATGCTTTTCTGCTCACCACAACTCTACAGAGTGGTTATCTGAGGTACTGAAGCCTTTCTGTCAGCTCGAACCAGTCTGGCCATTCTTCACTGACCTCTCTCAACAACAAGGCATTTCTATCCACAGAACTGCTGCTCACTGGATGTTTTTTTCTTTATCGCACCATTCTGAGTAAACTCTAGAGACTGTTGTATGTGAAAATCCCAGGAGATCAGCAGTTACAGATATACTCAAACCAACTCGTCCAGCACCAACAATCATGCCACTGTCAAAATCACTGAGATCACATTTTCCCCTCATTCTGATGTGATGTGAACATTACCTGAAACCGCTGGCCCGTATCTGCATGATGTTATGCATTGTGCTGCTGCAACACGATTAGCTGATTAGATAATTGCATGAATGAGCAGGTGTACAGGTGTTCGTAATAAAGTGCTCCAAGAGTGTAAATTCTAATTGTGTGCCATAAACAAGTTGGTAAGTCTTAGATCCATCAGTTAAGTCTCTATGAATGCTCGGAAAAAGGACACTCATGAGCTCAAATGTACAACTCATTTGATGCCAAAACACTTGCTGCAGTGTTATTATTAACGATAGCTATTATTTTCCATCAGCGCCACTAATATACACACCTTGATGTCAGTGGAATCTCCATGTCTGATGTTGCTGGCCCATGTGGAGGGCTCACTGCTGTTTTCAAAATAGTGGAAGACTTTGAGCACACGCTCCAGCGTCCCGGGAGGCCGCTCCATCCCTCCACTGAAGCGTGGTTTCACCCCCTGACCCAGGCCATGGTTATTTACATTAGGGTCCGGGTATCCTGTTGCCATGCCGTTGGGAGATGCTAGGTGTCGGTCATATTCTGCAGGGAAGACAAATAAATAAATAGAATATACCAAAAGGATCGCAATCTCGAAATCTGGACTGGAGATGCAGTGATTTTCATTTTCAATATGGAACAGACGCGTACTGGCGGATACCAAACACCGCTGCGATACTTTCTCCCACTTTTATAACTCCAAAAGCTGTCTAAACATGTTTTCGTAAGAACACCCACTTTGCCAGTCTTTTCTTTTAGCTAATGACGAGAATCAGCAATGAACGCCGAGCTAACCAAGCTGCGCAAAAAGAATAAAACCGTCCGTCAACATCACGCTCGGTCACAAAGTGTTTTTGTTGTTATAATGTGGAAAAAAACTAGCACATGATCTGCAGCTCTGCATTAAGGTTAGCAGTTACGTTTGATCATACATCATAGAGAGTCAACCTTATATTAGAGTTAGTGATTGCGACCGGTACTGGTTTAGAAGAGGGAACAACACGAGTGACAGTATGCGGATGAGTTCACATCAGAGCTGGCTGATGTAGGAGTAGAATGGAGCTCAGAGAGTCGCAGAGGAAGTGAGGAAACATGCCAAGACAGCAGCACTCCATCAGAACGCCATCCTCGGTTGGCAGGACAGCTGTGTGGCCTTGAGACATGGCAGCAGTGCTAGTGCTGCTAGCACAGGATTAAAAACTCAAGTGATGATTACTGTATAAGGCGCTTTATATATGGTATAGTATCTCACGAAAGTGAGTACACCCCTCACATTTTTGTAAATATTTGATTATATCTTTTCATGTGACAACACTGAA
>JANDJT010000001.1:15053234-15065637 GCA_024331685.1 Stegophilus panzeri | reverse complement strand
AGTGTCTTGCCCAAGGACACTTCGGCATGTGGAGTCATGTGGGCTGGGAATCGAACCGCCAACCCTACGATTAGTGGGCAACCCGCTCTACCACCTGAGCCACAGCCACCCATGATAAATGTGCCTTGAAAGTGTTGGTGGCCATGTGGTTCAACCCAGGCTTTCAACTATTTTTGTTGACCAACCTTTCCATGTTGACCTTGCCATGTTCCATGAGTGGGAACCTCCTAAGCAGTCCTTGTTGTGCCCTACATGCCCTACAGCACTATCTGGACCAGATGGCACAAATTCTATCATCAGAACGACTATTTACCTGCCAAGGAGAGAAGACACAAGTAGCTCATCTGACTGAGCAGATACTAGCACACTGAGTGATGGACCTTGGCCTACAGGCAGGGGGGATACCCTGCCCCTACCCTGACATGTCACTCTATGAGGACTGCGTCCGAAATTGTGTACTGCAACAGTACCAACAGTATTCGATTCAGTACCTACTGCTCGACCATTGATACGTTTATAGTATGAATACAATCCGCACATACTACATTCACCATGTTGGCACGGTCATACTGACCTACGACACAAAAAGAGCCGACGCCCTGCCTTCCGCCATTTTTTATTCTGACAGCTCTTTCGCGCCAGTCCTGTTGCCTTATGGGATAGTGCAGTGTGCACTGCTCCCATACTGCAGAATCTTGACCGGAAACAGTAGGTCATCCGGGTAATTCTCATCTACAGTTTTGTGAATACTGAGAATTCGGACATACTACTCCATTGTATAGTATTTATCCTCCTACTGTATAGTAGGGTAGTAAGGATATTCGGACACAGCCGTAGAGTGGGCATTACTTGGAGGAGTTCTGCTCTGAAGTCTGTACTGCGGCTGCTACCTGGGCATCACTGTGCACCTTCTCCATGTTCTACGGTACATCGTCCCTCCCATTGGCACGAGTACAGCGGTCATCTCCGAACGCCTTTCTAGTGAGTCCTAAAGTGGAAATCCAATGGCAACATGCCCAGATGGTTCCAGGGAAATGGCTTTATGGAAATGATAGTGACACAAAAAAAAAAAAACTATGTCACAGTCACTCACGAACTTTGTTGAAAGTCTGAACAGTCCTTCACAATTTGTCACACAGCTTTGATGTACACTCTTACAAGAAACAACTGAAATATTAATTAATACTAAGAATAAAGAAATCCCTCCAACCCTACTCTAGCCATACTGATGGGATTAAAAAGTACGACTGGATGAGTGCTGTTGGGGCGCCTTCATATTTGATATCCATCAAATATTCATCAGTGAGCTAATAACCTACATTCATCTCGAAACGTCTCAAACACATCAATACCGAAGTAATGAAGCACTTCTGTGAACGGCTATTGCTAAATCTCAGAGATGAGGTCAGCTTCTCTCTGCTCATTACACACACAGTTTAATGAGGTCAAGCAGCCACTATGAAAGACACACTACACGTTGCACACCTACGTTGTCTTGCACTTTCAATCAGTTCATTTATTAGTCCAATATATCATCTTATTACACTATCTCTGAGTGTAACGACCTACATTGGGCAGTATTAGTAGGGGGCATCACTAAATGGGTGTGAACCATTTTCTCCAGAAAGACTCATGCTTAACAATCAGGCCACCTTCGTCTGGCCCAAAAAGCAGATGCTCACTTTGAAAATGGCATGGCATTTCTGAGTAACTGTAAAATCTTCTGAAAATGTCCTTGGGTTCATTTTACAAAAACAAAAATCAATAAATAAATAAAAAAACACTAAAACACTAAAAACACTGTCCTTAGAGATATTTGATTATAAGGTGTTTCAAACGAATCACAGTTACATGCTTAAACAAGCTCCGTGACACGGCTTCAGTTCTTATAGCTAGAGCACTACTGTATGTAGGTGACATACTTGGTAGAGGAGACGTGTAGGAGTAGACGCAGGCTCTACGAGCCCAGCACAGGGGAAAGGGGCTGCATCCGCTGCTCTCCATACGCTCGCCTCTTCCTCCTGCTCCTCCGCCTGGTTCTCTCTCCCAGGCCCAGCGGCTCTGCGGCTCCCCCTCACACACATGGGGAGCGGAGGGCCGCCCGGGCCCACCTTGGCCCTCTATGACCTCTGTTTTGCCAGCGGCACGGTGGGGAGATGTGGTTAACCGAGTAACCCTGATCGACGCTGGCGCAGAATAATCCCAGCAGGTGTAGCGAGACGAGAATGCCCGACAGAGAAATCAATACTGCTTGAGGTACACAAACCTAGCCGTCTATATCACTACGTGCGTACTGATCTGGTGAATCCAACAGAGCTTTACAGAGAAATCCAAAAATAGACAGGTGATACTTTAAAAACTAATTCAGAGACTGGAATAGAAATCCTCAAGCAATGAAATGCAGGTTCCTGGAGGACACCTTCTATTGCACAGTTAACATCCAGAATGAAACGGAAAGCAACGCTGCAGTGTGTGTGTGCGCGTGTGTGTGTGAGAGAGAGAGAGAGAGAGAGAGAGCCGTGTGAGCATTTGTGCTCGACTTGGATAGAGGAAGAGCGAGGAACAGAGCCGGTGAGAAAGGGAGGGGTGGGGAGCGAGAGACAGAGAATGGGTGAATCAAATCAGGGCAGCTGGAAAAAGGGGGAGGAGTTACCTAACCAATATGCTAATCCTTTTCAGCAAACTCTTTTGCTATTCGCTCAGTCAGAATGTTTGCAAACAGCACATGATCAAGCCCAGTGGCTGCAGATCAGGTTTGATGAGCGCACTTCACCACACATCAGCACAATGACATCCAAACAAACGCACAGAGATGTTACAAACAGTATGACGAAATTTCAAGAAACTACCCTTAACTGTGATATTTCATTCTATTATTATAGGCTAATTTGTTTATTTGCAAACTTTGTATGTTGATAACGAGTCAGCGATCACTGTCTGAATACTACTGGACTTTTCATGTTAATGCAATAGCAAATATTTCACATTCACAAAGTGTTCCCCTTTTCCCGAAAAGTTATGGCTCGATACACTTTATTGCGCCGGGTGGCAGCAGGAACCTGAAACGATCCATGTCACTCACTGCATGCTTTATTTTATGCTTTATTTAATTTACTTTGGCCTATGTATAAATTTTGTAATAGGTTTACTGACTATATCATTAGTGTGTACAGTCAATAGGATTGCATTGAAGAAGCTTAAATCTTTGGCTTGGTTCTGTAAGGTACTATATACACCATAACAGTGGTATAGCATTAAAGACAGTTAAATGCTAAATCACTTGCTAATCATTATTTGTTTAACAATTCATTGTTGATCACCTGGGTAATGCAGATGGAATGTCAACAAGCCCCTTACAAATGAAGGAAGTCGGTCGAAGCTTTTGTGGTAATCACGGCAAATCACGAAGGATCTCCACTAAATGATACTCCTTCAAAGTGGATTTTTAAAGGACTACTGAGCAATTATAGTGCATCGCTCTTACAAAGATCTACATGGGAAGTACTACCAAATACATTGTCTTATTATGCAGCTTTCCATAAACTTTAATATCAGGCCTGAAATGAGAGGACGCTCATGCTGACCTTTACGCTCACATATTGGCAGAGACGAAAAAGTGATCAAGGCAGATAAACTAATCGATGAATTATATATCAGTGGTTCTCAGAGTGTGGTCCAGGGGAACCCCCAGCGGTCAGTGAAAAACAGCCAGGAGGGCTTTTTCCACAACCACCAACCACCATTCTCAAAAGTATGCACATTTAGAGTTCTTATACTGATAATTCTCTTACCTGGTCACTTGATTTTAAAGGGATTCATTGAAAAACCTTAAAAAGCAAGCAGTCCGATAAATAAAGTCGACTTGGAACTAATGTGCTCAGTCGTTGGAGAGTTCAGGAATAGAAAGCTTTATAAATACAAACGCAAGTACACGTTTTTTAAAAATTCCCATCAAATAATTCTGTACTGAGAGAGTCCATAGAACTGAATTTACACTTAAGGTTTCCCTGGCTACAAAAAGGCTGAAAACCCATGAACTGGTTAAATGAATTAGTTTTAAGTAGAAATGAAACAGTGTTCCCACTCTGCTCTCTGACTAGTGTGGCATACATAAGAAATAAGATACTAAACCATGCTGTTATATGAAAATAATACATGCTGGGGTGGTGTGATATGGCCCAATGCAATATTTATATATTTATATTTATACTTAATATCAGATTTGAGAATTCAACCACACTGTGGTACAGACTAACTTACCAACCTGTTATATAAAAGAACATCTCCCACTCTACTCATGTTTGCTTTTCATTCTTTTATGACCTTGGTCATAAAGCCAATTCCCTGCAAGAGTAAAGGTTCGATTCCCACAATAGAGACCAGATAGTTCCATTTCCTGCAACCTTACCCTCCCACAGGAACTGCACTGGCTCAAATATCAGCCCGGAAAACCATCATGTGCTCAATAGTGGCCTTTATGGGCATAGTATGGCCTCACATGGAAAATCTCCCTATGTATGAAATGCCCCCCCTTGTTCCTCCTCCTTTCCCCATCTGGAATCTGTGTACACGTTCAGTCAACGTATCGAAGCTGAAAACCATGAATGCAAGTTAATGGATGCAGTGATCACTTTCCAACCTTTTAGGGATAGTTTAGATATTTGCTTACCTCCGTAGTAGGAAATCCTGGCAATATCTGCAACAAAACGGAGAGAAAAAGAAACCAGTCACACACCAGTCTTTACAACACCAAGACTACACAGCATCCATTTAAGGCAGTGTGGTGTACGCGAGTGTGTACAGGGAGCAGTGACAGAACACAGAATGGCCATATGTCCGAGTAGAGAGAGCCCTCTAGCTGTACGGTCTCTCACAGCTGTAAGAGCTAACAGAGCATCAGCAAAAATAAATAACACTGAAATATTAAAATACCTCAGACAAGCACTGAGGTAACAATCCACTAGTTAAATAAGGCAGATTAATGTAGAACAACTGTCTTTGTTCTGTTTCTCCTCCTAAATAGATTTTAGCTGCTCTTTCAGGAGGCGGGCTTAATTGCAACTAACTACTAAATTCTTTAACACATGACCACAACTGGCTAATAGTAGAATCACCCTTAATCTAGAACAAATCTAGGCTCAGGAAGAGAGCAAACAGGATAGAAAAAGTCAAAACTTGTATATGTGTCACACAAACTTATACATGAAAGAGATGTATATATACACACAATTTGATTTGTCTGTCCAGAGCACATTATTCCAAACGGCCTGGTCTTTGTCTATATGCTCACTGGCAAACTGTAGTCTTGTCAAGGCTTTTTCCTGGCATGCCTCCCATGCAGGTCAGATTTGTGCAATCTCTTTCTGATTGTAGAAGCATGCACTTTGACACCACCAGCTGCAAGACTTACTAGCAGATCCTGTGATGAAATTTTGGGGTTCTTGGAGACCTCTTAGGCACACGGTGGCTTAGTGGTTAGCATGTTCGCCTCATACGTCGGGGGTTCGATTCCCACCGTGGCCCTGTGTCTGTTCTCCCCGTGCTGCGGGGGTTTCCTCCCCCCAGTCCAAAGACATGCATGGTAGGCTGATTGGCGTGTCCAAAGTGTCCGTAAGGTGTGAATGTGTGTGTGATTGTGTGCCCTGCGATGGATTGGATGGAGTGGAGTGTGGATGGAGTGTACCCCGCCTTGTGCCCGATGCTTCCTAGGACTTCCAGGTTTCACGTGACCCTGAAAAAGGATTAAGCTTTGGATGGATGGAGACCTCTTATTGCATCAGACGGTCTGCTCTTGGGCTGAATTAGCTGGGACGGCCAGTCCTGGACAAACTAGCAAAAAGTCGTTTGAAAATAATTTACAATAACTTGTAAATTATTTTTCTTACGGTGGAATGATGCATTTCAAATAATTTGGAGATCTTTTTAAATCGCTTGCCAGACTATAAACTTCCAATTTTAATCCAGTCAACCATTTGGCAGTGCTATAATGCTCAGATTAGCACAAGGCAATTTACTTTTAATTTAGTTCTAGGACCAATCCAAGTGGAGAGACAAGACACATCAAATCAATCTGGAACAACTGCGTAGCTATAAGATTTACACAGCTTACACTGGTAATTACTTTACTAACTTTTTAATTCTACCAAAGGTTTTGTCAGTGGGGTTTGTGTTTATTAGGGATGTAACTGAATACAGAAACATTACTCACGATCAACAGAAAGTTCTAAACAAATAAGAGGTATTTGGTCTAGGAGGTGCACTATTATTTTTTGTTGTTGTTGTTGTTTTAGAAAGCTTGCCAGAAAGGTTCACAGGGTATCTGGTCGAGACTAGAGGTGTGCATGGGATGTTACAGTACATAACAAAAAAAGCAGGATTTTTTTGTTGTTGTTTTTTTTGTGCAGGCATGGGAGAGAAGTCAGATATACAGCTACAAAAAAAATCATTCAATCATCCTTAGACCTGATCTGGGTTGCAGTGGGTGTTTTAAATTAGGCTACTAGTTTGTTTATAGAATGCTATAAACAGGAATGACGTTTTCTTGTAGGCCAACCCGGAAGTTAGCACCACCCTGGTTCCCTCGAAAATCCCTAGATTTTAGATTATTGCAGGAAAAAAAGCTCTGTGACCAACAAAAGTTTATGATTCTTACACATTTTGTTCAGCAAGATAATCTTCACAAGTGAACACAACGTTTATGAATTTTGAAGACTAAATACAATCGGCAGAAGTAAAAAGCTAATGTTAGGCTATAAACGAACTACACCACGGTCACATGACTTCAACGTCACCACCACTACACTTCTGACAACTCTTTCAATCTTCATTTAAAAAACACTGCAATTGGAAAATACTATAAATTGATCAATCTACAAGTCGGAATACTTTGCAAGAGCGTGAGTATAAACACAACGCGGCTGTAGTAGATGAGTTTTCCGGTTCGCCGTGATGACGTTTAATGTCCATGACAACCTTCGTAGTCCCGTTTAGCCACTTGTTAGCAACCGCCTTTTTCAAGACATGTAAAAGGTAAAAAAAAAAAAAAAAAAAGTGGGGTATTACTGATGTACATATGTAGTAGAAGAAAATGTGAAAATATCTTGAGCTTGTGTTAACAACAGACCTTATTTCAGGCATTTAACCAAAACCCCATTTTAAAAAAATCCAGACTTTGGGACGATCGAATCAGAAGTGCTAAAATGCTAACTCATTTCCAGGTGTGAGGACTCATTCCTGCAGCACGCTATACTGTGGGAAATAGATCCAACTAAATTTGCTAGAAAATACAGCAGCAGGCACAAACAAAAATATCACCATTAATATTTATATTTGAAGACTTATGACTTACATGTACAAATATTTATGAACTATTCATTAATCAACACCTTAGTGACTCGTCTGTTGGAGTCTGAGTTTTTTTACAGCAAAACTGTAGGGTTTATTGCTGTGCTCCATATACATTACTATAAGCTACTTCTTGTTGGGGTCTTCAAAATCAAATCCAATGTAGAGACAGATTTATATTCTTCCTTTGAGCCCCAGGTGCACAGACATGTATTCAAAACTCTTATACACTCAAATTGTACCTTAAACAATTCCTACAAACATTTATATATGGACACACTGACCTTTAAATAGTCTGCAGAGTTGAACAGCTTCATTAGCTCTAGAGATCGTTCTCTCGCAGAATGCACTGACCGTGAGAGTGAATAGATGATTGGGTCTCGTATCACACCATGGCTAACTGAACTGCGTTCTACAAACTCAGTAGTCAAAATGTAAATGCGTACATATAACGCTGTTACCTTTGGGGTTTTTTTAATACAAGGGTTAAACCCAGGACAGTTTTGCTTCCATTTCTTCCATTTTTCCAAAACTGTGGTTAAATAAGAACTAAACACAGGCTTGAACTAAAGTTGTGAGAGTAGAGATTTCAGGGAACAATGAACATGTTCATGTGCATAAATGGAAAAACCCTGCATTCCCTTTCCCGCTGTATTTTCTTTTTGCTGGGGAGAGGCGGAGCTTAGCCTGCCTTTATCTAGCTGTCAGTGCAGACCAGTGTTGCCAACTTAGCAACATTTCAGAACCCTTTAGCAACTTTTTTTTTTGGCAATAAATAAATAAATAAATAAAACGCCTAGCGACAAATCTAGTGACTTTTTGGACAAACCTTAGCAACTTTCCAAATGTCACCAGTACTGTCCTGCAAGCGCGAAGTCTTGCTTTCCCATGGCACGCACACCTCTCTCTGCGTATGCTCTGTTCAGTGAGTGTCTGAGAGCCGGAGATTTAACAATGTCATGGATAACGAGATGCGCTCTTCGTCCCAATTTACATCATTCATATGCGAATGTTTTTAGAATACAAGACGAATGCAATGCAACATGTTTTAGGCTACATGTAAAATAGTCTACGTTATTACAGCCTATTTCTCTTGTTCACAGTAGTGTTCAGAAACATTTTTGATCTTTCATGTTCCATACCTGTCCGTTATATAGCTTTATAAAAGTTATTTAAAAAATCACAAGTTATGAAAAGTAATTAAAAAAGTAAAAAAACACAAAAGCAAAAAAAAAATCTATCTATCTATCTAGATAGATAGATAGATAGATAGATAGATAGATAGATAGATTTTATATAGAATAGATAATCATTACACCTGGTCTCCTCCAATAGGGGGGTGGGGGTCATGCCACATGATAGGGAAGGCTTGGGGGGGCTTTAGTTGCAAAAGGTTGAGAACTTCTGCCTTAAAATGTTAGATTATTTTTCACTTCATTTGAATACATTATAATTTCACATTGAGGGTGGAAAAAGTTCTGATTAATTCTAGTTGATTTTTTTTTTTTTTTTAACTTCACAAAAACCTGCCACTTTAACTGGGGTGTGTAGACTTTTTATATCCACTAATGAGGACAGGTGAAGTGTATTAATTAGACAAATGTGACGTATACGTACGTCTGTTCAGTGCAGAACTGAATCTAGTATACTCTATATACTCAGAATGAAATTCCTCTCTCAGAAGCTGTTTATGTTGAAGGGTGTACAAAGAATGATCAAATAAGCTTAAGTTGCGTCATTTGTCAGTTTATACAGAGATTTCCAACTACTGGGCTGTGAACCCATACTGGGCCACAACAAAGAATTAGGCTTCCCAGGTGGAAACAAACATTTTTTTTAAACAATTTGGGTTTATATATGGCTAATATTAGTTAGTTATCTCTAGGACAAGAGCACATGGGAAAGACTTCTGTGCTGCAATGCCTGCTGCTCTGTGTGAAGCTCTACAAAACATTTTGGACATATTTCATTTCTGGCACAATGATGCATGCGTTTTAAAACTCCTGCCAATTCCAGTCTGTCAGCTCCGTGTGTGAATTACTGTGAATTATTATTACAGGAGCGCCAGGGGTGACTCCCAGCAGCTCAGAAATGTCTTGTCTTCTCCCCTGGTGGTAAAATGAAAAACTTTCAATTCAACTCATTGTGTTTGTTCTGGTTCCTCTATACCTCACCAAAGGAAAATAAATGAACACTTCAGAAATGTAACAAGTGAAAGCAAGTCAGTGTGTGTGTCTCAACAGCCAGCAGCCGACTCAGTCAGCGCGAACACTATGGAATGTGACGAAATTCCTCTAATGACTTCAGAGTAATATTTTCAAATCTTAAAATGAGGACACGTACAGGCGTAAAGACGAATATATATACAAAGTACAGCATCGAAGGTGATCCTTATTCTGTTTCAGCCACAAATACCCCCTGTATGTTTGAATTAAGAAAAGTTTGTTAAATTCCAGCAATACAGACAGCTGAACACGGTTATGTTTGGGCACGTCACATAGACTCCCCCAACACCCCTCCACCCCAAAGATTAAATGAAAAACACGCAAAAGCTGGAACGCACACTGAGAATACACATTTATTACTTATGTCTCAATTAATCAACCCCTGCATATTTTATAAGCCAATGCTTCAGGAATCTCAGAATGATTACATCTGTATTAAATATTCATTGTATTAGTGTTTGACTGAGATATGAGAAGAAGATATAAGACGGTGTTAATCAGCTCAAGGAGCAGTACATGTTTAACACTGCTATGACTGAATCCTGCCTCATCGTTCCTGTAGCTTTATTGCTACTGGGCTTGTACTAAGATTAAGCGTCCACATGACATTTTATTAAGGTTTGCCATGTCACAAGACACTGGTGATCCATCATCTATTGTAGAAGTAGTGGAGACAGCAAACGCTGGACTCAGCCTGGCTCGATGGTGATCGACAAGATGACAAGCGCGATGACTGCGGTAAGCTGGACTAAAGACAGAGTAAAGGACTAAAGCGCCGCTGCATCGCTCTCTTAGAGTAGTGCATCACTATCAGCAGGCAGTCAAATGAAATTGTGTGTAATCTAAGAAGCCATTAACCAAAGCGAAAATAGGCCAACAAATTTGAAAACGTTTAAAGTAATTGTAATCATATTAGAAAATTCATCTTGGATGCTTTATTTATAGTTATAAAGATTAATATGCTAGTCCTCAGGCTGTATTTTTTTATTTCAGTTAAAGCTGAATAACATAAACGCTCAATTCAAATATCCTGTCAGTTCAAATCATTTGCACTAATATCATTAATAAGCAAAAGGATGATAATACAAATATTCTCACTCCACTGGGTTAAACCCTTACAGAATATTCATTATTAGGAAAAAAAACACAAGAGCAAATCCTACCTAGACACCTAAACCCATTCCTGACATACTGAGGAGCTCACTTCACTTACTCCAAAACTTTAGAAACAATTCATAACCTGGACAGACAAGTCTCTAATATACACAATATATTAGTGTGCAGTCCACTGTTATATTATGTAGAACTGCAACTAGCGATTATATTCCATAATCAATTAATTGACCAATTATTTAATTTTTTTATTAATCGGTTAATCAGATGGGGGGGGGGCTTTCAGTACCATTGTTTTGTTTATTTAAAATAAAATCCACAAACTGAGTGTTACAAATATTACACTCATATAAAACTTATATCTCTCTCTCTCTCACACACACATTTATTTATTTATTTATTTATTTATTTATTTATGCACAAAAAGCACCGATAATTAAACTACAGTCCTAAATTAATAGTAAAATCTCACTTTCACTGCACCTTGTGGTTTCTGTTACTCACTGCCTTTAGACATATTGTTTTACTTGTGTTTACTTGATCATAGTGTTTTAATTAGACATTACAGATCTTACTTGCGCTACACTGTTTATCACCGCGTCTACACTGCGAGTGAGGAGCAACGTGGCCTCATTACTAACATATCGCTTCTGTTATAATAAACTACAGAAGTCACACTGCAAGTGTGCAAATACAACATATTAATGACAATAAACTGGAATAAAATTAAACCTTTTAAGCAGCTGGCACCAGTTTCCCCAACCCACTGCACACAGTGGAGCATTTTGGATATAAACAGGTTTGTGCTTGTGCATCACTGTCGTGCTTCCGTGCTACACAAGCTCTGCTTTATAAAGTTTACAGGTTACAGTCTTCTCTGCGGCATTTAATATAAAATTATCCCCTGCCTTAGAGGACTTGAAGGTCATACATTTATTTCCGCTGTCACTCGACGATTTCGCCTCCGTCTGATGGTCATGTTGGGTATAAAAGGTAAACGTGACAAACAGTAAACTGAAGAAAGTTACGGTCGGTGACTCTGGGTATCTGCTAAAGCAAGCAGAGTCGCATTACGTGCGTATGACGTCATGTGCCCTCGACTAGGAAACAGCTTATACTTCCGGTTAGTAAAAGAATTGCTAGACGGTAGAGTACACATTGCATAGTGTAAGTGTATAGTACGTCATTTGGGACACAACTTTAGTATTTACTCTCCGAAGCGTGTTTTCAGAACAGAAGTAACGTAGGGAATAAATACACCCTGTGCTGCACAGACCATCTAATCAATAATGATATTCGTTCACAACGATTTTCATAATTGATTATTATCGATTAGTTGTTGCAGCTCTAGTGCATAGTAATAGAATCAATATAATGACTTCTCTGTTGCAGTTTATCTCAAAATCGTATAGTATGATGCTGGCATGTGTGTACTACCTTTTTATATCAGGACATCCCCTAATGCTGCAGTCACACTACAGGATTTCTTACATTACAATTATAGAGCCAGGTCTGTCCTAGTCTGCCCTGGGGCAATTAGACATAATAAAACCAAAATCATGTGAGAAAGTCACAAACTCTTCATTCTTAATCAAATTTTAGGACAGTGGGGGCAGGTTGGAGATTTTATTGACCAGCTCTGGACATCATTGACTACATTTACATGGACAGCAGTAATCTAATTATTGACCTTATTCTGAATAAGACAATATTGTGATTAA
>JANDJT010000001.1:15024234-15036465 GCA_024331685.1 Stegophilus panzeri | reverse complement strand
ATGTTCTATAACATGTAAAACAGGAACATGAAAGGAGTATTCTAAAAGCGACTCATGTAAACACCTTAATCACAATACTGTCTTATTCTGAATAAGGTCAATAATTAGATTACTGCTGTCCGTGTAAACATACTGATTGACAGCATTAACTTGAGACATTCCAGACACATTATACAGAATTTGGGAATTTCCATCCTGGAGAAATGAAGTACGCTGAAAGGTAGCAGACTGTAGTTATTGCGTTATTGAGTTGGTTAATGTTCGCCTCTGTGTGCAGCCTGTAGTGTAAACGGTGCACTCTCAGCAATCATTCTTTTAAATGTCTGGTGCTTTTTAGACAAGGCAGATGGTCCAAGCTGTGCAAAGATACAACAGAACGCAGCTACAAGAAATGAATTATTAGTACTGTAGGAACTTTGTTAACTACAGACCAACAAGAGGGTTTCGACCTACAAACATTATTCGCATTATTAACATTGAGACAGTTAACACAATGCTCGTGTTGGCCAGTCCAGAAAAACAAAAACATCGCTCTTATCAGTGATTAACGCACTATTTCAAGACATGTTAAATCTCTTCTACCGTGTTGTCATTTTGTACCGGTATTCACTGTGCCAATTATTCTTTTTTTGCATTACACTGGTTCTTGCTTAAGGTTTAATCCTTTTCCACCAATATTCTAAAATGCCACTATTGATACATTTCAGACTTCTTGAATAGCACTGATTTACATTACTGCACATATAAATATTATCTAAACAATAGTAGTTTTTACTACAGTGTAACTATGGTATTTAACATGACTGTTAAACATCTCATTCAAAGCATTCAGGTCTGCAGTTGCAGAACAAGCCAATACTTTATGAATTTTAGAAAAAGTTCACTACTCAAGTTAGCTCTTCATTGTTCCTTAATTGTAGCTTCAATAAAACACTTTGCTGGATATAAAACACACCTGAGCAGATGGCAGCAGTGGCAGCATAGATTACTAGCCCCCAACAGCCCATCTGTACTCCCTTATGGTAGTCTTGAAGTGCAGTCGAGTTTGCAGCAGCCTAAATGTGGAAAAGAGCGTGTTTCTGATGTCTGCAGTGAATGTAATTCAGAGCCAGGGATTAAAAATAGTCAGGAGAAAATCTGGAGCTCTTCTTACCGTTGGGTCTCCTTCATAAATGACCTGTCCCATGAAATCAGTATAGAAAACAACCTGGGAGATAATGGAGAACCAAGTGACAAGATGGCACACACACAGGCGCCAGAGCTGTGGAGGCATTTTCAACATGGATAACCAAAGCAGCTTCACAGTAGTGCCACTTCCTTCTCCTTCTTCACTCTCACCGTCATCTTCTTCGTCCGCTCCGGATGATGCGCTACCTCTTTTCTGCAGCTTCCGACGCTCCTGCGGTCTTACTATTTTGTCAATGTCGTTCAGGCTTTGTGATGACTGGATTGGGCGAGCTGAATTGATGTGGCGGCGAATCTGATGAAAGCGCATCCGGCCATAGTAAGAGAAGGTAAAGGAAGGTTGCCGGTAGAATGAAGGGTGCCGACAGCGGACTGTCGCATTGGAGTGACGAATACCGGCTTTATTTTGATGGTTCACGTCACATTTTGGTTTGGCGTCCCCAGCAAGGTCACCGTTGAGAACTTTGGTAGCATTAGGGTGCTCATTGTTCCTTGTAGGATCTGCCTGGAGTGGGAGCTTGAAGCACTGATTGGCCTGACAGCTGCTGTTCAGGCAATATTCAAACGGCATTTCAGAGTGGAAATCCTGGAATAAAGCTGGCTCTACGTTGTGGAGAAAGTGATCATCAAGGTCCAAATCTGGATCAAGCTCAATGCTAGTGTCTGGTGCAGCAAGAACAGAGTCACTTTTACTTCTCATTACATTCAGGAAGTCCTTCTGGATGTCTGTCTCAGATTGATTGTCTTCATATGCTTCAAAAGTATCCTCTTCAATAATAAGATCCAGTTCCGGCACTTGGTGAGTCCTAGGAAGGATCTCGTTAAGCTGAACGGATGAGGAGCTGTCTGCTTCCTCGGTCTCAAATATCTCCTGCTGATGAGCTTTGTATGGTCGCTCCTGGATGCTAAAAAGGTGAAGCACCACAGAAATGATAAATACAATGGCAGCAAAGAAGAACAGCACTTGCTCTTGGGCTTTGAAAGCATGTCCCAAGAAGGTATTTGTCCAGTCCAAACCTCCAAGCATGTAACCCAAAGCTCCACCCAAACCTGTAAATGCAATAGGGGAATACAGTAGACATTAGAGACTCAGGATAAGCTCATGTCTATTCTAAAACGGAAGTCCTTACTTGTGCTAATATTCTTTTTTTATGAAGATCTTATACATCTCATAGCTTTTTTTATATACTAAAGATAAGTCAAACTCGACAACGATCGTGTCAACAGGAATGCCTCCACTGCCAACAAGTCTAACAAGCCTTCTTGATATTAATTTGTTCTCGTTCTTAAGATACTGCACTAATGAGAATCTCGGGCAGACAAGAACATAATGCCTTCCCATCCTAGTGGCAAAGGCATAAAAATTACCGCTCCATGCACGTTACCTGCAGAGAATGCATGAATATTCAGGGCCATGTCTTGCTCTTCACCATCAGCGATATCCAGCAGGTAGGCTCTGATTGGTCCATCTAAAGCATCAGCACAGAAATCCAGCACCACTACACCCACCACTGTCAGAATGATCCCAATGGGCTGGTTACCAGGAACATCGCCTGCAGTCATGCCTGAGACACACACACACCATGCAAATTGCACTCAAATTGCAGCAACACAAACAGTTTGATGCTGTAACAGAGCTTACATGTTTTTTCTTGTCATCATAACCCTGGCCTGCAGGATGAGAAAGCCTTTGTAAATGCTTAGCAGTAAAACATTAGCAACAACGGTTGAAACCTCAAATCCTATCCTGCCCTGCATTATAACAACAGTATACAAAGTAAAGTTGTCTCTCTACATCAAAAGAACATACAGTGGTGCTTGAAAGTTTGTGAATTTTGAATATTCTAGATTTCTGAATAAATATGACCTAAATCATCATCAGATATTCACAGAAGTCCTAAAAGTAGACAAAGAGAACCCAATTAAACGAATGAGACAAAAATATTATACTTGGTCATTCATTTATTGAGGAAAATGATCCAATGTTACATACCTGTGAGTGGCAAAAGTATGTGAACCTCTAGGATTAGCAGTTAATTTGAGGGTGAATTTAGAGTCAGGTGTTTTCAATCAATGACAATCAGGTGTGAGTGAGCATCCTGTTTTATTTAAAGGACAGGGATCTATCAAAGGCCGATCTTCACAGCACATGTTTGTGGAAGTGTATCATGGCATGAACAATGGAGATTTCTGAGGACCTCAGAAAAAGAATTGTTGAGGCTCATCAGGCTGGAAAAGGTTATAAAACCATCTCTAAAGAGTTTGGACTCCACCAATCCATGTTCAGATAAATTGTGTACAAATGGAGGAAATTCAAGACCATTGTTTCCCTCCCTAGGAGTGATCAACCAATATAGATCACTCCAAAAGCAAGAAGTGTAATAGTCTGTGACATCACAAAGGATCACAGGGTAACTTCTAAGCAACTAAAGGCATCTCTCACATTGGCTAATGTTAATCTTCATGAGTCCACCATCAGGAGAACACTGAACAACAATGGTGTGCATGGCAGGGCTGCAAGGAGAAGGTCACTGCTCTCCAAAAAGAACATTGCTGTCCATCTGCAGTTTGCTAAAGATCACGTGGACATGCCAAAAGGCTACTGGAAAAATATTTTGTGGATGGATGAGACCACAATAGAACTTTTTGGTTTAAATGAGAAGCGTTATGTTTGGAGAAAGGAAAACACTGCATTCCAGCATAAAAACCTTATCCAATCTGTGAAACATGGTGATGGTAGTATCATGGTTTGGGCCTGTTTTGCTGCATCTGTGCCAGTACAGCTTATCATCATTGAAGGAATAATGAATTCTGAATTATACCAGCAGGACATCTGCCCATGAACTGAATCTCAAGAGAAAGTGGGACATCAGCAAGACAACGACCCTAAGCACAAAAGTCGTTCTACCAAAGAACGATTAAAGAAGAATAAAGATAATGTTTTGGAATGGCCAAGACAAAGTCCTGACCTTAATCCAATAGAAATGTTGTGGAAAGGCCCGAAGCGAGCAGTTAATGTGAGGAAACCCACCAACATCCCAGAGTTGAAGCTGTTCTGTACTAAGGAATGGGATAAAATTCCTCCAAACAGATGTGCAGGACTGAAAGATTTAGTTGCAGTTATTGCTGCACAAGGGGATCACACCAGATACTGAACGCGAAGTTTCACATACTTGTCACTGACATATGTAATATTGGATCATTTTCCACAATAAATAAATGACCAGGTATAATATATTTGTCTCATTTGTTTAATTAGGTTCTTGCTGTCTACATTTAGGACTTCTGTAAAAATCTGATGATTTTGGTATTTATGCAGAAATACAGACAATTCTAAACACACAAACTTTCAAGCACCACTATAAATCATTCAAAGTAAAAACTGTCAAAATCTCACCCATTAGAGATCCATTGAGAAAGAAAGCTAAACCGAGCAGTGATCCTACACACAGAGCCAGAATGAAGGGCCTTCTCCGACCCCATCTGAGGGTACAGCGGTCACTGGCTGAGCCGATCAGAGGCGTAAAGATTAAACCCAAAATGGGGCTGAGGAACCATGTCAGACTGTAGTACTGCTCTGGAAGACCTGAAGAGAAAAAAAATGGAGCTCAATGTCTCACTTTTCCACAATGATTTTAGTCAAATAAAGCTATTCTTCAATCATTTCCTTAGGTACCCTAAAAGGGAACCTGTTACTGAAGCCACTGCTCTTCAGTTACATTATTAATTCATGTGATTTTTAAATCTCAAGTCTGATGTTTAGGTTTTGTGATTTCGTCTATGAAACACAATCAAAAAAAAAACCCACAAAAACACAAAAAAACCAAAAACCCAAACCCTGGAAAAGCACACAGGACCGGTGAGATGTATCTTGACCTGTTTCAACATGTCCAATATTCATTAACTTGCATGTTATAAAATGTTTCGTCTATTCATCAAATACCTCAGCGAGATACAATTTTTACTACTGCAATAAAGATCGATATAAATGATCATAAACCCCTAAAGTGGCATTTCAAAATGTATGACGGTACAAAACCTTCTACATGCTTAAAATCTGCTTTCAGTAGAAGTAAGTTGAAGATGAATTAATTATTATAATAACAAGCGGCACTGTTTAATATTAAGTATAATGACATTATGTATATCAAATCAAGATCACGCTAATGTCGCCTTCTAGAATATGAATTCAGCTTCTCCGTTCACTCCCTTGGGATAATAAATAAGGATGTAATCAGTGCTGTATAGCATTTCATTGCATAGTTTCCTTTTCTCTAAATTGGATTACCTCATAGGAAACATGTCACTAAAGATGCGTTCATCGGAAACGTAGAAGGAAAAAAAAAAAAAAAAAAAAACGACAGAAAAATGTATGCGCGCGCGCACACACACACACACACACACACACACACTCTTCATTCAAGCTCAGTGGAGTTCATTGTTACCCTACACTAAACATACGCACCAATAGAAAAAGCTTCTGTCATACACAATAACAAAAGCTTAGTGCAGTGTGTGTGGGGTTTTTTCTGCATGTTTACTCCATCCTATTTCTTCACCTTCATGGTGTATATTTAGACACTTGCACATTCACATGAGCCTTCTCAGTGTTTATTGCCCATCTATTAAAAAAAGTGTTCAGTCATTCAGGTCTAGTTGGATGTCAAGACGTGATGAAATCTTGATGTTTCATCGCTCATATGACGGCCTTTATTAGTTCATGATGAAGAACGAAGGGTGACGAAAGCCTTGACTTACTAGCCATAGACATTATCCCTTAGCAAGAATTTACTGGTTTCAAGTATAACAGTCACTTACCTATCTGTAGTAGCACAGGCGTGACCAGAGCTGTTTCCATGGCATAGCAGAACTCACGGCCGAACATGACAGCTCCGTGCATGACCCACAGGCGGTTGGGGATGTGATCCACAGAGTCATTACTGGCTGATTTTTCAGAAACCTCCATTTTCTTAACTCCATTTAATCTGCTGCCTGAAGATTTGACAGGCTCAACATCCACACGCAGCATTTCAACGACGTCCGAGTCTACGTTCTTGGGCACCATTTCATCCAGCATAAAGTCAGCTGAAGCAAAGAAATGAAATCAGACCAGGAACGGAGCGTTATTTTGATCCAAAACAGAAAATCTCCACCTTCCCGTCTCTGCTTAAAAATGGCCACTTGCATCCACCAAGGCTTCTGATGATAAGATGGACGTCAGGCTGCTCCATAGGTTATTAGTGAGAAGTTTACCACTTGCTGTGGCTAGTACAAATCCATAAATGGCCATTTCTGGCTAAGTGATGAGTCATAATTGTCCGGAGTGTGAAAAAGTTAGAGGGGAGGAGGAGAAGGTCAGCACAGGTAGACGATTCCCTGAATAGCCCCATGGAGTGAGCAGCTGATGTCTAAATTCGAGAGAAAGAAAGGGCAGACTTATTATTCGTTCACTTTATTCTGATCAGAGACATGGTGGATCCGAAGCCTTATCCCGGGAACGATGGGTGCGTGGTGGGATTAATGTCATACCAGTCCATCACAGGGCACTATGCATGCGCGCACACACAAACACACACCTAGGGACATTTTAACATTGCCAGACCACTTATCAACATGTTTTTGGGAGAAATACGAAGAACACGGACACACACACACACAAACACACACAGTCAGAAGAAGGATGTGTAAAACTCCACACAAACAATAATCTGAGCTCAGGATCAAACCCTGCTATGAGGAGACCATACTATCTACTGCACCATCCTGCCCAATGTATCCAGAATTTTTCCAACCACAAGAAAAAAAATGCTAATGGAAAAACAGGAAATGGTGTTCTGAATGCATTTACGTGTCATTTCACAGGTGATTTTTAGTTATTTATTTTACTCTTGGACTTTTATTGCAATATCGTGACAATGCCCATCGACTTTCTAGAAACATCACAGTGCATCATAAACTAATGCTTTTGCAATCTCTCCCCTCCACAGTAACATGATGCCATCTTTACACTGCAGTGTTTCAGAAGTGATTTAGCTAGGCCCACATCTATTTCTCATGGTATCAACAACATCATCAAAAGTCACAGAGAGGAACATACCTTTGATTTATCAGCACTTTTTCATTCACCAGAAGCCAGACAAAACACTCCTGCTCAAGAAAAGTGTTTAACACACACACACACACACACACACACACACACACACACACACACACACACACACACTTCTCTGAGGGTTATTCCAGACAACATTATAAATGGTTCAAGTCACAAAGAAGAAATGTTTTTGAATCCTCCGGTAAAAGCGGAAGTTTGGATGTAACTGTAGAACGTCACGCCTGCGTCACGGTGCACGTTTGTTTATCAGACGCTTTCATATTGGACAAATAGTGCGCTTTTGTAGGCAGCAGGGAGCTATTTGGGATTCAGCCTAAACCGAAAAGGTGGACTGTCTTGCGCAACTGATGTCCCTTCTCTTCTCTGCTGTAGTTTGGTGAAAAGCTAAACAACAGTTTAAAGGGGATGATAGTCTTTTCACCCTCAGCTAAGATTTCATGTTTTTAATGAAGAGGTCTTGGATAAAAGCTTAACCTTGTCCATTTGTGAAAAATAGTAAGCAATAAGAGCTACTCGTAAATATATATATACCTAACATTACCCGGCTGAGTGAGCTAGCTAAATGAGCCAGTAGCACTAAGCTAATCTAGTTGTACTAGTTTACTCACTCGCCAGAGACATCAAACCTCCCATTGCTAGACTGCTATCTAATGAGCGTTCAGGTTGGTTGTGTGTGTGTGTGTGTGTGTTAGCCAGTCTAGTCGCATTGTTGCTCACCTCTGTTAAAACTCTACAGTCTAGTTAAGTCTGATTTTCCTAACGCTAAGCTAGAAGGCTAAACTGATGTTTTTCACACAGGTGTTCCCTTCCGAATAAAGCTCATCTTGCTTCCTGAAAGCCGAATACACATGATTATAGTCCGGTAAATCTTGAATCTCACCGGCCAATCAAACGCGGTCTTCTCTCACATCTGCTCCAGAAGACTGGACGCTCGTCTATTGTGTTCAGCGGGTTGCCAGGCACTCGGGCCGCCAAATCCCGCCTCCGACCGAACGGTTATAAGTCAACCCGAGAGCAAGTCGACCGGAAGTACGTTTATCTTTAATGTTGATTGACAGTAGGAAAAGTCCTGTATAGAATCCTCAAAACGACAAATGTCATTAATAGTCATATATTGTATATATTACCCCTCAATTTATCATTTAATGTTTTTTTTATTAAAAAAAAAAAAATCCTCACTTTTATTATATTATTGATCCCAACACGTTTTTATTATAATTGATCTATTTACTCATGCAACATTTCCTAATCGCCTCACCGCTAGTGATATGCTTCCATCATTGTCACTGTGTGTATATGAAGTGTTGTGTTGTAATGATGTGGAATTACTGCACAGTGATTAATAATGGACTATAATACTTCAGACTTTCTGTACTAATTCTGTACTAACACCAACGCTCATCTGTGTCTGTAGATACATTATAGAGCTTGTTGCTAGTAATCCTATGGCATTAGCAAAGCACAGGACTTCGTACTGTTACAGACTTCCAGTTTTATGATTTGTAGTTTGACTAGAGTATATACAGGG
The DNA here is from genome assembly GCA_024331685.1 of Stegophilus panzeri. Lineage (NCBI taxonomy): Eukaryota > Metazoa > Chordata > Actinopteri > Siluriformes > Trichomycteridae > Stegophilus > Stegophilus panzeri. The sequence goes on along the minus strand of JANDJT010000001.1, from coordinate 15,027,637 downwards.
CCTAAAGGTTTGTACATATACGGTGCTGTGAAAAAATCTGACCCATCATGATTCCTGTTTGTGTATATATCTCATACTAAATAGTTTTAGATCTTCAAACGAAATACAACATAAAACAAGGCAACCTTTTAATTTTAATTTTTTTTTTTTTTGAAGCAAAAAAAGGGTGTGTTTTGGCAAAATTCAGACGAGCATTAATGTTCTCCTGGGTTAGCAGTGGTTTTCACCTCACCACTCTTCCATGGATGCTATTTTTGCCCAGTGTCTTTCTGATAGTGGAGCCATGAACAATACTTTTTCACAGCACTGTATGAAGTAAAGCACGGTGGATTATTAATTGTTGAATAGTAATCCCATACCAGAAATGCAACACTCGTTTGTGTGAGACACAAAAGCATGAAATGCAGCTATACATTTCTATTCTGCTCCTAAAACCTAAACAAAGGGAACTTCAGTGTATTGTGAGAAGAGTATTCCAGTAAAAAAAAAATATTTCCTAGCCTGTAGCATAACACTTTAAATTGGTTTGAAGATATTTCTGATTTATGTTTGAGATGTTGTTCACTTTTCTAAAAGCATAACATTAAAATTTTCATTTTACAATCAAATTTCATCCTAATCAGCAGCAGCTCGCTGAGCAAAGACAATGTGCTTGACACTAACACTTTTTGATTGCTTTAGCCTCCATTAACCATCAGTGAAGGACCCAAACCCCCTGACCAATCTAATGCCTGGACACATCTCTGTCATACAAGTGGTGAGGAAATTAGGTAATGCCGCATGAGTAAATAAGGAGAAAATAGATAGTCATCTCCAGCATTATTGGCACTTTTTTATAAGCTTTTTTCTTTTATCCATCTTTAACAAATGTATTTGTGGTTAATTAGCTTAATCCATCCATCCATTTTCCATACTTCTTATCCTACACAGGGTCGTGGAGAGCTGGAGCCTACCCCAGGGAGATCAAGGCACATGGCGGGAGACACCCTGGATGGGGTACCAACCCATCTCAGGGCACAATTGCACACACACACTATAGAAAATTTGGAAATGGCAGCCAGTCTACAACGCATGTCTTTGGACTGGGGGAGGAAACTGGAGTACCTGGAGGAAATGCCCATTGTTTATTGTTAGGGCAATAAACAATTAACCGGAGCTTAAATTAACCTGCCTGGAAGTGTATTTTGCCCCCATGTACAGTCAAGAGGAGGTTAGAGAGGAAACATTTCTCCAAGACACCACCTCCATGCAAACAAACTTTTTGGAACAAGTACCAGAAGAAATTGTTTTCTTTCATCTAAACACAAACATAAACACCTGGAATTCACTAGACATTACTGAAACTTTGGGTGAAACAGGGTTGTATCGTTAGATAAGTTTTTGTCAAACACTCAAAATGGATTTGTACATGCTTGTACAGAAAAACTGTTAAATATTGTGATGGATTTGTGATGATGTGGGGATATTTTTCCTCTAAAGGCCCTGTAGGAACCATGTTAGGATACATGGACTCATGGACTCCATAAAGTAACTGTTACAACACAACAGCCATCCAAAACATATGCCAAATTCCATAAAAAAATTCTTTTAGTGACCACAGAATCAAGCTTTTTGACATGGCCATCCCTTGACCTAAACTCACTGTAAACCTGTGGCGTGAGTTGAAGAGGAACGTACACAAGAGAGGACCTAGGACCCCAGAGGATCTGGTGAGATTCTGTACTGAGGAGTGCTCTTAGATTCATTGCTCTGTATTCTCCAGTCCCATCAAGTGTTATAGAAGACTCAGTGCTTTTATGCTGGCCAAGGGAGGTTGTGTAGCGTACTAGACACAGGATGGCAATAATAGTGACATGTGGTTTTGTTAAAAAAAAAAAATTACACTTAATATTACGGCTGGACTACTAGAGTACCAATAGCTCCCTCTTGTGGAAAATCTTCAGCTTGCCCAAAGATATGTGAGTGAGTGAGTGAGTTAGAAGGCAGTTCCATGAGGTGCTTAACATGTAGAAACATGTAGCAAAATCATATCACACTGATGATGACATCTCAAATACGGTTTTGAACATTTACTATGTCTATAATGATTCATAATAATCAATTGTTGATAAACAGGCAAGAGTAATTTTTTTTTTTTTACATTTTACATAACATTTATTAAAGTTTTAAATAGTTGGAGTGGTAGTAATGTTATCCTGAGGAACTACATGAGGCATTGACAGATACTGATTGATGTCAGTCCACTGTTTACAACTTCATTTCACTACAGTAGGCTACATGTTTTTAATAGATTTATGTGCCCGTAGTGCATAAAATGGTTCTTCGGTTTGTCCTTCTAGAGCAGTGGTGTCCAATCTTATCCGCAAAGGGCTGGTGTGGGTGCAGGTTTTCATTCCAACCAAGCAGGAACTGGAATGAAAACCTACATCCACACCGGCCCTTTCCGGATAAGATTGGACACACCTGTTCTAGAGGAATCCTCAAAGGCTCTGTGTAGAACCTTACAAAAGAGGTTTTCCCTTTCAGACAGGAAACCCCAGAGTTGAGGCACTTTAGGGAGCTAGGAAATCTTAACTATCAAAATCACTCATTCACACTTACGGGCAATGAAGAATGGCCAATCCACCTACCTGCATGTTTTTGGGAGGAAACCGGAAAACCCGGAAGAAATCCATGCAAACACTGTGAGAACGTGCACACCTGCTATATACAGTAACTCCTGCTAGAATTTATATCAACACCATGAAAAACTAATACCATCTGAGTAGGCATATATATATACCCCCAATATCTTACTAACTGTTCTTGGCCTACAAAACAACACAAGACTGTGAAAGTGAAACAGAAATAGCACTTCAGAAATGCTATCTTAGCAACTGTAGATATCTTGAATAAAGGAAAATTTAATATTTCTTATTATGAGATTATTATATAGCAGTTTAAGACCAGTAAGCCTGTTTCTAGATATATTTAGTAATTTCAAGCTTAAAATGGTCTTATTCTACTTTTGCTTCTTTGTAGAAATTAGAAAGAAAGAGAGAAATGCTTGGAATGAGCGAAATTATCTGTCAATAAACAAAGACTGTCTCAAGCATGAAAATGAGTAAAAAAAATTCTGGAAATCTTATATTAGTTTAAAAACAATCAAATAAAGAGAAATATATGTTGAATTATATTTAAGAATTCTTTACTCAGAAGATGTAATATTTTTTTTTGCAGTGAGCTATTCAGGAATTGTTCCTGTTCCTGAAATGTTCTTGTACCTTCTAAATTCGTTACATTTTTATTTCACAATATCATAAATGAAATGCCAACCAATGTAATTTGAAATATTTTGGCTAATTATTTACAACAATACAAAATGTCTAAATGTACAGTTCAGTAGACAATATATATATATATT
>JANDJT010000001.1:14998179-15005679 GCA_024331685.1 Stegophilus panzeri | reverse complement strand
GAACTTTGTATGATTGGTACCATCCACTGAAGAACAAAAAAAGAACACAAGAGGAAAAAAAAGGAGCATGTTATAAAATCCCAGGAGAAATTATGATCCAAAATGTTTCCCCTAATGATAGCAAAATATTATGGCATACCTGCTGTGTTAAGCCAACTAACAGCTGAGTGAGCAGCAACTGTAAGACAGATGGTTACATTGGCAATACAAGTAAAGTATTCTAGTAAATTTTACAGATATGAAAAAAGAAAAAAGAAAAAACCCTGACAATAACACCTACCATCTCGAACAACCTCCTGAGCAGGAATCCCATACGTACAGATTTAGAACGAGGAAAGTTCAGCTCGTAGCACAATGTGGGAGCAAAAACAAAATAAAACAAATCTGGATGATAAAGAAAAAGTGATACCATGTTACATTTAATTGAATCAGTATAGTGCCATTCTCTTATTCATCATAAAGCATATAATTCACTAACTGCTGTAAGTTATTCTGTATGTGTAGTTAGACCAAACGGGAAAGGTGTGCATTTATGAGACTGAGGAGTCCTGAGAGTTAAACTCCACAGTGCATTTGTCTTGTCTTAATGGAGGTGAATGAAAAACCAACCAAAGCTGGATCACTCACCTTTCAGAGAGAGGTTTCCAGGGTAGGAAACATACACTTGTCCGCTGGTAGATGGTGGTGATGGACCTATTGTATGCAAGTATAGTTAAGAGATGAGTGGATAGATATTAGTTCATTTACACCCAAATCAGCCTTAAGTAATGTGGGCAGCACTGGCTCAATGGTAATAGGCTACTGCTATCAATATCACCATCGCTAGTACCTGATACTGCTGTTCTGACTCTGCTGCAGGTGAATTAGAATACTGTAGGAGGTGTAGGAGGTGAGTAAAACAAACAAACAAACCATCAGTGCAACTTTATTTGATTATGAGTTAGCTAGTTGTGAAATCTATATGCCCATGTGTCAACTTGAACGTCTCAAAATCCATAGGGTTATGAAGAACCTGTTTCATGTAGGTCATTGAATAGGATCAATCCGCGTGAATAGGATTTGGAAGTTTCCTTTAAACTATTGCCATTTCCTTGCAAGGACAGAAGACAAGTCCTGAAAAATCTGGGTCACAGGTATCGTCTGACAAAAGTCAAAGAGACAGCTCATTCAATACATGATACTGGGATGAAGATGTGGGCATGCAATGATATATGAAGAAGTTGCACATAATTGTCCAGAAACGCACACGGATTAGGGCTGTGCAAAAAAAAAAAAAAAACCTATCAGAATTGCAATCCCAATTCGTTTCTCAATGGAATTCGATTCAAGAATAGAGCTGTTTTGCCATTTTTACTCAGGCAACTCTTGCATAAAACAGAGTTCCATTTCTTTGCTGTAACAAGTAACCATAAATGCTGTTTCAAATGACCTCATGCATTCACCTGAAGCACAGCAAATCAGAAGACAAAGGGGGAGAAACGACGTAGGAAAACTGTGAGTAAATTTTAAAATGACCCAAACATAATAGTATTTACATACCAGTAATAGTATGTAAATTTATTTGTTGTTAAAATTAAATGTATTCTATTACTATTACTAAATGTAATATATTACTATATAGTAATAGAAGCTAGTAGTGAGAAGGAACAAATATGTCCTAAACAAATGTTTAATAATAATAATAATAATAATAATAATAATAATAATAATAATAACAACAACAACTATTTCATTTATAGGCATCTTTCATGGCACTCAAGGTAACCTTACAAGCAGTAAAACACATAAAACATAAAATGACAGGAGGCCATCAGTTTGGCCTAAAAAACACAGAAGCCCTCAATGCAGGCTTAAAAACACCACAAACAATAAAAAGATACATAGACACAGTCACCGGAAAGCTCGTCTGAAAAGGTGCGTTTTGAGGCGAGATTTAAAAACAGAAAGAGTTTCACAGTTTTGGATATCAGGTTCCATAACTGAGGGACTGCGTAGCTACAAGCTCAAGTCTCCACAGAGGACAAACGCATGCGAGGGAGAACTAAAGTAAATGAAGAAGATGATCCAAGTGTATGGGCGGGAGTATATATGGAAAGAAGATCGGACAAATAGGAAGGAGCCAGATTGTGTAGTGCCTTATAGGTAAGAAGTAAAATCTTAAATTCAATGCGTTGTTTAACAGGAAACCAGTGCAAATTTTAAAGGACAGGGGAAATGTGCTCAACCGACGGAGTTCTAGAGAGGATTCGTGCAGCCGAGTTCTGAACTAAGTGAAGTTTATGTAAAAGTTTGAGAGGGAGGCCATTGAGAAGAGAATTACAATAATCAGTGTGTGATGTGACTAGTGCATGGACCATTATGGCAGTGCTCCTTGTTGAGAAGGCTGGACGGAGACGCTTAATGTTACGTATATGAAAGTATGCTATCTGAGTAATATAATTAATGTGAGCTTCAAATGACAGAGTATTATCAAAGATAACACCAAAGCTGTTAACCTGCATAGTGAGGGAGACTGAGGAATTGTCAATAGACATAGAGAGACAGTTTGACTTTGCAAGATTATTTTTTGAAACAAGTAAAATTTCAGTTTTGCTGTTATTAAGTTTAAGGAAGTTGTTTAAAAACCAAGTTTTAATTTCAGACAGGCAATTAAAAAGACAGGGAGGAGCACAGGTAGAGCTGGGTGTCCTCAGCATAACAATGGAAATGGATGCCAAATTTTCTGAAAATACTACCAAGTGGAAGGAGATAAATAATAAATAGCAGAGGGCCCAAGACTGATCCCTGCAGGACACCAGTAGTGATCTGGGATGGTTTTGATCGGAACTGCCTTAATTGTACAGATTGAGTTCGACCCGAGAGATAGGGTGTGAACCAAGCCAAGGCAGTACCAACAAATCCTATAGATTGTAATCTATCTAATAGGATAGTGTGAAAAATAGTGTCGAATGCTGCAGTAAAATCCAGAAGAATATAGATAGAAGCCCTGAATCAGCCACTACCAGTAAGTCATTAGGAGATTTTAACAAGGGCAGTCACAGTTCTATGATATAAATGAAAGCCAGATTGAAATTGTTCGTATAAGTTGTTATCGTAGAGATGGTCATGAACCTGAGCTGCAACAATCTTTTCCAGAATTTTAGATAAAAAACAGCAAGTTTGAAATTGGGTGGAAATTATCAAAGTTATTTGGGTCAGCACCTGGCTTCTTGAGTACAGGAGTTATTATAGCAGTTTTAAGTTTATGTGGAACAATACCATTGAATATTGAAGAATGAATAATATCAGTGATTAAAAAAAGAAAGAACTGGTAGACAGATTTTGTATAAGAAGGTTGGAAGTGGATTAAGATTTTCAAATCATTTTAGTTCTCAGTAGGATGTTTAAAAGTGTTGAGAGAAGAAGATAGAGGCACAGGACAACTGAGACAAGAAGAATAACAGGCTTGGTTCGAAGCAGACAGTGACTGGTGGATATTTCCTATTTTTGCATTACAGAAAGGTCAAAAAAAGCATCACATAATGCAGTTGAATGCAAGTGTGATGGGAGAGGATCAGCGGGCTTTAAAATATTTTTCATCACAGAGAAGAGTTTGGACATTCCCTTCACTGGACATGATCATATTTGTGTAATGGTTGGATTTAGCTGTAGAGAGAGTAGCTTTATATTTTTTCATATGCTCGGCCTACATTTCTTTGTGTACTACACATCCGGTTTTGACATGCAGACATTCCAAACGAAGACCTTGAGCTTTTAGCTGGCGTAGTTCAGGTGTGTACCACGCAGTTCAATTGACAAATGAAACGGTCCTGGATTTGAGAGGTACACGGACATCAAGAAGCGACTGAAGTCCATCATTGTAATGAAATACCAGATCATCAGGAGTGGACAGATTGACCTTACTAGGGAGGGTTGCAAGACCTTGCGCAAGTACAGATACATCAATGTTCTTGATATTCTGGAATGAAATGGTCCAACATTGATTACTTTGCAGTAGAGTTAACTGGGCATTAAAGACACCAGCACATGATCTGAAAAGGTTGTGTCAGAAGCAGCACAACTGTGGGGGGGGGTTATAAGAGAGCAACAGACGAGATCAAGCGTATGATCATTCGAGTGTGTAGGAAAATTGATCAATTGTTGTATGCCAAAGCTGTCAAGACATGATAAGAAGTCCCTCGTAGATGTACTGTATGCACTGTCAATGTGTATATTAAAATCACCAACAATGATCACACTGGGAGACAGGAAGCTGATAAAATTTAAAAAGACAGAAAAGTCTGTTTGCCTTAGGTGGACGATAAACATTGATAAGCACAGTTGGAACTGTGCCGTTAATCTGTAAGGCAAGAGATTCGAATGAAGTGAATTCAGGCGGAGTTAAGTGCGACTGTAACGGGGGGGAGGGAGTGGCCAGGCTGTGAGGACGCACACCTTGCACTGATTTGGCTAATCAGTTGGAGAGAGAGCTAAAGGAGTGGCTGGAAGCGCCAGGGTGGGGGGTGGGGAGGAGCGGTTGCCGGGGAGGAAAGGGGAGGGAGGACCCGCTGCTGTGGGAAGCAGATTGGTGGCTGCCGTCCACCTGAAAAGAGGAGGAGCCACAGACACCCGTTCAGAAGTCCAGTGCCATCGCCCGACATTGTGGGGGATCGCTTCCCAGCTGGCAGAGAACTAGATGACAGCGTGTCGGGGAGCGGAGTGTTTTTTTCCTCTCTCCTCTCTTTCTCTCTCTCCTGCTTACTCCTTCTCTCTCTCTCCCCTCTTCCTCCCCTTGTCTCTCCTTGCGCTCCCAGGATGCGGGGCCACCCTCCTGAAAGGGTGGGAGTAGGTATGCGTCAGGCTGGAGGCCTGAATCTGGTGGAAGAGGAGTGTGATGATTAGAAGGGAGTGGCCAGGCTGTGAGGATGCACACCTTGCACTGATTTGGCTGTGGGAGAGCAAGATAAAGGAGTGGCAGGAAGCGCCAGTGGGAGAGAGTGTGTGGTTTATGTTATGATTATGTTCTGCTTAAGATTAAACTTTGTTTATGTTCAGCTGGTTCCCTCCTCCTCCTTGCCTGACTTGTAAGTTTGTTACAGCAACACTTCCCATTTCTCATTGAATATTATAGCAAGACCTCCGCCACGACCTGACACACAGGGTTTGCAGGTGTAAACATAGCCTGGAGGGCTAGAACAGTTGAGTTGCGAAAAATCATCCTTATACTGACAAATCTCAGATAAACAAAGAAAGTCAAACTTACGATCAGACAGTAGATCATAAACAACGGGACCTTTATTGGAAAGCGATCGTAGATTCCACAGACCAAAGGAAAGGTTGTTATTTCCGGTATTTGTGGTAGCTGAACTGGTTAGGCTTGCTAACACGCTATGGTCGACAGACCATGTGGGTTTCTTTGCGAGGCGAGATTTTGAATACCAGAACGATCGTATTGTACTTGTGGCATTGATGAGGTAGTTCCGCCGAGACCCCCGATGGCAAAACTACAATGCAGGAATTGTAGTAGGAATGCAGCGGTAGGAATGCAGTGGTGATGGTGGCTCAGAGAGGCGGAAGTTCAGTTGTAGAAGTTCAGCCAACATATACAAAAGCGTCGAGGTCACTGGATGACAGATGGATGTAAGAATGATCCAAGCAAATGTAGTCCATGCTGGTAGCTTGGTGATCTTCATACTTTCCCCACTGGATGGATGGACAACAATGAAATGAATGAATGGGGTGAGTGAGTCATGGCTGCACAGCCTGCCTTGCTCAAAACTCACCAGTGAAACATTATGCACAGCAAACATTTATCAAGACCAATTTTCATCCACAAGTGGCCGAGTTGCTATCAGCAAAAGAAATGAAATGACTCATTATTAATCCAGGTTTCCTTTTAGATGTGGGAGGCCACACTGTGCTCTTAATTCTTAATTGCAGTACAGACATCCCACTAAACCAGTCATTCAAAATGCAGGTAGCACACTCTGCTACAGTAAGATAAGAATGTAATAAATACATAATGATCAGAGAAGCATGAGTGAGAATCGTGATTTCAATTCTAAGCAAAATTTTTTTATTCTATTCCTATTTCATCGTGAAATAGGTGCAGAACTAATGCAGGCCATTGTACTGCAGGAGTCCCATAATTAAAACTGTAGTGGCCTTTTGCATCGTTTTGTCTCTAAACCTCATTTCTGCTGTGTGTTGTTAAAACAATTTGATATGTAGAATAACAGTCATATTATTGGGCGTGAAACTAAAAAAATGTAAATGAACTGATCTGAATATTGTAAACTATTCAGTGAGCTTGATCTGTATGGAAGAATTGCAGGTTGATTCTCCTTGCCTAGAGGATAGTGAGTGTACTCACATGACAGCGATCTGGACAGGCTGCGAGCCTTCGCCTGCGTCCTTTCCCTGCACCACCTGTTCACGTCCTTATATGAGTAGAGCTTCAGAAACAGAATAGTGTAGACGGCCAGCGCAAAGGCGCCGCCAACTAAACAGAGCCAAGAGTACAAGAGCAAATGAGGAAAGACAGGAAATTGTTGAGAAAATGAATGTTATATGTGCAAAAGACATACAGCAAAAATAATCTAAATACAAGGACAATCGTTACCACGGTAACCAAATCCAAATCACATACAACATTTTTAAGAGCACCGTTAGGACGATCCTCAATTCAAACTGAGACAATGCATAACTCAATAAACTGAAATTGTCATAACACAAGCCCATAAGCAACCTGATGACACAGTCCTGGCACTGAAGATGCGTGTGTAGGCCACCACAGCTTTATCAATAGCAGCCATATGCCGGGTGGAAATGGCCCATGCAGGGACTCTTGGGCTCAGCTCTAATGCCAGTAACAGCCCCAGTGGCCTCACCGCTGACCTTACTGTCTCATACACAAGGGTAGAGTGTGGCACAAACCCAACAGATGGAGTGCCTTTGGCACCTCCCATTGTGCTAACAGATGAGGTAGAATAGGGGTGCCAGAAAAAAGGTTTACACCAGGGGAAATAAGGCGATATGTTTCCCAATAGATACTAGACAAGCTGTGAGAAGTCTTGATAGCTTTATGAGTGCACTGTAAAGGGAACATAAGGCAATATTTGGTTATAATATAGATGGTATAAGTTTATCAGTCTGTGGATGATGTTTTAATTCTTTAATTACAATCTCCTTAAAGTGGCATTCCAATAATGATGCCATCAGTACTTAGAGCCATGTGGCCAGTTTGTGTGGAGTTTCCCGGTCAGACGGACAAGTGATACATTAGCTGTGGCTAGATTTGACTAATGCTAATCACTAATTATACAAACTCATAACTATACTGTTTTGAGGATATCTGGGAGAAGGCGGCCATTGTGCATTCCTCACCTGGTGTTACAGAGGGCAGCATGAGCACAGTGACCACTGGAAAGCACAAGATTACTGACAGATTGATGATGTGAATAATCAGGCCAATCTGCTCCCTGAATTTTCCCTGGATGAAAGGGGGGGGGGGGGGGGGGG
>JANDJT010000001.1:14961443-14997905 GCA_024331685.1 Stegophilus panzeri | reverse complement strand
GTAACTGTTGATCAGTCCTGCACATGGGCTTGGAGGAATTTTAGCCCATTCCTCAGTACCGGACAGCTTCAACTCTGAGATGTTGGTGGGTTTTCTCACATGAACTGCTCCCTTCAGGACTTTCCACAACATTTCTATTGGATTAAGGTCGGGGGCTTTGATTTAGCCATTCCAAAACTTTATTCTTCTTTAATCATTCTTTGGTAGAACGACTTGTGTGCTTAGGGCCGTTCTCTTGCTGCATGACCCACTTTCTCTTGAGATTCAGTTCATGGACAGATTTCCTGACGATTTCCTTTACAAATCGCTGGTATAATTCAGAATTCGTTGTTCCATGCTGTCCTGGCCCATGGAGATTAACATTAGCCAACGTGAAAGCAACCTTTACTTGCTTAGAAGTTACCCTGGGTTCCTTTGTGACATCACAGACTATTACATGCCTTGCTTTGGAGTGATCTTTGTTGGTCGATCACTTCCAGGGAGGGTAACAATGGTCTTGAATTTCCTACATTTGTACACAATCTGTCTGAATGTGGATTGGTGGAGTCCAAAGACTTTAAAGATCGTTTTGTAACCTTTTCCAGCCTGATGAACATCAACACATTTTTCAGAATTCTTTAGAAATCTCCTTTGTTTGAGCCATGATATACTTCCACAAATGTGTTATGAAGATCTTTGAAGACTTTGATAGATCCCTACTCTTTAAATAAAACCGGGCACTCATTCGCACCCGATCGTCAGCCCATTGATTTAAAACACCTGACTCTAAATTTCACCTTCGAATTTACTGCTAATCCTAGATGTCCACATACTTTTGCCACTCACATATATGCAACATTGGATAATTTCCTCAATAAATATTCCCCGTGGGGCCTGTTTTGCTGGGGCCATGCGCTGTGGGGCAGTCCATTAGAAATGTATTTTATTAGTAGTATTTTTAAATATTTTTTTCTTCCTTTTTTTCCTCTTCTTCCTTTTCTTTATTATACATTTCATACAGTTACCCTATGATAGCCCATACATACACAAGCTTGCATGCGTGCACAAGCATAGATACATACACCCTGAACCATCAACTATAGTACGTGCCCATTGATTAAAGAGATACAAAGTACACATTAACACCTACAATCATAATGCATTTTTTTTTCTTTCTGTTCCTTTATTTGGTTTTTTTTCCCTTTCTTTATTTTTCTTGTTCTGTCACATCTTTCTGTCTTTTCTTTACGGTCAATTGTCAATTTCTCTACTGATTTTCCATCTCCCTCACTGTAATCTGATGATGGTTTAGGTTAGGATTTATACAGAAATATAAACAATGCTAAAGGGTTCACAAACTTTTGAGCACCATTGTATATTAAAACCACAGATGAGAGATTTTGAGCAGATTATGAGACCATGTACTGTATGATCTACAGTACAGGGTGATCCCAAAAGTCTCCATACATAGGGGGAAATTAACACGTTTTAGGAAAATGTCTTCCAAAATTTTTCATACTTTCATACATACAAAAGAAGAACGTATTTAAATCGTTCTCATTGCTGGATCGGGAAGCTGTCGCAAGTTTGTGATGGACTTGAACAGGAAACATGGCAAGCACCTCACACACACACGACACTGTTGCCAAACTTATTAACAAATTGAAAAAGACTGGAAGTGTTGCGGACCATTCGAGAAGCGGACGTGCAAGAATGTCCACTGATGAAGGCACAACCTACGGGCAAACATAGTCCCTTATACATGGAGACATTTGGGACACCCTGTATGTCTTTACTTCTGTAATGGTTTGGGTTTGAAGCTGGCAAACTTACGGTGGCTAATTTCCTCTCTGTGTACAGTGCCACAAGTATGAACACATTTGAAACTGGAAAGACACAGAGATACATTATGAACCACTGGCCTTGCAAAAAAACAGAACAAACAAAAACAAAAAACACAATATAGTCTTTAAAAATAATGCCTTGATATTACAGTTTTCTCTTACTCCCATAAACTCCCAGATTTACATTCCATACTCTCATAACTTTCCTATAAGTTTAAAAGTAATAACTGAATAATAAGCCGGACATTTGAGCGGTTAAGATGATACGAAGAGATTTACTGATATGGTACAACAATGATCACGTTTCTTCTGAAGTGCTGCCAGCGATTTTATGCCCCAAATCAGCCACTTCATCCCTATTTAAGCAGAAATAATTGTTAATTTGTTTTGTTTTTTCATTAACAATCTGTAATCTTACACTGCTCTAAATAAAAATGTAATTCTTGTCATTTCTACATCAACTGCACCAGCTGATCCTTATCCATGCACAGATAAGCAATTTTATACTCTAACAAGCTAAGCATCTCCTAACAAAAATGCTAAACGTAACATTTACAGTAGTTTTAAAGAGAAGGAAAAATTAAGCAGCAGACACCCGTTAATTAATAATATATGCACAAAGTGATTTAATATGCACCTGACATACAGCAGCACTCAGCAGCAAAGGAGCGTTTTAGTATGTCACCAATCAAAACAGGTTCAACCTTTTGCCCTCAGAATTAACCCAGTGACAGGCACGATACACACACACACACACACACACACACACACACACACACACACACACACACAAAACATCACAGTGATGGAGCTGAAAGTGTGCTTAGCAGAGACTTAGCAGAGTAAAGATAAGCAGAAAAACACACACACCTTTCATCCAGTAACAGAATTACTTCTTTTGAAACAGATTACCGAAACAGAATAATTTATTTTGGAAAGAAGAAGAAGAAAAAAAAAAAAAAACCCACACTGTTCCAAAAGTACAGATAAAGCATTAGAATGCTGTTGGCTTGTGCTTGAATAAAGACTTGCATACAAATTGAGAAAGATTTTCTCTCTGTGAAGCCAATGTACAATCACTACCTTTTAGATATTATTGGTGAGCAAATACTTTAAAAAGCAGCTCACTCAAGGCTGACAGGTTGTCCGACTGCTGCTTGCGGTAATTACGGCTCATCTCGTAATACATTTCACATAAATAAACTAAAAGAATGCTTTAGGGAAGTGCAGGATAAACATACCAATGACCAGGCATACGGCAGGCCATCTATACGGGTCCTTCAGGAACAGTGACACCACTTGAATGGGGTCCACTAGTACACCATACCTACATACAAACAGTATAAAATAATTACAAAGGTGACTTGGAATGCATTTACAAAGTGGCACTTATTCATGTTTATGCGTTCTCCTTATCGAACAATCGACAAAATACATGTCCCTACTTGTCTCCCTTGCACATCTGCTCAAACCGTGGCTCATAAATGTTTGTTTTGCATGTGAAAGTGTTTGCATGGCTGTGACTAGAGCTGGCAGCTGGAACGTAACTGCTTGCCTACAGTGGAGTACAACATGATAGTAGCATATGGTGCCCTCAGCATGGGGCTCAGCAGTCCCACTGAGTCAGAGCTGGTCCTGTGCATGCACCCAGCAACCCAAACATCTCTACTATTCCAGTCATTATAGTTAATAGTTAGGTGGTGTCTTAGACATATGGTACCTACAACAAGTGTTCTTTATTTCAAACTGGCCTCTCGCACAGGCCAAGCCTGACACCAAAGAGAATTTTTTATTGAGAATTTTTTTGAAGGAAGCTAACTGCGCATCATGAAAACTGGGCTAGTATGTAATGTCTACAAACCTGAGAAGGTTCTCCAAGAACAGACGTGCATTACTCAAGATCTGTAACACGAGAGAAAAAAAAAAAGTGACAGAAGCTACAAGGAAATTGTGCGTTAATTAATCAGACCATTTATAATATAACATTAATATAATTTCACTGCAATGTACATGTTATAAGAAAGAAAATGGATTATTGTCACCACTTGCTCATTTAGAAAATAAACGATATCTGCTTTTAAAGAAAGCACATTCTATGGAGCAGTGAAACAGCCTGAACTATACAGTATATAAAGCCAACCATGTCTCTGTAGTACCCTTGTAAACCCTCGAAGGCAGAATGAAACATGCAAATGTTTCCATCCCCATTTGAAACGGAGAATGAACAAACTAACCTCAGCTTGGGTTCATGAAGAGGAGCTGTTTCAGGAAATCTATTCTTAGGTGCCACTTGGCACTAACTGTGTCCCCCAAACACACTGCACAACAATGATTCATCGAGTGCCAAGTGAGTGTCATGCCACATTCTTCAGCAACATCACTCGTTTCTGAGCTACTTTAAATGCATCCAGGAATGGTAATACATCAGAATCACTAATTCGATTCTGTCTAATGATTTCAATGTTACAGAAGAAACGTTTAAGATTTTTACACTGTCATGCTCCGTGTACGTTACACACCATCAAGCAGCTTGTTACACTAATATCCCTGGTATTGTATTAGTGACTATTGTAACAGACATCCCAGTGATAGGCGGCTTCACTGTGTTCTTTATGTGGCCATGGTTACAGCTGGACTATCCAATCAACCCATCATATGACAGCAGTGCAATGCATACAGGCCAAGAGCTTCACATGGCATAAAAAACATACTGTACAGGTCAAGAGATCCATTAAATGTTCACATCAAACGTCGGCCTGCTCTTTTTTAATCTTGAACTGTCCAGTTTTGGTGACCCTGAGCCCACTGGAGTCTCAGATTCCTGTTCTTGGCTGACAGGAGTGGAACCTGATGTCTTCTGCTGTTGTAGCTCATCCGCCTCAAGGTGTGGCTTCCTGTGCATTCCAAAATGCTTTTCTGCTCACACTGTTGTAAAGAGTTGTTAATTGAGTTAGCCATTCTCATCTGACCCCTCTCATTAACAAGGTGTTTCAGCCTGCAGACCCTCTGCTCACAGGATGTTTTTTCTTTATTGTGCCATTCTGAGTAAACTCTAGAGACTGTTGTGTGTGAAAATCCCAGGAGATCAGCAGTTTCTGAAATATTCATACCAGCCCGTCTGGCACCAATAACCATGCCACAGTTAAAATTACTGAGGTCACAATCTGACTGTTGATGTGAAACTTATCTGAAGCTCTTGACCTGCATCTGCATGAATTTATGCATTGTTCTGCTGATGTATGAATGGCTGATAAGATAACTGCATGAATGTTCAAGAGTACATGCATTCCTATTTTCACAACCATACACTAATTCTCACCTAGGCACAGTTTAGCATAGCCAATCCACCTTCCAGCATGTTTTTTTGGAGGTCGGTGGAAACCAGAAAAGTTGTAAGAAACCTATACAGATAAATGGTGAACACGCCTGCTGTGCCACCGTGCCGACTATGCAGTGGAACTGGTTTCCAAATTTCAGATGAAGTATAAAGTTAGTAAGTTTACGTGCAACTTATAGCTATACAGCTCTTTATAAATACACATTATATGGTCAAAAGTTTGCAGGCAGCTGACCATCACATCCATATGTACTTACTGAACGTCCCATTCCATATTTAGTCCCACCTTTGCGGTCATAATAACCTCCACTCTTCTGGAGGATTTTGGAGCGTACCTGTGGGGATTTGTGTCCATTCAACCACAAGAGCATTAATGAGGTCAGGCACTGATGTTCGTTGAGGAGACCTGGCATCCAGTTTATCCCAAAGGTGTTCAGTGGGGTTGAGGTCAGAGCTCTGTGCAGGCCACTCAAGTTCTTCCACTTCAACCTTGGCAAACCATGTCTTTATGGACCTCGTTTTGCTCACAAGAGCATTGTCATGCTGAAACAGATTTGGGCCTCTTAGTTCCGGTGAAGGAAAATTGTAATGCTACAGCATACAGAGACATTCTATACAACTGTGGGCTTCCAACCTTGTGGAAACAGTATGGGGAAGAACCGCATATGGGGTGTGATGGTCAGGTGTCCACATACTTTTAGCCATAGAGTGCATAGCCTGGCGCTGTCAGAAAGAAATCTCTCAACCAGTTTCTGAATTCATTATTTCCTTCTGTCGATGCCTTCAGTATCTCAATGTTCAGCAGCTATTTTAAAATGAAACTGTGCAGGGTGGTAGATCTCGAGACATACGGCAATACTGAAGTAAGGCAAACCCTGCACAATTTATGTGACAGGTTTCCTATTTCTTTTACGGTGTGGCCTTCTGAAGACCGAGAGGCATGGGCTGTGTTCAAGGATTATTAACTCACTTCAACAAGGTACTGAGTGACTCATGCATGACAATGAAGCAACACCGATGACTTTACGTGATGTCACACTCTTACAACAGGAAAAAGGAGATAAGACTGGTGCAGACTGATGTCTTTTTTCACTCATACATGTTCCAGCACATCCAGGCTACAGTTACAATCTGTGATGTGTATGCAACCGATCAAACTCACCAGCATGACAAGACACCAGTTCAGAATGCCTCTGTAATTTCTGAAATGGCTTGCAGAGCTCAGCATCGACTCTTGCAACCTGTGGCAACTGTGAGAACGGAAGTGAAGCAATCGAATTAATCAAGCAGTTAAAACTGTTCTGCAATGTGGACCACATACACGCTACAACACGTTTCTATGTTAATAAAGACACCTAATAAGGAGAATCAGTGTATCAGGCACCACTGATCAATGTACTGTGTTTTAGCTGAAGCAACATGGTGTAAGACATATCATTTGTTATTCATTAACTTGGATATACGCCATTAGTTCAAAAGATACATGAGCTGAGTAGTGCTTCATAGTACAGTCACACCCAAATGCTCTCAAAACATGGGCTACATCTGTAAAAGTATATAGTACCAAACATTATGGAGAAATACCGTCACTACAAATACAGTAGTTTTTAGAGGCTACGTGAGGGGAAAATATCGTATCACACTACTTAGGATATTTCCACAACAACCCCTCCCTCACCTCAGGTTATCATTATGACTATCTTTTGGCTTCTCCTCAGGTAAAACGCGCGCGTGTGTGTCCTGTCCCTTGTGTTTGGGTTTAGTCCACGTGCGACTGTTGGTATCAGCTGAGCTCGCGCCATTCGGACGTTTCACGAACTCGCCCTTGGCGCTGGTAATGGTCGCGCGCCTTCTGCTGCGAGTTACAGGACGGAAGTCGTTCTCGTCACCCATGAGCACACTGAAACACTGCAATGTTTCACTGAGTAAAAGAATCCGGCTCAGATGAGGCACGGTCCACTCGTATCCATCGTCTTTGATTCGAACAAAACCTCTCCTCTAAAAAGGGACAGTATTTCCAAATTGCAGCGCTTCCTCGAGTTTTTACAGGGTGTGTGTGTGTGTGTGTGTGTTTCCCCACGTCACAACTGCCCGTGTTCGTGCTGAACTTTTCCCTGGATGTATTTCCGCACTTTCAAAACCTTCGGGCACAGTAGTAAAGAGCAGCTTCCTGTCTCGAACCAATAATAATCCACCTGGAACAGTGAATAGGGGGCAAAAAGCCCCAAAAGAGGAAAGAGTTCCAGATCCAAACTTTATGCCACGTTGTGTTTTCAAATAATATGGTGACGTGCAATTTATTTATTTATTACATATTATCCTATTTCTTACGCAGTGAGGTGTATTGGGCGTGACCACTGGCTTATTTTCCTGTGCGTTAGTCTTCTGATCATTGTAGTGGATTTGTACACATTTCCCATTTTAGGAGAAATGTCAGTTGAAATGTTGTTGAATCAAGCATGATACAAACCTCTCAAGTTGAGGAATGTATTTCTTGTAAATAAATAAATAAACAAACTTTTTTATATTTACATTTGGTATTTTCTTTTTCTTCTTCTTCTTCTTCTTCTTCTTCTTCTTCTTCTTCTTCTTATTATTATTATTACTGTTGATGTTGTTATTAATTTATTTTTTAAAAATTTGATAATGAGTGATATTTGAAAAATTTGATGTAAGAAAGTGAAATCTGGCTCCACTGCATGAGTCTCACAGCCAGTGCATGAGACTTGAGAGGCCTGGTGATAAAGATTTGCTATGGCTGTTTTCCTGTTAAGCACTGATGACTTTTTGTTTAATGTCAAGTCATCTAAAACTTAGGAAAAAAAAGTACGTAATTAAAAGCACGGTTAGGTGTGATCTTTTTGGTCAGAGAAGTATAAACAAAAATTGTATTTGACGTTACAATCTGTACACCTACAATCTTGTACAGTTGTCACTACCACCAGAAATAATAATACAACCACCCATGTGCATTTGCTGCATGCATATGGCACCAAATAAAACAGGCAATGAGACATTAAGTCTATGCGGGTTTTCATGCCCTCTGTTTGCCTTACTGCCTGACCTGTCAAATAGAGGAGCTGGGCTCTGTGGGGTGGAGACAGATCTGTTGGTTGTAAAGTATTGGCTCGGCTGTGAGAGTGTCCTTGGAACTGTAATGAAGTCTAGAATCTGAAATCAGTCACTCCAGCACAGTGGAGAGAAGCTCAGAGCTTTATCTTGCAAGTGTGCCACTTTTACTCAGAATCATTACAGAGCGAAAGCTAGTCTATCTCAGTTGCAATCCAGGCAGACTGATAGACAGTTCACTGGTGGCATCCCATGTCAGCACTTTTTGCAGTTGAGCCAAGGACTCAGTTTCTGATCTTCCTGTTTCTGCTCTCTCCTTCTCTGTCTCTCCTTTGCCATAAAAGTGATATCAAGCTACACCAATTTAATTAATGTTCCCTACATTATGCCTGGAAATCTACACAGATACTTGCGTGATATGTTGGTTTAAGGAGTGGCCATGAATTAAATCGCTGAGGCCACAATTTTAACATCTTTTCCACTGTGTCCAGGAAAAGGTCCCCAATTAAATACCTCATCAAGAAATGCAATGTGTTAAATCAAGATTAAATTCTCATAACATTTAGTTGTGACAAAATTTGTCAACATGACAAAATATTGAACTTGCTTAATGCTTAAGATATACAGTATATATTTTCAAATATATTCATTTGTGGTCAGTCTAGAAATCAGCCACTGTGTTGCCTTGTCATCTTAAAAGCTCTGTGTGCGTTCATGAAAACACTTGAGTATTTGAACTTCACTGAAGGCTGATAATTCTGTTGTCATACTTTGCATTTGGATGGCTGTTCGTGACTGGCAGCACTGCAGGCTGAGAAAACATGTTTGTACATGCTTGTAGTTTGTCTCATGAATAGAAATGATAATTGTGTTTATCAAAGTACAACACCCTGAAGTGCAGTTCATTTAAGTGTTAGCGCTTGTGAGACTGGGCGACACAGATAAATCAAAACTCCTGCTAGCTGAGGGTGTGATTTCCCAGTGAGCCATCCCAACTAGAGCCTTTACTTCTGTTGAATTAGCGGAGGATTCTAGAATTCTCCACCATTATCAGCTAGAACTCTCTGCCATGATCAGCTGAGGATTCTAGAATTCTCCACCATGATCAGCTGAGGATTCTAGTATTCTCTACCATGATCAGCTGAGGATTCTAGTATTCTCCACCATGATCAGCTGAGGATTCTAGAATTCTCCACCATTATCAGCTAGAACTCTCTGCCATGATTAGCTGAGGATTCTAGAATTCTCCACCATGATCAGCTAGAACTCTCCACCATGATCAGCTGAGGATTCTAGAATTTTCCACCATGATCAGCTGAGGATTCTAGAACTTTCTGCCATGATCAGCTAGAACTCTCCACCATGATCAGCTGGGGATTCTAGAATTCTCCACCATGATCAGCTAGATCTCTCCACCATGATCAGCTGAGGATTCTAGAATTTTCTGCCATGATCAGCTGAGGGTTCTAGAATTCTCCACCATGATCAGCTGAGGATGCTAGAATTTTCTGCCATGATCAGTTAGAACCCTCCACCATGATCAGCTGAGGATTCTAGAATTCTCCACCATGATCAGCTAGATCTCTCCACCATGATCAGCTGGGGATTCTAGAATTCTCCACCATGATCAGCTAGATCTCTCCACCATGATCAGCTGAGGGTTCTAGAATTCACCATGATCAGCTGAGGATGCTAGAATTTTCTGCCATGATCAGTTAGAACCCTCCACCATGATCAGCTGAGGATTCTAGTGTTCTCCACCAGGATTAGCTGAGGATTCTAGAATTCTCAATTATGATCAGCTGAGGATTCTAGAATTACCTGCTAAGATTAGCTAAGCTAAGATTGCCTTTGCCTGGCAACAAGCCTCTGTACATGAAAATTCAATGACCATGAATGCCTATCTTAATCAAAGAATAACATTTAAATATTTTTAGAATACATTTTGACATAAGAGCAAATATTTAAGTAGACTTATATCTGGCTTTAGGAAATTCCATCCCTTGTGTGGTGTTTTTCTCAGTGTACTGTATTCAAGGGGAGACTGAGATGATAAAATGGCACTATGTAATTATGTAAACATTTGCCTGGTCGATGCCTTTAAGTGTTTTGGGTCTCTATGGAAAACATATCCTCACTTCAGTACAAAAGGCCAATGGTAAGAATACCCTGTAAAACACAAGTCACACTCTAATTTCCCTCCCTCACTATTTCAGTCATGGTGTAGAGTTTTATTAAATATTTTCTTCTTATCAAAACTTTATAATTTAGTTACTATTGATGTGTTATCTTGCTAAAGCGGTACTTGACTGGTAATGCCCAGCATGAGTATAATTAAGTTGATATTGATTAAACAACCTCTGAGGCAAGAAATGAAGGAGATTTTAGCCAAGAACAAAGACTCTGTGCACTGTTGGTGATGAGTTTGATCTGTTTTGGCACAGGTATAATCCCTTTGGTTTTGTTCAGAGATTACTGACTCTAAGTTTGAATATATATATATATATATATATATATATATATATATATATATATATACACAGTAAGTTTGGACAAGTGACTCTATGGCTTGGGGCAAGCGTTTTAATACCTTTCTGGTTTGATGATTATATAGGCTTTTGTCATACATAGGCATGTAAGGTGATGCATGATACTGGTGTGGATGTGTGTTGGAGTAGAATAGTATGAAGGATATCTCTCAAGACACATGAAGGGAACATCAGTATGTCTTTGTCTAAAATATTTTTTGTATTTTGTAGCATTACAATTTCTCTTCACTGGAACTAAGAGGCCCAAACCTGTTCCAGCAGGACAATGCCCCTGTGCACAAAGCAAGGTCCATGAAGACATGGTTTGGAATGGACAGAGCCCTGACCTCAACCCCACTTTTGGGACCAGAATGCATACTGAATGCCAGGCCTCCTCGCCTGACCTCACTAATGTTCTTGTGGCTGAATGGGCAAATCCCTACAGCCATGCTCCAAAATCTAGTGGAAAGCCTTCACAAAAGAGTGGAGGTTATTATAACTCTTAAAAGGGGTGTTAAACAAGCACATGGGTGTGATTGGTCAGGTGTCCACAAGCCACACAGTGTAAATACATCTTGAACCAAATGATCTTATAGATTTTCATTCATTCATCTTCAGCTTTATTCTAGTCATGGTTGCAGTGGATCCAGAGCCTTTCCTGGGAACACTGGGTAGGAATACACCCTGGATGGTACACCACTTCATAGCTATGGGTCTATAGATATGTATAAGCTTAATTTTATACACAACATGGTAGAATTAAAATTGATCTAGAATCTTGATGTTCACATGATGATCATGCAAAATAGTCATTATAGGCATGTTTATCATCTAATCAGTTGCCCTTACTCTGTTGAACAAAACTTGCAAAAGCCATTACACAGGAACTATATATTGTTTACATATATTTAAACAAATTAAATTAGCACGTAATTTGCTCATACAGTATATTCAACAATATTTGTCGAAGGCCAGAGTTGCAAGTCCAGATTACTACCCTACTGAGTTGGTGGAATAATATGGTGTTATGAATACATAAACCATAATCATTCAGTCATTTATCTTCAGTAAGCACTTTTTCCTGGTAAGGGTCATGGTAGTGCCGGAGTCCATCCTGGTAACACTGGTTGCAAGGCAAGTACACCAGTCCATCACACTAACCAATAATTAACAATAAGTTGTGTATTGTTTCTTATTATGTTGTAATACTTAAAGTGTACAATTCTTGCACAGCCCGTACAAATAAGCATGTTTCTAGTCTTGTTCTTTGTAAGACAGTACTCTATAATGCATTTGTCCTAGCTATAACTACATATTGTCTTACAAAGGCAGCCAAAAATGCTCTGTTCAGCGGAAAAGCCCATGCATGCTGATGGTGATGTTGCAGAAACTGCAGGAAGGCTAACACACACACACACACACACACACACACACACACGCACGCACGCGCACACACACAAACTGTAGGCGTGGGATGAAGATATAAGCCTACATCTACATCTACATTGTAGAACTGCACAGCTGAGCACAACTGAAAAAGACAGAATTGTTCAAATCTAACATTATTTAGACCCCCTACCAATTAGCAGATACAGCGAAAGTGGTAGTAGAGAGTAGTAGTGGGTGGTATGACAATATATAAAATTGGGTGTTTCTAGGTCACTGTTTTATCACATTAAGCCGTGTTAAGCTGTTTCCTTATAATGGGCTTCTATAGAGCTGAAAACGCTTAATGTGAAAATGATTGTGCTCTTTTTTTTAAATACTGTTTTGTCCTTTGGGTAGTAGATAGTGTTCATGACAAGGTAATGTGTGATTGATTTGGTGTCACTTGGTTATTGTTTTGGTAGGTTATTGTTAGGGTACTAATTTTTCACATTATGTCTCTGTTTTGTAGATGAGGTGTTTATTAATTTTTTTTTTGTTCATCTAGCTTTGAGTGTCTTATAAGGGTTATCTCTTTATTGTTTCTTTCAATTAAAATAAATGTATTTCAAAATAAATATTGTGGCGGCATGGTGGCGCAGCAGGTAGCATTGCTACCTCATAGCTCCAGAGTCCCAGGTTTGATCCTGAGCTGGTGGAGTTTTGCATACCTGCGTTCACATGGGTTTCCTCCAGGTTCATCGCTTTCCTCCCAATGTCCATAAACATGTGGATTGGCTATACCAAATTGGCAGTAGGTGTGAATGTGTGTGCATGGTGCCCTGCGATGGACTGCCAGTCAATCCGGGGTGAATTCTCCTGCCTTATGTGCAGTGTTTCCAGGTCCACGGCAACCCTGACCAGGCTAAAGCTGTTAATGAAGATGAATGGATGAATAAAGATGTTGCCCGCTAGATTGAAGACACATTATACTGTGAAGTATACAGGCACTGTGAGAATTTTAAACTATAATATATGGCCAAAAGTTTGTGGACACCTGACCAATCAAAATGCTTTTTGAACATCCCATTCCAGATTCAGTCCCACCTTTGCTGTTATACTAAACTCCAATCTTATGGGAAGACTTTCCACTAAGAGCATTAGTGAGGTCAGGTATTGCTGTTGGGTGAGGAGGCCTGGGGTGCAGTAGGTGTTTCAGTTCATCCAAAAGGTGTTCAGTGGGGTTGAGGTCAGGGCTCTGTGCAGGCCAGTCCAGTTCTTCCACTCCAACATTAGCAAACCATGCCTTCATGGACCTCACTGTTTTGCACAGGGGCTTTGTCATGCTGCAATATGTTTGGGCCTCTTAGTTCCAATTAAGGGAAATTGTAATGCTACTGCATACATAGACATCTTGTGTGCTTCCAATTTGGTGACAACAGTTTGGGGAAGGCCCACATATGGGTGTGATGGTCAGGTGTCAACATATTTATATATAGTGTATATCATGATAGAAATTCTAAAGTTACAGATAAATGCTTTAAAATTCAATTGTAATGAATTATAAATGATAAATGGATTAAGAGAAATCCATTTCTTTAGTGCAGTAATTAAGTGCATGTTATTTTCTGGAAGACTCTAGTGATTGCCCTGTTCATGCCACAGTGACCCTCCAGTGTACCTGTTCTGCAGCAGGTGGCGGTGTTGAGAAGCACCACATCCCACAGCCTCCCTGCTCTGCATGCCCAAGCCCATAAAGCCAATATGCCATGCAACAATGTTTTTTCCACACTGTTTCCATCCCACTCCTTTATACCTATACATGAGCTGTAAGCATCCTCATTTAATCCCGACATGTTGTTTCTACAGTAGTGAAAAAAAAAATGTTTGCAAGGTCAGCTGCAGCGAGTGAGAAGATAGAAAGGAGAGGGAAAGATAAAGAAAGAAAGAGGGAGAGGCTGCACTGCTATGAGTAATCAATATTTCTTCTTAACCTGTGTGGCTGTGGTTGTTACTGTAAACCTCCCTCCCGACAACTCCATGAACCCCCACCCCCCAACACCACCACCACCACCACATATGTGCACACACAATATGACTACACAATTGTACCTCCTCTGTTTGGGGAGGCTGAGACAGGGGACTATGGAACCTCCTGTGATAAATAAGACATGTCCCCTGGATATTACGTGCATGTCTAATTATGAATAAATTATGAACACACACACAGAGCGAGAGAGAGAGAGAGAGAGAGAGAGAGAGAGAGAAACCTGCATATTGTATGTAGCCTTCTTTTTTATGTGGGATTTATTGTGTGTGTGTGTGTGTGTGTGTGTGTGTGTGTGTTATGATAAAATGAGCATGAACAAGGCCCCCGCACCCTCCTCCCACTTTCTTTGTTCAGCCACACTAGGCTATATTGTACACATTAATTCCACATAGAGCCTGGTCATATTTCTCATTAACTGGGGAAATGCATTTAAGAGCAACACTGACCAAACAAACAAGCAAGCAAATAACAAAGTTTCACTGCTGCAGGAAAATGGCTGCTTAAACTGTTGCTCCAATTTGAAGTGCGATTTTATGTGATGATTTTTTTTTGGAGCACCAAAAACTGAATGTAAGCAGTGTATACTTTCTATGTGAGACTTTTATTAAAGATAAACCCTCTGTATTGAAGAAGAAGAAAAAAAAGAACTACAGAAATATTCATAGATATGATTACATTGCCCTCACAGTCATTAGCATTCAGAACTGACACAATCAAACGCCTGGGGAAGAGCTTTTATTGCTGCTCTTAGTGCTCTTTTCAATATACTTGGTTAGAACAGTTCAGTCATTTCCCCAGTATGTTTAATAGGCTCTCAACATTTATATAGAGATTTTCACTGTGAAGTGTTAATTTACAATTCACACAGTTACTTGATACACTCACTATATAAATGAGATCATACTTAAATAAGGCTGAATGATCTACTTTTTTCAGGATTTTGTTCAGTATAATGTCATTATATCCTATTTAATAAAGTAACATAAACATTCAGCTTCTTGTGTTTACTGGAAAGCACATTAAAGTGAAGTGGGCACACCATGCCATAGAGCCAAGGGCAAACAAACCATGAGCTAGTATCATCAGGTGATCATTCAATGTGAAGCATACAGACATTAAAATCCACTGATAAGATTCAGGTTTCATTTCTCTGATACATTCAGGTGCTGATTATCTAGAAAGGTTTTTATTTTCAGACTGTAGACCGAATTATTATTTCAATTTACTTCAGGCCACTGATGCCAGCTAATTAGTGTACAATTATGATATTTTTTGTTGCCATGCACGCTTGGCTACTTTATATTGTGCTGCCTTTATTATTGGTGGTGTTCCCAACTTCTGTCCTGGAAGCCACAGTCTGGTTCATTTCTCTCTATTCCCACCTAACGACTCAAATCAGGTGTATGAGGACAAATAAAATTACACGGCAGTAACTCTTCAGGACTGGACCGGGAAACCCTTTTTGAGATCTTTTATATTGTGGACTCTGGTGACAGCTGCTGGCTTTTAAAATAGGGAAAACCCAGGTGTGTGTTATTGAAATATATATATCTCTGTGTGTTTCATCTGTCGGCCTGGCCTCCTGTTTAATTCTCAGTCTCTTCTCGTAAGTAAGAGCACCAAATGTCTTTTCCAAAATCAAGACAAAACAATTACACTAGCTAGCTCAATTTTACTGAAGAAAGCAGTGACAACTAGAAATCTATAAATAAACAAACAATGACTCAAACATTTGCATCAAACAATTACAATGGTAAAATAACAAGCTATAGTAGTTGTGTAAAACAGTTTTGGATTCAGTTACGGAGGACTGCTGCAGTTCTGAGCACTCTGCGAGTCCGACTGGCACTGATATGTTTGTGTTCATTAATGTTTCAGTGATTGGCTCTTGGTTACGAGATTCTTTGAGAGATCTTCAAATTATCATAAGCAGAAGCTGTGTGTCTGTGCGGGAAAAGCCAAGAGCGCACTGTTCAGTAAACACTGAATTTTTTTCTTCTTCTAGGCAAAACCCTGCCCATGCATTCGTTGACCCGCAGTGAAGCCTTGCATCCAGGCAGAACCCAAAATAACAAAACCCCGTTGTCCAAAGAGCTTTATTCTTTGCTCCCATTAAAACAAAGTATACTTGAATCTGCCATAACAGCTGATGGAAGCCATGCTTCACTGAGTTCTACAGGCGGTGTGTTGGGGGCTTCAAAAGAGATCTGCGCACTCTGAAACAGTTTGTGTTAAATGAACAAACAGTGTGATACTGCAGTGAGATATTTGAAATTGTGAATTTGGCCAAGAGCGATGAATAATATAGAAACAGTTCATTGGCAAATTTGAATGAAATATTAAAACATTCACTTGTGGTAGACTCATATGAAAGGGTGTATATAATATAGATACATTGTATTCACACAACATATTTATGGAAATTAATGAGCTGTTAAAAAGACTTACCATCATCCACAGCTTACCTTCAGTTACATGAGATATGGCACAATGTGGCCAACTGCTCAAACGGACTCCACTGGTATCCTTTTTGAAACAAAACTTTTTTTTTTTTTAAATTACTGTCATTACGGAGCTATTAAACACCCAAGCATTAACCTGAACATTCAAGAGAAATCCGAAGTTTCCTCTGGACATGTTATGCTGGATTTCAGTGGAAATATTCTTTCAGCACCGGCCTCTGTAATACACCTAAACTCTGCAGCATTTTCAAACACAGTATTAATGTCTGATCTTTCTGACAGATAAGGTGGCTGTGGCTCAGGTGGTAGAGCGGGTTGTCCACTAATCGTAGGGTTAGCGGTTCGATTCCCAACACACATGACTCCACATAACGAAG
The DNA here is from genome assembly GCA_024331685.1 of Stegophilus panzeri. NCBI lineage: Eukaryota > Metazoa > Chordata > Actinopteri > Siluriformes > Trichomycteridae > Stegophilus > Stegophilus panzeri. The sequence continues at coordinate 14,980,894 of JANDJT010000001.1, read as the reverse complement.
TGTCCTTGGGCAAGACACTGAACCCCAAGTTGTTCCCTATAGCAAGCTAGCACCTTGCATGGCAGCTCTGCTACCATTGGTGTGTGGGTGAATGGGTGAAAGAGACACAGTGTAAAGCGCTTTGGATAAAAGCTATATAAGTGTGCCATTTACCATTTATAAGCCATGTCTGATAAGAATTCTGCTCCAGTATTATAGGAGATTGCAGTCTGTTGTAGGTCTTCTAGTTTGCAGCAGGATGTGAAACAGCCCTTACAAAAATTCCATCAATCACAAGTACCATTTACAAAGCCATGAATCTGAACATTGGCTTGTAGTTAAGAGCACATGACATTCAAACCTTATGTACCAGGAGAGCTCATTCATGGGCAGAAGGACATGGCCTATTTAATGCATTATGCAGATGACAGATATAAGAGAGAGCATCAGTGCTGTCACTCTTTAGTACCAGCCTTTAATCAACTTGTCTATAGGCTCTTTTTTTCCCACAAACCACTGCAATTTAGAGAATACTGTCATCCTGTTCTATACATCCACAATTACACACACACACACACACACACACACACACACACACATATATAATATTCCTGCTGAGTCAGGTGGAGTCGTCTCTTATTGAGAGCACCATCTGAGAAGACAGCAGGAAGACAGCAAAAATTAAGATGCGGGAAATACTGTAAAAGTAAAACGACTTCCAGTGCAGTAAATTAGCAGTCTTCTAATTGTGTTGAAACTGAAGCATGAGAGAAAATGTCTCACTTTAAAACACCAATAACTACCCTATAACCAACAGCCAGTTTTCAAGAATCAATGCCTCTTTGGTGCAATATGTTTGACAAACTCCCAGTCTCAGATTCAGATTTTTATTTCCTGAAATCAATGCCATTCTGAGCTGCAATTATTTGAACAAGAAAATCAACCCTCGACATAATTCCTTAGTCAGATGCCATGCACTTCTATACACACACGAATTAAAATGTAATCTCTTTACGCTAATAAAACATCCACATAGTGACAACTACACTATGCAACAGTCTCTCCGGCTCATTTCTGCCTCCTGTGCCAGGCAGAAAGTGTGTGTCTAGTGCTTGAGCTGTTTGTCTGCTGACAGTGAGCCCCCAGCACACTGTGGGCCTGTTGGCATGAAGAGCGTGATCAAGCAGAGAGGAGTGCCAGCATCAGACTCTCTCTGTCTCTCTGCAAGTCTGACAGAAGCAGAGAGAGAAGTTACACACACAGAAAGCGTGAAGGAAAGAGGTGTGCAAGAAGAGGCGAAGAGAGAAACATAAATGTAAGAAGCAGAAACTTGTCTGTGTGTAGACTAGGCTTGTTAATATCACAACCCTTATGTTAGGATGCAGCAGAAATGAGACAGTTCAGAGTTGTCCTCTCAGAGTCCCGAGCTTTCAGATAGTGTTCCTTTACAGCTGAGACGTGATGAAATAAATATCAAAGGTTCCTGTTACTTTCCTTATTCGGTGTCGGCTGCAGGTTCTGTGAGATTCTATAGTAACTCAATTTTCAGTGAGTTATTGTTGGGATGAGTACACACTAGTGACCACTGAGAGCTTAAGATGCGGTTTGGAATAAAGCACACTGCATAAGGAAAAAACATGAAATGCAACCTAATGTTTATTGCCTCTAGTGTTGCCAGTCTGTCTCCGTCATGTTTCTGATGGCATCTTGTTTCATTCAGTGAATTAAAATCTCATTTGCATTATTATTTCTTATTTACGTGTCATTCACAAACATCGCTGTTATTCTGCGTACCTACAATCTCATTAACGTTCTCTCAACCATCTCTAAGCAATGGTTTTAGTCAAACAAATGCTGATTCATGTAACCTGAGAAGGCACAATGGTGTGGACCTATTGATTGCTTCTTTCATCAGGGAAGAACTGGCATTACACACTCCCTGCTTAGACTGATCCTTCTTATAAATATAACTGTTTTCCCAGATGAAATAATAAAATTAAAAAAAAAAAAGATATAAACAATGAGTCTTGTGAGCAGAGATTTATGGTCTTTAATCTGAAATGACTGTCAGATTTATGAAATTAAACTTAACAAACCTGGTTCTCCGCCAGGGAAATTCAACACTTTATTAAAAAAACCTGTCTCGCAGGCTCTAAGCTCTTTACAGGAATTACAGATACTGATTATTGGTAGAGAACTGCACCAGGTGCTTTCTGGTATCATGGCAAAATGTAGGCAGTAAAATGAAGGGAGAGAAAAGTAAAGAAACTGGAAAGAGGGAGAAGACGAGCAATAACAGTTCACTTAAATGTGTGCATAATGTACATAAAAGTACATGCATTATGAAAAAGGAATTTCCAGAAAGTGTACCTTTGTCTGTATGACATTCAGGAAAGAGCAGGTGAAGTTCAACTCAAACTTAATAGGACACGTACAATTAATAACTGTCAGTGAGGAAAGTGCAAGTGAACAGTGTCATTAGTGCATGTTACTGCTGAAGTTATTTTTGATATGACAACGCAGTGTGTGAGCATGCAGGGGAGAGTTACTCTCTGAGATCTTGCTGGACTTTAGACATTTGAGAGGCTGTCAGTGAGCATATGCCATCAGGCTCTGTACGTTGCAGTAATTTGATGCTGTCTTGTCTTCAGATGGCAAGATTACAAAGACTACAAAATGAATAGAGTTCATTGTTTTTACGTGTGCCGCTAGCGGTGGACTTTCTGAAATAAGGAAAGAAGGATACTGGATGAAGTAGAGCCAGTTGGCACCTTCAAACCTGGTTTCGACAGAGATGTCTGTTTGGAGTCTTTATCTTTTAATCAGCTTCTTAAACTTGGGTTGTGTGCCATCCCATGGGTACTCAAGCAGGTACAGAAGAGATTCTGCCTGCTTTTCTGGACCAAACTGTGCTCTGCCTTATGCCTGGAATAGAGTGACAGAGAGGAATCTTTCCTCATCTCAAGGCCTCGCTCAGCTACACACACACACACACACACACACACACACACACACACACAGAGAAACAACTTTTAGAGAAGACTTTTCTACCAAGGTTATACTGATATAGCAAATGATACTCATGAGTCCTTTTTTTGTCATATGCAACATATTCAAAATAGTAGCATATCCTCTACAAGGAGAGGATAATAAATAATAATAAAAACAATAAAACATGATGTGAGCTGTTTAGGTGAATAATTAACTGGGTGATTATTTGGGTGGTATGATGAGGGGGCAGTACATATTATTGGGGGCACTGTTGCTTAGCACGTTTGCCTCGTACCTCTGGGGTTGGGGGTTCGATTCCCACCTCCTTGTGTGCACGGAGCTTGCATGTTCTTTCCGTGCTTGGAGGGTTTCCTCTGGGTACTCCAGTTTCCTCCTCCAGTCCAAAGAAATGCATTGTAGGCTGATTGGCATCTCTAAATAATCCGTAGTGTGTAATTGTGTGTGTGATTGTGCCCTGTGATGGATTGGCACCCCATCCAGGGTGTCCTCCGCCTTGTGACCCGAGTCCCGTGACCAACCGTAGCATAAGCAGTACAGAAAATGGATGGATGGATGGACATGTCGTTACCACAAATAGTAGACTTTCCTGTGTCAGAAAACTTAACTTTACCTCTGACTTAACTTTACCTCCGACACTGGAGACTCCTTGTTGTTGTTACTATAGAAATGAAACCATATTAGAATGAGTGCATAGATATAAACCTTGTGGCTGGAAATACTGTCCGAGCTGCTGTTATAGAAAATTAATCAGCACCTTCTGACCAATCAGAAACGAGAATTCAACAGCACACTGGTACAATAAGCATGTAAATATAAGTATCTACTGTTTTCTGCATCTTAAAGAATGCATCATAATGAGCATGTAGCGATACAAAATACCCCTACTGCTGATGTTGTTTGTTTTTTCTTTTACATGAGGACTTTCCGAGAGGGAGTTCATTCTTGAACAGTCCCAAACAGAATAGCGAACAAATAGCAACATCAAAAATAGCACCAATGTCAAGGCTTTTGTCTGCGCTGCTACTTTGGAGGCTGTGAAGTCAAAACAGTTGCATCTGGAGTTCACCTCTGTCTCAAAGTGAGCAGGGCTAGACAGCTGGGCCAAAACCCTGCTGCTCAGCAAAGGGCATCGTCTAACAACCACACACTCAGATCTGTCAGCCCCAACTCAGCAAGAGCGCCCGCGTGCGAGAGAGAGAGAGAGAGAGAGAGAGAGAGGGAATAGACTGTGGAGAGTCAAAGAGATGGAGAGATTAATTAGAGTTAAGATGAGAAAAATGAGCAGGTGTGGAAAAGATTGAGAGATGGTAATGACCATGATAATAAGGATGACTTCAGGAAATTAATAGGAATTGTACAAAATGTACATGTGTATATGTGCCATTAAGTGTCATTTTATGTGAGGTGTTCAATAAATATATTTAAGCTCAACATAAGCATACTAACAGAAATTCAAGAGAACCTTTAGCAATAAACAATGAACCGAATCAGGTGCTGGAGAAGATCCACTAGACTTCATTATTATATTGTAGCAGGCATCTGGTTTATTAGCAGTTGGCAACCCGCATGTGGCCATGGCCACTATGACCAAGCGGCATAATCTCAGTGTTGTGCAAACATGTGTTGCCATCTGGCCCACTGTACATTGGCTTTTGCAGTCAGAAAGCAGGCTGCCAGGGTAGGAAACATAGTTTACTGCTGAGGATTGCACAGCATCTTTCTACCAGGCAGGTACCTGTTGAAATAAATAATGTAGTACTCCTAATTAATAAAAACAAACAAGAACAAGACTACCAGTTCATTACCTCCAGAACGCACCTCAATTTATAATGTAGTTTAGTTTATTGCAGGTGTGTTGTGGAGCAGGGAAAATATTTGCCTGGTAATAATGCTACTCACCTACACTTCAGTATCAGAGCATTGGGTCACATTTTGTACGGATTTAAAACTATTAGCCTCTGAGTCCATTAATAAAGACTAAAGCTGTGCTACAAAAAGAATCCAACAAGCTATATTATATATTATGTACTTGTATATCGGACATCAATTTCAGCTTTTGTTCATATATGCATTATATGCATTCCTTATTACTAGCTCACACTGAGGTCATTGCTGAATAATCATCTCATATTTGCTGCAATGTCCCTGGGCTGCATTTTGTGAAAGGAATTTGACTTTACAGCATGCACAGACTGTTAAATGAAAGTTTCTGAGCCCTTTTCTTGATTCGTCTTCATCAAAAGCACATTTGAGGTCTCGCTCCCATAAGGCTGTGCTGGACGCATATCTTTCCTTATCAGGCCTGACAGCCTAATCCATGAAAAACAAAACCACTCATTCTCACCCTGCCATCCAGAATCAGCAGAGCAGGCTAAAGATGAGGAGCACTCTCATAAAACTCTGCAATAATATTTAGCCCTTAAACAGATGAATCAGTGCTGAAAAGCAGGCATTTTCTGCTTCACTGTTGAATGTGACACCCGAACAATCTTTCAGAAAGTAGCAATCCACATCCTGCACGACTGAATGGATAAACTCATATGACAACTTGTCATATGGGTTTCCTCAATATTAGAATATAATGCTAAATTATCAATTGCCATGTTGGGAATTGTTACATTTTTTGGTTGCTGTGCAGAAGAGTACATACATTCAAAGTGTATTGTTAATATGGTGCATAGTCGCAAACATTCCAGTGCAGGAATTGAGGAAAATGATTTGAAAAAGTTCGAGACATTTCAAGGTATTGTCCAAAAATACATGAAGATGGAAACAAATGCACAAGAATATTTGTAATAATAAAACAAGGAGCTCAAAATACATGACTTTAGTAAAAAAGTTTAGTAACATTTGCAAACAGAAAACAAACGTTGCAATCAACAACACAGCTACATAGTGCAAAGTACACCTATACACAAACACTAATAATTGGTCTGACAGTGAATCAGGGAGTGCGACATGCTGAAGATGTGTGGCTGAGGACGTATCCATACAATTCAACATGTACAGTATCCAAGCATAAAGTGGGGCCAGTATATGGAAAACTGCTTTAGGCTCAGCGTGCAACCTACACACCGGCCTCACATGCTTCACTATTTTTCCAAAACCCCTGTTGTGTTATCAAATTGACTTCTTCAAGATTGCTTAGCATGTATTTGACTCACATTAATACTGTAATTTCTCTTCTTCCCTCCCTATTTGTGCTGTATCAGCATGGATTGGATTGATTATGTCGAAGCACTCAGAGGTGACATGTACATGCAAAGAAGAAGCTGTTATTAATGCAGAGCACAAAAGCACTGAAGATCTTACAGCTGCTTCCCAATAAGGAAATATGATTAGCAGCTGTGGGGGCTCAGTGGTTTAGTGATTTAGGTTTAGGTTTTCCTCGGACCTCCAGGGCTGGGGGTTCAAATCTTGCCTCCGCCCTGTGTGCGGAATTTGTGTATTGTCCACTTGCTTCGGGGTTTTCTTCGGTTAGACATGCGTTGTAGGCTGATTGGCATCTCTAAATTGTCCGTAGTGTGTGAATGGGTGTATGAGTATGTGTGTGATTGTGCCCTGTGATGGGTTGGTACCCTGTCCAGGGTGTCCCCCACCTTGTGCCCTGAGTTCCCTGGGATAGACTCCAGACTCCCCGCGACCCTGTATAGGATAAATGGTACAGAAAATGGATGGATGGATGGACTAGCAACCGATAAGTGATTAAAAAGAATTGTGACTAAAGGACCATAATGCTTTTGACCCTAAAAGAAATTGTTGTTTCAACAAAGCGCATTTGGTGGAAAACGTATGGGAAAATGAATAATTCTGCCTAAATAATGGAAACATAACAACATAAAAATATTAATATTGTCTGTAATGTAAACATTACAGTTGGGCTGAAGACCACACTGTCTCCCAAAGCTCCAGAGCATACCACAAGCACTCACTCTATGTTGTTAAAGATCAGGAGAAAGAGACCAGATCATCGATGCTTGTCAGTTTTGCAAGTTTTCTGAAACCATGTCTATAATTGGGACACAGTGGAATTAATGCTGAGCTGGTTGGTCGGGTGCATGTGCCAAAGTCCTGTGTCTAGCTTCCTGAGGCTAGAAATGCACAGGAAACTGAATACATGTGGCCTTTTTCTTTCCATGACCCAAGCTTTGAATTCAGGGCTTTTTAAAGCTGACCTGATTATGTCCTGTTTGGCAACAATGCAAACTGTCCTGTGTTTAGCTGTAACTCTCTACCTAGAACTGTAGCTTTCTTATTACAAAAAAAAGATTTCTTCCTCTTTTCCATCTGTATGTATATTCATTAATTTTTGAGTTATTGGAAAATTAAGAATAAGTGAATATACTGTTGAAGTGAATCTATTTGCCAACTGCATAGCATATTTTTGGACATCTTGGCCTTTTTAAGAAGCAATTGCCTTATTCTAAAATAGTGTCTCTGAAAGGTCAACGTTGATGCTGGTAAGTTATTTCTGCGAGTGAATGTCTGTTCTGTATGTGAATTTATATACACTACATGGCCAAAAGTTTGTGGATACCTGACCATCACACGCATAGGGGCTTTTTGAACATCCTATTGCAGATTTAGTCCTCCTTTGCTGTTATAATAACCTCCACTCTTCTGGGAAGGCTTTTCATAGATTTTGGGGCATGGCTGTGGGGTTTGCAAGTCTTCATGTACACAAAAGTGCATGTCTTCATGGCACACTGGCATTGTCATGTTTGGGCTAGACACCTTAGTCCTAGTGAAGAGAAGGCTCACATATAGGTGTGATGGTCATACAGTGTATGTTATTATTGTGTGTGCATTCCCCTCACTCTGATAGGCATCAGTGACACAGATAAAGACAGACATCATGGATATAACACACACAAATGAACGACAGTCAGGATACAGAAAACTCCATCAAAGGATACTAGGGCTTCTGGGGACTCTTTTGATCTTTGGAGATTGATCTGTTCCTGATTTTTCACAGGATGATTGTTTCATGTGCCATCAATGGCCCAGTTCTCTGAGAAAACAAAGAAATTCAGCAAGACAGTAAAACACAGTAGAACGTAACAGAGACAGTAAGGCTGGCTGCACGACCACATTCAACATTATGTTAAACAGCAGGGAAAAAAGACTTATTTTTTGTTGCATTTAAAGAAATGACTCATAGTTTAAAGATCATCAAATTAAGGTTCTAGGCTATTTCCCTTGATAATGTACAGACACACAGTATTAAACATAAAGTGTACATAGGGCCAGAATTAATTACATTGATTCAAAGGAAGAAGAAGTAAAAGTTAATAAAATGTATATACTAGTGGATAAATCTTGCGATACCAACCTTCTATGCATGAAGACACACACACACACACACACACACACACACACACACACACACACAGTTTTCATAAGCAGTTTCACAAGTCAACAGTAACTTTCAAATTCTATTTTTGACTGTTCAACCCCTGTTCACACTCTTTTATAAATCTATAGAATGACACAGTGTGTGTGTGTGTGTGTGTGTGTGTGTGTGTGTGTGTGTGTTTGTATATGTGAGAGGGAGAGAGAGAGAGAGCAGGTTAACACTCTGTTCAAGTGCAAACGCATGGCTTATCCCCAGCATGGCAATTATGGACGTCAGCAGTCCACATGAGTGTGAAATTGAATCATGTGATATTGGTCAGGGTTTTCAAAAAGAGATTTGGACCAATGTCACAGTAGCTTATGGAGTAGTATGTATGGGGCAAGCCTGAGTGTTTAGCCCTTGTGCCTGGCAGCAGGTCTCAGCACCAATGAAAAGAAGATGCCTTGGTGGGATAACTACACAAAAGGCCAAGCTCAGATGATGCACTTGTCTAACAGATAAAGCAAATCACAACAAAACCATATAAGTAATATAAGCAATCAGGCATCTGGTTTTATTAGCGATGAGTAACGATCGAAGCATACTGACAAAAGACGTAGCAAAAATGTATGCCACAGTTAACGGATGTCAGTTTGGAATTTAGTAACGCCGCACTAGTCAGTTTATTAAAACAGCCTGAGAGAATAAAAATATATTGAAATGACACTGAGATTACTCAAAATGTGACAGTTGTAACTTCATTCCCATAGTCATAAAGTTTACTCTTAAAAAGGTTCAACCTGTTATCGAGGTTTGTGCCTCTGGGAGAACTCTGAAATTCTATGTAGAAACAGCTTAACTATCCAAAAAACCCTTGAGGAAAATTGCTTTCTGAGAGCATAATGCTCATAATAAACATTTAAAATTGCAAACTGATCGAAAGCTGATTTTTTAAATGAAGAAATTTGTTTTAAATAAGAAGGAGATTAAAGAACAATGTCCTGGCAGCATGGACTAAAACAATACAAAGCTTACAGACAACACAAACATACCCAGGCTTATACTATATATGTATGAGTAGTCATCAGGTTGTATCTTGGCTACAAGTGATCAAACTGAATCCTGCACAATGCATTTACACTAAAAGCAGCTCTGATGTTTTAGAAGTTCAGTCTACATGTCTCTATCCTTACTCGTGAGCTTATTACAGTTGTCTGCTGTAGAGCTCACATGCGGCATTTCGGCATTTTCTCTCCTAGCTGCGTGTCACACTCTTGCTGTGGAAGGAACAGCCGTTTGACGGTGTAATCTTTGGTGACATGTGCATTAATTTGTTACAACAGCTGAAGAGAAGCCTGGGGCCACATGTGAAACAACCTTATAGATTGAAAAAGACAGTGAGGATGAGAAACCTAGCTATTCAGGCTATACAGAGAGAAATATAGAGAGAAAAAATAAAATTAAATAGAAAAATTTAGACAAGCAAGAACAGAATGGAGAATTTCTGTCCTCTGTAGTCACTAACTGAAATGTCAGTGAGCACTGAGCAGAGCCAGGGCACAGATCTGGGCAGCCAAGCACCAGGCAAACTGCCGTCTGTTGTGCCAGGCTCGGTATGGGATATAAAAATGAATGCACACACTGAATTACTGCCACTTCCATCCTGATTTCAGCTGGGACAGCTTTTCAAGGGAAAGATTAATAATGACCAATACACCAGCGTAAAAATATATATCATCCGAATGTCAGAAAGACCACATGCAGAAGCTGCATTTCATGAGACAGTTTTAATAAATCACAATAACCAAAATGTATTGATTCAGCAATGTAATGAAACGGTCACATGAAAAAGGGTAGTAATATTAAGCAGAACATCAGTAATATGCCATTTACATAAGACATAAAGTAACTGTAGCAGTATAATTATTATTTTTACAACCTTTCCAGGGGGCACGGTGGCTTAGTGGTTAGCATGTTTGCCTCGCACCTCCAGGGTTGGGGCCCTGTGTACGCATGTTCTCCCCGTACTTCTGCGGTTTCCTCAGGGTACTCCGGGCTGATCGACATCTGTAAATTATTCATAGTGTGTGAATGGATGTGTGAGTGTGTGCGATTGTGCCCTGCGATGGGTTGGCACTCTGTCCAGGGTGTCCCCGCCTTGTTCCCCGAGTCCCCTGGGACAGGCTCCAGGCTCTCCGCGACCCTGTGTAGGATAAGCGATACAGAAAATGGATGGATGGGCAACCTTTCCAAATTTACTGCATTCTGTGCTGCAACTAGAAAAGGAGCTTTGAAACGCGGAAAATTAATGGAGGTGAAAAAAGGCTGAAAACTAAAATGGAAATCTGGCATTACTATTGAGAACATCTGGGGGAAGGGGGTGAGGTGTTGGAGGGGTGTTCAGCAAGCATCCAAAATATTTCACATATGCCTGGTTGGTAGCTGTATAGAATGAGAACACACCCTCTTTATCACGTCCCCATTTGGTCTTTTTTGTGTGCGTGCTTTAAAAGAGTTTAATCATTGTCATTGATTATTTCATTTGTTTTTGCATTTTTCTTTATATTTTACCCAATGCCCATTTTCGAGCCTACCATTCATTCTGAAATTGTGTAACACAAATAAAACCATAAGAAAACAACCTATTTATTCACTGTGTCTTATGTCTAAGTGATGCATAAAACAGATGAATGTATATATATGTAATTGCTTTTTTTTTTTTTTTTTTTTTTTTTTTAAAGTAGCTGTAATTGAGAAATAAATGGCTCACTTACCTTTTTATCCTGGCGTAACGAAGCCTAATGTTGCTTATGTGCTTATACACAGACTGTGTCTCAGTCTGCGTATATTCAAAATAGTAATGGCACCATTGGTGGTGTAATAATTTGATGTGGTATTTAGTACTGTAAATGCAGTTTGACATGCAACCACAGAAGGCATCTATCCCAGCACTGAAAACCCCTTCCTATATGATACTTGTGAGTGGAGAGAGAGAGAGAGAGAGAGAGAGAGAGAGAGAGAGAGAACAAGTTACAATGGCACGCTCTCTACTTAAACAAATGGAATGCAAATCCAGACACCAGGTAAGGCTATTATTGTCAAGCTATGTTGAAACTCATCATCAATTAAACAGTTATCGCTTGCCTTTAACCAGTGGCCAATATCCTTTCCACTGATTCATTAAGCTCTCATTATCAGCACTGTATGAGAACATGTGGCTGACCTCTGTTCTTCTCCTTGGGAAGACTCATGCTAAGTTCTCTGAAAGGCTGATTTTGCGTTTGACTGTGGTGTTCTAAAGAATGATGATTCAGGAACTTCTCAACACCTTGGCTCTTTGCCAGCTTTAAGACACTAAGTGTTTAGAATTTTCCAACAGATCTTGCAACACTTCTGTTCTCTGCTCATCCGTATCTAGGCTAAGCTAATCACCACAATTACGCACAAAAAAAAAATAAAAAAAATGCTGAGGCAACTTTTTCTCTTATGAGAGACAAAGAAAAAAAGAGTGCGAGAGAGCACACATGGTGACTCGTTTTGTTATTAAGGTCAGTTTTTGAGGAGAAGTGAGAGTCGCCGTTTTTGGCTGTGAAACTAATTAGGAGTGAACCCAAACTCTCCTACCATGTTTCACAGAAAGTGCCAGGGCAGGGAAGAACCTGACAGAGAGCTGAGCACGGAGCCTGAACTCCTCTGAGTTTAATAAAGCAGTGTATAACACACAAAATAGCTCCGCTGAACAAAAAAAGGTCTGCTGAATAGGCTTGCAGAGGAAGTAGGATAGACTGAGCGAGGATTTTGATGGGGGCACGGGAGAAGACGGGACACAAAGGTAGATAGACATCAGGAGTTGTACAGTGGTACAGCTAGATGGATGAAAGAACAGTTTAGTTGGCTGAGGTCCAGTTTTTCAAGCTCTGCACTGAACTTCCTTAAAGGTTTTATGTCAGGTAATCACCATCTCCTACCTCCCTCACTCTCCCCTGGGCTTACAATACACTGTACTTCTGCTGCAGCTGTACTGATGCAAGATGCAAACCGAAACTCCCGGATGGATTACCTACGCTATAGGGGAAGGTGTGCACAGTGAAGCCTTACATGACAAGCAATTCTTGATGCAGGCTGCACAGTTGCCTGATAAATTGAAAATGGCTCTTTAATTAGGCAATGTCATTCAAATCTCAGAAGCTATACAAGTTACAGATACAGGTTGATGCTGACAGTCAAACATCATAATGGGGAATGTGATCTCCCTGACCTTGACCATGGCATGGTTGTTGGTACCAGATGGGCTGGTTTGAGTATTTCAGAAAGTCCTGGGATTTTCACACTCAGCAGTATCTGGAATTTACACAGACTCCAGTGAGCTGCAGTTCTGCAGGTGGAAACTCCTTGTTGATGAGACAAATCAGAGGACAGTATCCAGACTATAGGTCAAGCTGATAGAAGAGCTACGATAACTCATAATACCCACTCTTTATAACTCTGGTAAGCAGAAAAGCATTTCAAAATATACAACACGTTCACCCTTGAGGCAGATACAGCTACAGCAGCAGAAGACCACATCGGGTTCCACTTCCGTCATCTAACGACAGGAATCTGGGGCCGCAGTGGGCACAGACTCACTGAAACTGCACGCTTGAAGATTGCAAAAAGACCAGGCGATTATCTGATTATATAATTGCATGAATGAGCAGGTGTTTCATAATAAGGTCTTGAGTATAACTGTTTTCTTGCAAATATCTTTAAACATGACCATATTTAAGCACAAGCAACTCTCCATACTGTGCTACTATAATTGGTTCTCAGTATCAGTGACTGCAGCTGTTAATGTTATACACTTTTGTGGTCCTCCTACTTACAGATTCACTACATCAAACCAATACCTTAATTGGAACATGTCATTTCAACATAGAGATCTGATCCATTTTTAGCAAAGTGGTAAATGTAAAGAAAAAGTTCTTGCTAAAAAGTGTCATGCATACTGCTGTTCTCTCAGGCTTGTACTCCAGTGTGCTGGTGTCATGGAGCTGTGCATTCAGATAGCGAGTCAGTGCATTATCAGTCTGAATACACGGCAGATCGAGTCCAGCTAAATGTCAGTGCTCTGCTCTTGTTTGTTCTTTGCTTTTCCCATATTCCAGTGCCTGTGGTAGTAAACTCTGGGGCAACAGAGTTGGCCTCAATTCTCTTCCTGTCCTTCCCCACTCCGTCTCTCTCTTTTTCTCTCTCTCATGCAATACTCTTCATTCCTCTTTCTCTCTCTCCCCCTGACTCACTCATTTTCTCTCACCCCCAGAGGAGAGAAGTCTCACTATATCTCTGTGGGGACTGTTGGCAGCGAGAGCAGAGCCCCTGAGATGCCAAGCTGGCAATGCCTGCTGTCAGATCCATCCATGCTGGCTGACCTCGCCCTCACTGCCCCGCATGCCTCTGCCAGGCAGCCGGGAGCTGTTGACTCACTTCTCTGCTTTTCCTCCTGCACATTGGCACCAGCGCCACGCCAATGCAGCCTCACCTTCGTATTGTTGCCATGCTGTGGGCGCATCACACTGGCACAGGGCTGGCATATTCAGAGCAGGGCAGTTGTGTCTTGTTTGCAGTATCCCAGAGTCACTCCAAAGTCCACCCTGGGGTCACTTTCAGCCTGTTGTTTCTGAAAACTGGCACCAGGGCTATTTGAGTGAGTCAACTTTTCAGTCTTTACAATGTCACCCTTCGAACATAGTACCTAGATGCTGTAACTAACTGCTACAGCGACACAACAACAAGCAATCATCACCATGAATTGTAATCAAGGATGCACATCTCCTTTCTGGCCTCTTATTCTGGCCTGGTTTCTCTTGATTTGTGGTGATTTTCACTGTTTTGTTTGTTGAAGGACAAGAAAATGACATGTTTTCTAGGCCAAGGAGACCTTCAGAGAACAATTGCAAAGATCATAACGACTGTCCTCTATGTCTTTGGGAAACTGTGTGAGAGCTGCAGAGGCTAAACAGTATGTAAATGCAACTTGCGCTAATTACACTCCCAGACAGGAGACAGCAGGAAACATCCCAATAACTAGCTCTGAGGCTGGAACATAAAAACAAACACAAGGAAAAAAAAAAACTAGACAGAAATCAAAGGCACACATTGCACTACAGATCAGACCAGCTCATTACAATTACAGCTCTACTGCTACTGTAGACTGATTCATATCCAACAGACACAGATATCCAGTGCTTTATACTTTTACTTATTTTCACACTCATACTGGCTCGTTATTATGTGTATATAAATTGTCCATGTGTTTAGGCTGCATATAATTGGCTATAAACTAAAATAGATCCCATTTAACAAACTTTTTTGAAAGTTCCTGATCATTACTGGCTGGTGAGCATTCACAGAGACAAACAGACCAATCAGTATTGTCTCTCATCACTGAGGTTTTCTGTAAATGTTTTTTTTTTTTCTGCATTAATTTGTTTTTGCACCCTAACTGTACATATCCTAGGTCCATTATATTGTACTGTGTCCATACAATTAGTTCATATTTTTCTGAGAAATGTTTTGGATTGGTATTTAAAATTTCTTTTCTGTAGGCATATTTAATTTTACAGTTTTCATTATAAGTTAGCATTTTTCACTTCTGGTTGTGCAGTTATCTTGAATTCTGCAATAATATCTGGTTATGATGTAATGTCAGTGTGAAATTGAGTGGAGTGAGTTGGATTTCTTACAAGAACCACACGAGAAGGCAATAAATGCCACCTTGTTACATTCCTGCAAATATTTGCTTCATTAGGATGAAATGACTGATTTGTATATAAAACAGCTCATTTCCCCAGACTCTGCTGCTGTGCTGTTATTTGCACAGGTAATAATGTTATCTGGAAGCCGAGGTTAGATGGATCTTTACTGTTATTAAATATCTAATGCAAGATTCTTTATTGTATTTCTATTAATCAGTTTGAAATGAAAAACAGCAGGTTTTTTTTAAGCTGGTGGTTACCTTGATCTCCTGGGGCTGGTGACCTAAGTCCAAAAGTTACCTCAATATTTACACAAGGAAAGTCACATATATACAGAAATGGGTTACATACGTGCTTAAGTTAATTTTTTATGTGCTCCATTCAGATGATGCAAATTACCTCTGTGTACCACCTTTAAACACAAGCATTTGCAACAAAAAAATGCAGACTGAAGAAGGAACTATCTTTTTTCCATAACACAATGTAACAAAAGAGCAAAAGACAAATTAAAAATGAATAATATAAAAAATCAATACAGTGATATATTAATGAGAAGATGGCAAGCAATGAAATAAACACCAAATTGGAGCCTAGTATATTGACAATATATATCTGCATTAATCGTCCTAAGTATAATTATTACATAATCACTGCAAGTTTGGTTTAATTTACAACATGGCTTCGGCCCTCTTTATTTAGAATCTTTTAAAATACATTAACACTTGATCCCGTACATTGCATTATGTTTTTAAAAAAAAATAATTGTACACAGATAGTGTGCACATTTTAATGAACCTACAAGATACTAAATTGTAGTCATGAAATCGTAATTTGTAGGCTATTTTATCATGCATATAATTGGCTATGTTGAGCTTTGTTCATTTGATGCTCCTCCCTATAAAGAAAACATAACAATGGTTTGAAAGATAAACTGACCAAGCACTATGCTTATGGCTCACTTTTAGTAAGTGTTGTTCATAGTTTTATCCATAAAAATTCAGTCCTAAAGATAAACAATGAAGAATGATACACTTATGTCTAAGTCGCATGTACCTGAGACACATCTCTTCACCCTGCATGCATAACTCTTACATAACGTCTTAATAACGGTTACATCTGTAGTTATGTCTGCGGTCTGAATACCGATGTGCACAATTTGGGTATTAAATCCTCTCTACTCTTGCACAAAATATATCCCTTCGTGTTCATTATGTACTGTTTCACAGCAAAACTTTGCAATATATTAAATTCATAATTATGCCAGTTGAAATGTGGTATATTTATAGCACTTACCTGTAAGACTGTTATTAATAGGTGCATGTGCTTGTCAGGAGAGCTGTGATGATTAGTGTTACTTCCTGAAAGTGCTTTCCTCCAGACCAAGGCCAATCTTCTCTTGCAAATAAACAATCAGTCTTCAACACCCATCCCCCCTCCCCCGAGACTAGACTTAGACCTATCGATTATCCTATAGTTATGCAGCGTAAGTGAAGTAAACAACACCTCGTATTAAAATAGCATTATTTACCCAGAGAGTAAATAAATAAACGTCTACAGTTTTTAGAGTTTAGAGTCGACATTGACAGTGATGAGCTACGGAACATCTGCAGTGCATTCTATACGTGTAAACCACCTCATGAAAATGTGAGACAGCCTTCCCATTGTGCGGCACACACTGCCATACATCATACAGAAAGCATTATGCCAGGTCTCACACAGTTTCCTAAGACACACAATCAGGACAGCAGGACTATGAGCTGCTTTTGTCTCGGTTGTCACAGATAAATTCCACACTCTGTGCCTGATGAACCACACCTTATTAACACTTACTGCCATAACTAGACCAGATGTCACAGGCCCATTGTCATACAAATGTAGCTAATTAATCCTCTCGAACTGTGCTCTCGTAGTCGCCACTAGCCTGTTGCTGAAACATTCACTTTTGATTCATTATGTTGCACCATTTCCTCTGGAACACTGCTGGCTACAGTTCCTGGTGTGTGTGCAGGACCTTTGTGTGTGTGTTGGGTAAAGAGCAGCCAGACCTGAATTCTAGTGATGGATGATGCTTAATAAGGGAATGAAGTAAAATGATGTCAGGGAATAACACATTTCTCCATAATTATTTTGTGCATTGGTCTGAGCAGTAATTGCCGCAGTTTTGGTCTATGCTGCACTGATGCACAAGTGATGGATGTCAGTTGTCAGGCAGAGCTGAAGAGTAGGTGAAAAATTCTGTGAAAAATTCTATTTCCTCAGAAGGCAATCTCTTTGTGTTGCCTGTGTCTATTTAGATAAGATTCCGTTCTGCCTGTCAAACTTCTAAGCCTTAGTCAAATTATGGGACTATGCTGATGACACACAAAAGTATCTCTCAATATTTCAGATTTCACTAATGACAGAGGCCTATAGCCTACAGTCTCACTGGTGGTAGAGGCAGAATCCTCCGTGGGTTCTGTTATAATCTTTTTTAAATATCTGTCATATCATGGTTACCTTTCAATCAAGAGCATAAAAAACGTTGCGTACGTGTTGTCCCTGAACTCCTTAAATTCCCTGTATGATGACTCCAGATTTGCACATTCACTCTAATACAAAATATTACAGAATAATATACTGTAACCTAAATATCTACATTTAAGGGGCTACGTTGCTAACGTAAAGGTTTTCCTATCTGTACTGGAGAAAAAGAGCTTGAAATGAACAGCTGAATGAAAAGCATCTATAAATAGGAAGGCTTTACATTTACACAACAAGCTGTCTATTTTCCTCAGTGCTAAATTAACACCTAATGTAGTGTTTCTATAAGCCCAGCTGGACACAGATGAATACAATAAAAGTAAATTCAGCATTGTAGGTGTTAATGCAGCTCTGGAGCGTTTCGATGGCGATAAGAACATGCCTTGAGTTACACTAATCGCGAAAGCCATCATCTCAATCAGACTCAGGCTAGACTTGCTATAAATAAACTGCAGCATTACATTTTCTCAACAATGAATCACACATTATGAGAGAAGAGAGACCAAGTATATGCTTAGAAGATGAAAATGGACAGAAAAAAAAGAAAGGTGTCATTTTCATAAAACATATGTGTTATAAATTGGATTTTGTGCGATAAAACGAGAACGAGCGGTGATGGAGACCTGAGTGAAAGCGTGTATAGCTGCCAGAAGGGATGAAGTCCTGCATCTGAGAACAAGAGCTGTGTATTCTCAAGGTAAACAGACAAATATACATCAGTTGGTCAATTCCAGTTGATTATAGAGTAAATTAGCTGGTAGTAATTACCAGGTTAGTATTACAGTTACGCCCATCAGATTGATGACAGATTGTGCATGTGACCTTTACTTGATACAAATTACAGTAATCTATCCAACAGAAATTCTTGCAGGGTTCATTGTTGTTGATGTAATCAAAGTAGCATTTTTTTGGCCTCTGTGTACATCAGTGAACCTATTTGATTTCTTAAGAGTCTGCCAACACATTATGACAAGTTGATTTAGGCAAGACTCATAAAATCCGACCACAATTGTGCACTTGTAACATTTATCTCCAGGCGAGGAGCAGTTTGATAGATGAGGCCTCGTGATCTAGTGTTGAGCGTCAGGCATTGATTCCCCTGAGAGCAAACCACCTGCTCTCTGCTTTCCAGATTGTGAGAGACACAAGTGTGAAATATGATAATTTTATCTTCAACACTCTTGTCAGGGAGAGATCCTTGCACTTCTTCACTTTGACTGAGATAAGGCATGTAGCTTTTGGCAAGGCATCAAACCAAAAGTGTTGCTATGCTGGACTTGTTTCTCTTTATGGAGAGGAAACAGTGATTCTTTGTTTTCAGCAGGCAGGATTTTCATCTTCTTTTGTTGGCATGATAAAAAAGTATTTGAGGAAGCCAGGATACCTGAGAAATAAGAGTTAACTGAGGCATGGCTCTGTAAGCCCACAAGGGTTTGAGAAAGCAAGACTACTATGTTAGAGCAAACCGTAAGATGTTCATTTAGACCATGTTCATTGATTTACAGTCCGTCAGATAATAAAACTCATTTATTGATTATGTGTAAAGACTGTACATTTCTATTACACCTTGGGTGCTAAATGAGTTTGCTTCATGATCACCACAGCATTAGTGACCTAATCTATTTTAATCATGATTTCCTTGGGACAATGTGCTTAGGCAAGGGTTTTCCTGTCAAAAAAAACAACAACAACCAAAAGACACTTTCCTGCTACAGATGTCTTCGCCTACAAAGGTTGCCTCAGCCTCATCAGCCGGAGTCTTTGATGTCTTCTCTCGGTTTCCCTTTGTCAATCTTTTTCTGAACAATGTGCACCATACACAGCCCCCCCCCCCCCCCCCCCCCCCCCCCCCCCCCCCCCCCCCCCCCCCC